>OZ022253.1:7292517-7362517 GCA_963978915.1 Caenorhabditis parvicauda | reverse complement strand
CGCTGCACATGGTATAAGGTCGATTCCTGCTGCTGGGAAATCTAGGTTTTTCAAAGTGCGCCAAATCTACATAAGTCTATGAAATCCTACAAAAAATAAAACAGATCCCGAAACTGTCGAAAGTTCCCAACAAAACCGCTATTGTTTGCACAAAATCGAGGTGAAACAACTTGGAAAAGTGAGAAAAATAACCAAATTTGAGAGTAAGAGCAATTTAGCTGCCGAAAAAGAACAAAAAGTTTGGAAATTACAAGATATCGGAGGTATCAATTCAGTTCAAAGAAGAGGGTGAACTTTTTGATAGAAAAGCTGTTTACAATAATTCAGTGACAAGAATACAAGTTTTTTGAGGAAAAAAGTTTGAATGAGGAAAAAAAAAGGAAATCAGGAAAGATCGCTATTTCCACAACAAAACATTCAAAAAACCTACTTCAGAATATCCAGAAGTACCAGTTCTTGATAGAATATAGAAACAGTTTCATGTCGTTTTTTCTTGGTTAATGTTCTATCGTCGTTGCCCATAGCGAGTGACCATTCAAAATGGGCGGGGCTTGTTGTGAGCCCCCGAGCATAACAATGGAAAACAGCTTGCGGAACTTGATTCGATTAGTAGATTGGCGTACAATCTAGAAGGGAATGGTGAATGAGATGGGTTAGTATTAAATAGGTAGGTGATGCGTGATCTTCATCCGATCTGTTAGCTCTGTGGAAATTTAGATGGGTTAGCACTAAAGTTATGGTCCTATCCAATCGATTTGTGACAGTTGAGATGAGTTAATTTTAAAAATTTTACTCTCATTTTTTTCAGAGCCATGACGATTCACGAGGATGAGTACTGTAATCAGACAGGGGTCCGACCTGATGGTACTTGTCAAAAGTTACCACTGAATGGACCTAAATTTCCAATCCCTTCTATCTGTAGAATCTTGCAAAATGTTTCCCTTTTAGCATAATGTCTTAATTTTATCTCGAGACAAGCTTAAGTCCAGCAAAAACAACCATTATCAGTTGTTTTTTGATTAAGGGTCATACGCAATGAGTAATCTTTGAGTGACGTTTTCGACCTATGAACAGTTAAAAAGATCAGTTGAGTTACTTTTTAGACAAAAATGTACACATTGCACGCAAAAATACACCAAGTTACGAGGAAATGTCGTACGGAAAGTAGAGTCTGCATACACTCTACGAACAAATGCACCAGAAGCAAGTCAAACCTTTCGTTTTCCTTCGGCGAATCTGGGGTCTCGAAAATGACTACGGATGCTTTCTTTGTAGGCGGCATTGCGTTCTTCACTGGTTCGACAGAGCTCACTCTCCTGGTGAACCTGAAATGAGCATGATCATGGCGCAGCGGGAAAGGTGAAATTCAGCGAGCAGATCTCGCAGTTTCGAGTCTCATATGTCATTTTTGCACGTTCCGAAATGGTCTCTGTGAGCTCTATCGGAGAAAACTTGCTATGATTATGTGTTTCAATTGAATTTTAAAACATGTTTGCTTTCAGAGAAAGGTGAACGGATATCCTCAACTTTAAAAAAAAACAGTGGTGAACTTTGAAAAACAGGTTCAAACTGTGTTAGTTCTCATCGTCTTTATTACTGGGGGCAAAGATAAAAAATAACCGGTCTAGAAAAGAGGCATCGAGGAAGTGATGGATAGATTGATGCACTCAGATTGTTTACTGTGGTTTTTCGCACGTCGTTGTACGTACAGACCAGGAGTGCGCGACTCGGGACGGTTACCCTTCTGTCTGATCTTGGTTACCAGATCAGTGTATACTAGGCATGGGCATATTGCCAATCATTGGCAGTCGATTGGCAATGCAATTGACTTGGATTTCAATTTTTAGGTCTTCTTGACGTTAAAGATGGTGTTATAACAAACTGCATTGCCAATAGCATTGCCAATCGACTGCCAAGGATTGTCAATATGCCCATGCCTAGTGTATACTACTCTCTGCCTTCAATCAAGGACCACTTCAAAATTTTCTCGGGCGCACACTGGTCGCAAAACGAACCTGGCGTTGGTGGCAACGCCTGGTCCGTTTTGTGCCCTGTGTGCGCCTCAAAAGACACCAGTTCGCACCACTCTGTGGTTTTTTCGAGGAGCACACAGGGCACAAAACGGACCAGGCGTTGCCACCTACGAATTTAAGTCATAAGAGGTTCAGTTGCATAGAAAAATCAAGCTTTCTTTTTTTGAGTAAGTTTGAATTGCAAAAAACATCATTTTAGAAAAATCTCAACACTAATTCGGTTTCCAGTTTCATTTAGTGTGAAATGACTAACCAGTAACAAGATCATTCAGTTAGTTTACCAGGTCCTACTCCAAAGTTACACAGATATGACTAAGACCTTCAGCTTTCCATTTTTCTGAGTTTTTACAATTCTTTAAATCGACCTGCGGACTATCCCGAGAACTTCAGAACTCCACAGAAATGTCCATCAGATTTATACCTAATGAAAATTTTTTTACTCACTGTGGACGTTGAATGAGTTCTCCAGGCGACTCATCCAGCTCAACTTCTTCACCGGCAGTCTTCGAACCTTCGGGCTCCTTACTCATGGCAAATTTGAGATTTCTGGAATTTTCTGTTTGAGATGAGCCTTCACAGATTTCATAACATCTGTTCGACGGCGAGTGATGAACAAAAGAAAAGCAATTTGCCGGTAAACAGCAAAAATCGAAAGTAAATGGTGTGAATTTTTGTATGGAACTGAAAAAACACTTTTGAAATGAAATTTGTGAGGAAGAATTTTCTTTTGAGACAATGAAAGGTCGATATATCCAAATGTGTTTTTACAGTTGAGAAATGAAAATTGCTCTAACCCAAAAAGTTGTATAAGACGATTTCAATTTTAAAACAGAGAATTCTCCGATAGGTTCGTAAAAAAGTCGCATGCTGAAGGAAAAATCTGAAGCATCGTATCGAGGTCGACTCAAAACAACATTTTTAATATGAAAAACGAGTCAGAAGATGAGGTTTTCGGTCAGAGCTTGAAAAACAAAACACTAGAGCTCATTCATTCAGACAGATTGAGCCGGATATTAGAACCACATGTTTTTGAGCCAAGTGAGACGTGTTAGGAAGTTTCGGGAGCGATCGAACTTTGCCTGTGCATGATAAGAATCCTAGACAAAACATTACAACATTCGTGTGTCTTGGAAATCTATAATAAGAGTTTGGTGAATAAGTGAATAGACGTTTGTTCTATTATTAGAAACTGTCGTAGCGAGGGAGGCTTTCAGGTATAGCCGGAGTTTTGCCTAGGCTTTCAGGTATAGCCGGAGTTTTGCCTAGGCTTTCAGGTATAGCCGGAGTATTGACTCTGTTAAGTTTCTTGTCGTGATTATTCACCAGATTGACATTTTTTCTGTTCTGACCGTAGCTGATTTCGTTCTACGAGCAGACTCATACTATCAGAGTTAAGTCTACGTTCACACATTTGACCGTAGTTCCACATGAAAGTCTAAATCATTTTCGGATTACCTGAACGTATGAAGGAGAACGAGAACAATGTTCATTGTTATAATGAGCGTAGCGAGGCATAGTCTTCGTCAGTACTAATTTCATATGTTCATGCTTGCCTTCGCGAAGCTAAATTCAAAGAAACCAACAAACCTCCGTGTAACGATTCTCTCCAGATGGGACATTGCATACAAGAATGGAGATGACTGGAACTGACTGCCTTCTACCGGGAGGTCATAAAATATGAAAAATTGTTTGTCCCAGTGGAACCACATGAGAGGGCGGTTGTAAATGTTGATTATTGATAAAAGTCTTGTCCAGTTCTAATTTATTACCGTCTTTAACTATGAGATTGGTGTCTTGCGACATCACACATCGCGCTCGATACAAGTATGGTGTCGTTGGTAGGAGGTAGAACTGACACTGTGAGGGTACGACTCCATACGATTGCACATATATCGCTAGAAGCATGGCCGTTTTCAAACGCGCTCTAATCTCAATTTTGCAGAATGAGTATGGTAACTCTCACAACGAAGAGTTAGATCTTTGTGGATTTAAATTATTATTCTAACTTTCAGTCCATTGAAATTAAAGGCGCATTACTTAATCGTTCATGTATTTCAAAGCGAAACTGCTACGGTAACTAAGTAACCGATTTACGGAGGCCAGATTTTTTTACAAGTAGAGGAAGCTATGTGGATTGGGTTTGCAAAAATTTAGGATTGTTTGAAAGTTATTTCATAAAAGAAAACAATTTTCGTTCTCACAGTCATTTCTGGAGTATAAGAACAAAAAAACGAACATTATCATAATTTCGAACGTTCAAAACAGCTAAAGACGAGACATTTGTGAAATTTCACGCGTCCGCCAGACAACCTTGTTTGGCGGTGTCAGACTGAGTTAAGTTTTAAACATTAGAGAACAAAAAAGCCAGAAACATGTTATGATAGCTGAGACGTGTCTGTGTGTGTGTGTATGCGACGAGCAGGAAAATATTTTGTGAACACCGAACAAAACATCAAATTCTGGGTCACTGTTTGATATAAAAAGTAAACAGAAGATTAAAAACTGGTAGCTGCTGACGTTCTTTAAAAGTCGCCTTTTTCACTTTCTTCTTGTCAAAAGAACCTCCAAACATGAGTGTTCAATGGTGTTACCTGTGAGTAGGTAACTCTGCCAGTCGGTCTCCTTTTTTTGGAAATCAAAACTTTGAGAAAAATACTCCAGAAACCGAACACCGTTGATATGAAGTTCATAGGCTATTAATGTCGATTTATGAAGTTCATGTGCTTTTGATAGATTTTATGATAGATGTTTATGAAGTTCATAGGCTGTAGATATCTATGA
Source organism: Caenorhabditis parvicauda (assembly GCA_963978915.1). NCBI lineage: Eukaryota > Metazoa > Nematoda > Chromadorea > Rhabditida > Rhabditidae > Caenorhabditis > Caenorhabditis parvicauda. Next base: position 7,357,703 of record OZ022253.1, on the reverse strand, counting down.
GCTATGCCGTACATAAATGCGCTGTTGATATCAACTTCATATCAGCGGTATTTCGTTTCTAGAGCAGGTCAACATCAACTCAACTTCGTGTCAAAAAGGTCAATTTCATGTAGAGAATGAACAACCTACGCCGGTAGGACTCAAAAAAAAGAGTGGCTTGGTGAAGCGGATAGTGTTTTCGTTCACAGGCTCACATAGCGAGAGTTCGATCCTGCAACAATCCCTGCATAGAAAGGACATGGCTCAGTGATGACAAAAAGGCCTGCACAGCAGAAGTGCTCTTATTCAAATTTAAACAACTCGGCCAGTAAAAATGCAATTTAAAATTCTTGAACTAGGTAGAAACATTACTATCAGGTTCGAAGAGCATCATAGTTTCTGCATCAAACCAACATATTTTACGTTTTAGTACTTGAATGACAAGAAAACTCTCTCCGCTCGAGACAACCCCTACTCATCTGCGATCAAATACAAATATTTTCAAAAATATCAAAAACAGACTCGCTACGCTCACAAGAACAAATGAAACTTTCGCTGCATTCTGAAGGATGATTAGTGAGAAAAATGGGAAAATATGTTTTCGGGTCAGTTATACAGTTGCAACATACGACTGAATGAAGGCCATTTAGGGGGGATTCTACTTCGGCATTTTGCATAAAACCGTATTTGAATTTCAATTTTGTATACTGTATTTAATGTTCGCTGCTGAAGATGAAGGTGCAGTAGGTGGTCATTGGCCTCGATGGAAAGAAACTTCTCTGTTTTCGACTTATACTGTATTTCAACACGAATGATTCTCCAAAGTTTTGAGTGGAGCGGCATCGTACCTTAAATGGGTGACAGATGGACTGCAAATAGACAGACATTGGATCAGTAGAAGGAAGAGTGCGCTGCTTTTTTTGGAAAAAAACTTTTGCTTTTGAAGTTGTCATGATTCTCAAAATTTGTCGAGTTATTTTAGAAAAATCCCGTTTGCTATTATTTCTTTACACACTGTATAGGAATGCGCAGTCTGCGAGAACTGTTTTTGTGACTCAATCATTTTAAGCGTAATCAAAAACCCTAGAACCTAGTCAGACCTTCCAATTTCGTAGGTCTCTCTGTAGCATTCCTATGTGAGGGTTGTACCAAAAGTTATTTACAGTTCTCAAAATGCATTATCTTGAACTTCGCGCCCTTTTCCAACTCATTTTGCCGTTTTAATCCAGATTTCATCATAAAATAAAATATTTATCGTTTCATATCTTATATACAGACAATTGAAGCTGATTCGCTTCAAACGGGAAGATCGTAGAGAGTTTCGGGACACAATGGAATGTACTAGTATGTAAATGAGGAGAAAATGGAGAAACTACACAAAGATGCCTGAGTGCTTCAGTTTTTGTTTCAATCAATCGCATTGAACGACGTTTTTAGAACCCTCTGTATCCAACAGTGGTGGCGGCAACCTCGACTTCTTCTGGCACTTCGTCGTCGTACGAAGCCTCGTTGGTGACTTCGGCCGGGACGGTTTCTTCAGCCTGAAGTGGTCTAGTGATTTGAATCGTTTTGCTGACTCTTTTTGCTCAGTTAAAGGATATTTTATGCTAAATAATTTTCGTGTTTCAAAAGACTCATATGATCCGTAAAACACTTCTAGACATTGACTGCCCAAAAAGAAAAAAACAAAAACAAAAAGCTCACATTGTAGCTTGAAGCTGGAACTGGGACTGGAACTGGGGCTGGTGCTGGGGTCTGTTCGTAGGCTGGTGCCTCGGTCTCGGCGACTGGAGCTTCGGTCTCTTCTACAACTGGGGCGGCAGTCTGTTCGTATGAAGCAGTGGTTCTCTCTTCTGGCTGAATTGGCTCATATTCTTCAGATGACTCTTCGATTGTCTCTGGGGCTGGTTCTGGTTCAACAACCTGTGAGTTGATGGTGCGTCATAGTGCATGGTTGTGTGTTACCTGTGGTGCAACGTATGGTGCGACTGGGGCTGGCTCGACTGGTGCAACCGGGGCTGGAGCGATTGGTGCAACGTATGGTGCAACTGGAGTTGGCTCAATTGGTGCAACAGGAGCTGGTGCAATTGGCGCAACGTATGGTGCAACTGGAGTTGGCTGAAAACGGTGCGTTGGTGCAGTCTGGTCAATTTTGGTGAACATAATGGTGAAAAATCCTACCTCTGGTGCAACTGGTGCAACGTATGGTGCAACTGGGGCTGGTGCAATTGGTGCAACGTATGGTGCAACTGGGGCTGGTGCAATTGGTGCAACGTACGGTGCAACTGGGGTTGGCTGAAAAGTGTGGTGCTTTGGGCGTGAACTGGTGTCAAATTCTTACCTCTGGTGCGATTGGTGCAGCTGGAGCTGGCTCGACAACCTATAAACGTGCAATTAACTTATTGGTGTCTCTCATGATGAATTACCTCTGGCTCGGCGACCTCAACGATCTCCTCTTCGACGACTTCGGTCTCAGTGGCGGCTGGGGCTTCGGTCTCAGCAACAACAACGACTTCTTCGACCTCTACGATCTCCTCGGAGGCCTGAATTCACACCCATAAAAGGTCATCAAATTGGTGTGCACTAACGGTCGCTTGGGTGGTCTGAACGTTGACATTCTCGTAGATTGCAGTGACTGGTGCAGCGACTGGGACGCCAACAGTGGTCTCCTCGACGATGATCTCATCTTCGCCGTAGCTTCCTCCCTGTGCGACTCCTCCGGTGGCGGCAGCTTCAGTGACAGTTGCGACGACCTCGTTGGTGGACACAGTCTCCTCTCCGTAGTTGGCGACGGCTCCTCCAACGTTGGTGATTCCTCCACCAATCTTCTGATCGACGATGACGGTCTGGGCTTGGTTTGGTGCTCCTCCCTCTTGGTATGCTCCACCCTGGGCGACTTGTCCTGGGGCGACACCTTGGGCTCCTTGGTAGGCGACTGGGGCTGGGCCGGAAGCGTATCCTTGTGGGGCAACTGGGGCGATTGGGGCGACTGGGGCAGGTCCGGCGGAGTATCCTTGTGGGACAACTGGAGCTGGTCCAGCAGCATATCCTAAAAACTTCCAAGTGAGATATCATATCTTTTCCTCCCTCTCTCACTCTCTGTCTCTCTCTCCCCCTCTCTCCCCCTCTTTCTCCCTCTCTCCCCTCTTTCTCTCTCTGATTTCTTTCATTAAGTACAAGGGGGGAGAACTGTTACCAATTACAATAAGTTCTACCTTTAATTTTATGTTCTGTCGGAACATGGATAGAAACATCCTCTCTCTCTCTCTCTCTCTCTCTCTCTCTCTCTCTCTCTCTCTCTCTCTCTCTCTCTCTCTCTCTCTCTCTCTCTCTCTCTCTCTCTCTCTTCCCCAAATCCCACCTGCTTGCTGACCGACAGCTGGTGCCTGAGCTCCGAATCCTCCTACAGCGGCGGCTGGTCCAGCAGCATATCCTCCTTGATGAACCTGTGGGATTCCTCCGAATCCACCAATTGGGTGTTGTGGTGCAGCGTATCCACCAAGACCTGGGAGGGCAAATGGTGCCGCTGGTGGTGGTGGTGGTGGTGGTGGTGGAGGTGGTGGAGGTGGAGCAGCATATCCTACTGGTGCTCTTGGGTAGGATGCGGCTGGAGCGGCATAGCTGAAATATTCTAATTACACACACACACACAGTGCCTAAGGTAGCCTACAATAACCACAATAAAAAGAAGCTAGGTGTAATCTCTTATCAGCTTCTTCATTGCGCAACCTATCCGATTTTCACTTTTACAACATCAACCGAAAAAACTTGCTTTTTTACGGTTCACAGCGCTTTATCTTATCACAAGATGTTTTGTTTAAACAAATCAACGTTCTTGAGTGTGAACCGGTCAGGTGAAGCGGCATCGAGAAAAAGCGTGTCATTAGCATAACAGCCATGACGAATTGATGAGATCTTGGACACGGATGTCATTTGAAAAAACGATGTTTCATGTTGGTCACTTTCTCTTTCCTGCACGTAAACGATTACCGTTCCAGAAGCCTGGTTCACCAAAAAACATCAAAATTGAAGTTAGTTAACGACTTACACACATATATCGCTAGAAGCATGGCCGTTTTCAACCGCGCTCTAATCTCAATTTTGCAGAATGAGTACGTTAGGAGTCGGGACTCTCACAACGAACAGTTAGATCTTTGTGGATTTAAATTATTATTCTCACTTTCAGTCCATTGAAATTTAAGGCTCATTACGTAAATCGTTCTTGTATTTCAAGGCGGAACTGTTACGGTACTAAGTACCCGATTTACGGAGGTCCACAGAAACTTTTTATACTCGGAATGTAAACACACCGAGAACGTTCTAATTGACGAAAATAACTTTTTTGTATCAGTTTTCATGGAAATTGATAGGAATTCTGAGAGTGGAGGCAAAGGATTTTACCTACCCCAAAACTAGACAAACATTCTTTGCGTTGGTTTTCGAAGAATCCGATTGGAATTTTTTCGGGAACTCCAGGGATTTTGGAGATGAATGCACCGAGGACAACATAATTCACGACAACTACTTTCAGCTGGTCGGTCTTCATAGAGAGTTTTGGGGAAATTTTGTAGCAGAGATATGGGTGCACAAAAGACATCATGTTTGACGACAAATATTTCGGTACTGCTACGACAGATATTTTGGTACAAATACAAGTAAACAAAATTTAAACTGCACAAATGACATCTCAATTCACGACACTCACACACACACACACACACACACACACACTCTCTCTCTCTCTCTCTCTCTCTCTCTCTCTCTCTCTCTCTCTCTCTCTCTCTCTCTCTCTCTCTCTCTCTCTCTCTCTCTCTCTCTCTCTCTCTCTCTCTCACCTAGCTGGAGCTCCACCGCATGACGGTGCACCACCGCAACCGCCACCAGATGATCCGCCAAGTCCTGGCAGGCAGGCATAAGTGCTAGACACCAAAAGTGATAGAACCAGGAACTGAAATGTTCAACTTTATGAAATTTCAAGTTGAATTTTTGTTCTTCATTCGGTTCAGACAGTAGTAGAAATCATTTTTGATATTAAAAAAAAGCTTCTAACTGTTTTGACCGCGGTGTATACAGAACTATCGGTAAAAATCGAAGATATGCCAAAAATATGTTTCGAGAATCGTTCAAAAAAGAACAGGATGAGTCCTAAAATGCAAATTTATTAGTTTCACTCAAAATTTGAGTAGTAGGGTAGAAGTTCAAGCGATCAAAAACTCACCTTAACCATGATTTCGATGGGCTATGAGAAAAACGGGTAGACTCAGGCTTAAGTACGAGCGCCCTAGCTTGGGGCGGTGCCAAGCTACCCTCCTTACCTTACGTTACGTAATCATCTTTGTAGAACACGCTAGACTGGGAAAGGTTGCAGAGATTCAGAGAGATGGTGTTGGTTGATAAATAGCAAGTGTGGAATTTGTCGGCTTCTCAGTTTCACTTGGCTGAGTTTGATCTATAGAGCCTGGAGAGGTTACAGTAATCTTGGTTTTTTAAGATCCACATGGTTTGAGAACTACAGTATCCCGCCCCAAAAATATTCCTGCTTGGGATGTATTACAGTAGAAAACTACAGTAACCCGTTTGAAAAAAGAATTCCTGCTTTGAATTGAGTAAAATATACAGAACCAGATTTTTTGATGATACTGTATTGGAGTACTACAGTAACTCATCTTTTACAGTTTGACTACTTCGAAGAAAGTACAGTATATAGAATCAGATCCACTGTATTAGATAACTACAAAGACCAGTTTGTTACAGTATTTCTGCTTCGAAGAAATTACAGTAAGAAAAACCAGGTAGTTAGAGCTATTAAGTCAGAAAACTACAATATTCCATCTGTTACAGTACACCCAGCCAAGGGAGCTTTTCTAAAACAGAGTTGATTAGCTGTCTATCGAAATACAGTAGTCTACAGCCACCAAGGCTTTGAAAGTCTGCAAATCAAAAACTTCAGCAGGATAGTTTTCACAAAGAAACCTGTGACTCACATCCTTTGTTTTCGAATTATGATTCATTCACTGAGAATGAGTCCCTTAAAGACAAAGGAACTGCAGTCAAGGTGAAGAGCTCTTCTATTTCATTACATCGTTAGTAGGATGGTGGGTCCACAATTATCTGCGCGTAAGCTCGAGTACTGTCTGTAATCATGCTCCCGTCAGCCGTATTTCACCTGCGAGCTCATACTTCGTCATTATTCATTCTGCGCGTGAACTCGAGTACTGTCCGCATTCACCAACACCTAGGTCAATAGTACATTTCGTTGCTTTTCACCGTACATCGTTGCCACATTCAACGTTGTTCTAACCCACTAGTATCATTACACCTGTCCGACATGCCAGAACATTAAACCTTAGTGAGTTTCTTTTCACTGTCACTTGTCTAATCCCACCGTATCCATCACAGGGCTGACGACCTTCCCAGAAAAACCGGAAACCGAGTGAATTTGAAGAGTGATGGTCCTGCTAGATAAAGTGAAATGAGTGACCGAGTGAGTGTATCTGTTGCGCAAGGCTTTCGCTTCGCCTTTTTCATCATCAATTAGTGACTTTTTTGTGAAGAGAGAGAGGATGTGATGACCTTGGGTTATATCATATCGACTCTGCTGATACGCTGATGCGGGTATGGTGTAAGCTTGTTCAAAATCTGATCACGCTCTCTGAGAAAATTGATGAAAGTTGAGGGAGAGGGATAGAGAGGGAAAGAGATAGAGAGGGAGATGGAGAGGGAGAGAGAGAGAGAGCGAGGGAAAGAGAGAGAGAGAGAGAGAGAGAGAGAGAGAGAGAGAGAGAGAGAGAGAGAGAGAGAGAAAGGGAGAGAGAGGGAGAGATAAAGATCTTTGGCCACTTTACAGATTTGAATGAAAAGTATGAAAAGTTTGTTACTTTTATAGACTCGGTTTTGGTTGAAAATTCTCCAGTTTAAGAAGAGCCAACAAGCCTAAATCAACTGTTTGGAATGTTAAGTCCCGAATTCGTAGATTAACAGTTCATTTAAAAACTGCCATAATGAAATAAACAGAAAGTACAAAAATTCCAAATGAAGAGTCTCAAAAAGTTCCTGCGTATGTGCACAAGCGAACATGATCAGAATATCTTTAAGGAATTTTCGTATCAAATATTTTGTAATTTTATCTCGAATCGTCTTAAGACCAGTAACTTCTCGAGCAAGTACCTAGTCTCTTCTGACGGTACCAAAACAACCTCTACAACAGCCAAGTGCGATATATTTGTATCTGAATTTTCTAAGAACTTCCATTCCCCTAACACATCTTCTAATTATTTTCCTACCTGCAGTGGCGTGCTGCAGGGTACAGTCACCGGTCCTCTCCTCTTTCTTCTTTTTATCAATGACATAGTGGACTACATTAAAGAAGTCAGAGTGCGAGTGTTTTTGTTCGCCGATGACGTCAAGCTAGTTTCAAACGATACTAACTCTCTGCAGCTTGCACTAAACGCTGTCTCTGAGTGGTGTCACGATTGGGGAATGACTATCGCTCCGCACAAATCACACCTTCTACGATTGGGTAACCCACCATCTCCAATTAAATATCTTTACCGTGACTCGGTATTAAATCAAGTAACTCAGGTTCGTGATCTTGGTATTTTGGTTGACAATCGCTTAAACTACAAGTCTCATATTACTAGTCTTAATACTCTTGCAATGGTCAGGGCCCGACAACTCCTCAAAGTTCTAAAGTTTTCAACGATAGCCCCCTACTTTAGAGCCTTTAATATTTTTGTAGCACCAATCCTCATGTACTGTGTTGAACTATTTGCCCCTCCTCTGCCTTCGAGATCTGCGAAGTTGCTTGAGCAGCCATTGAAATACTATTCTCGTATAGTATTCTGTCGTCTAAACATAAAATTCTCGTCATATAGTCATCGACTCTCTATAGCAGGCTGCCCTAGCATCTTTCGTGAAAGAACTCATCGTATTTTATTAACTCTCGCAAAAATCTTGTTGAAACTAACTTATTATCCAAACTTAGATAGACACTTGAAGTTGAGTAAATCTCAACGTAGACCATGGTGCATTTCTCTTAACCCCAATATCATCAGTCCATTCTTGCCTACCGCGGTGCCCATATGGAATCGTGTCTGCTATCTATTTCCGAATGAGTTGAGACTGGGGGATGTCAAGAGAATCATTAAAACACTACCTAACTCCAAATTGTTTTCTGACATCCCACAGAATCTTTTCTGATTGTGGCCGTTCTGGCCACCTCCTCCAACTCATTTCTGAAGATTTAGACATTCTATTGGAAATTTTCACCAATGGTATCTACGGTCCACAACAGTTCTGGATGTCTGCAGTGACGAGCTTCTCCTTCTATCGCCTACAGTCCTCAAAATTGCTACTCTGTCTTTGATTGCTAACCCTTGTTCTATTAACTGTTGGGAACCTTCCAAATTACGGTCAAATGCAATTTGTCAGACTACTGGTTGGAATTGATCTGAATATCCTGGTCGAACAACTAACACCAATGTTCTATCATTACTAACACTCATATTCAGTTCCTTTCCTCCGGTTATCTTACAAAGCTATCCAACGTACTTTTTGCAAAAAATTGCACAACTGTTCTGACTGGAGCAGCTTTTTTCAAAAGGTTCTCCTACGGTTCCCACGCCCATTATTTGTGCTCACGGCGGCTATTGCTGGTCGCTTATAAACTTTATTTTTTCTACATTGATAAAGTTATATAAAAAAAAGAGAGAGCTAGAGAGAAAGAGAGAGAGCGAGAGCGAGAGAGAGAGAGAAAGAGCGAGAGGAAGAGAGAGAGAGAGAAAGAGTGAGCTAGGGAGAAAGAGAGAGAGAGAGAGAGAGAGAGAGAGAGAGAGAGAGAGAGAGAGAGAGGTGAGAGAGAGAGAGCGAGAGAGAGCGAGAGCGAGAGAGAGAGAGAGAGAGAGAGAGAGAGAGAGAGAGAGGAATTTTCTTGTGATTACATTTCAGAACACATTATTGTTCAGAACGAATTTATTTAAGCCATAGGATTAAATTTTTTTGATGGTTCTCCATCAGGCCAATAGAAAATATCGACTCCTTCAGGGTTGGGAAGATAAATGACATTCAAATTTTCGTCATCGTCAAACTCGTCGCTATTATTATTATCTTCTTCTGTGACATCTAGATATTCTTCTTCTGGTACCTGTAAATCAGTTAACATTGATAGAGGGAGACACCGCACCTCTTTGCTGTTCTCTTCGTTTTCAATTGCATGTTCTTCTTCTATTTCCAATGTTTCCAACATTTCGTCGATTGTACGTCTCATACGCGCAGCCAACTTTACCTCCTGGTGGAATGCAGAACTTCCGACAGTCGGGTCCACATGTTCTGGAGTGAGTTGAGTTAGACATTATTATATTCTTTTTGCTGTATCTATTCTTGTGGGACAAACTTGAAAATCGAAAAGCGCGCGACCCTCAAGTATTGTACGTATTTCACAAACTTCCGTTATCAGATGCACGTCAAATAATAATTCTTCTGTAAACACTGAACCTTTGTAAAGAGAACCAAGAGATCGGACAAGAAGGAACTTGTTCATTAAGGTAACCAAGTCGGCAACTTCTTTTGAATCTTTTTCAGCGGGATTCTCATGGATATCGTTATGATTCCAATCCACCTGTTGATGCTCTTCATAACTTCCCAATGATTCTGAACGTCCACGTAAGTGGATTACATTGATAACGTATACCAGAGTTCACCAAAAACACCAAGAACAGGCCTAGGACCTAAAAACCATACTGCTTCATGAATGGATGATTTACCTTACGAAAACGATGATCTTCATTTTGGACCGAAATGTGGACCTATCGACACGTTTTTATTTCCACAAGGCAAGCGTGGAACATTGTTTGCAATTCTTTTACTTTGCTCCGAAAATGGGCGTTGTTTTAGTATTATATACCTGCACGAGTGTGTTTTTCTTTGTATTCTCACAATTAACTACATTTCACACTTGATATTTTCAGTACAACATGAACTGCAAGACTATCAACACTAACTCTAAACTTTACCGAGTTTCCATCTTACAGTATCCAAAAACTTACATAGGAGAATAACACTTTATCTACAAAAAGTAACTTTTGAAGGGTTTTGCGTAATTAGGCTAATCACGACATCAATTTCTTCAATATTGGGCCATGTCACTAAATAAAACAAAATCACGATTAGGGTGCAGAAAACCAGTAATGATAAAAAGTCGAGAGGTCGAACCATGGTAGGGAAAAGTTTAGTTACGAACTTTTTCGATGCTCTTTGACCTACCATGATTTCTGTAGTGGAAATGTTAGTTAATGTGGGGAATTCAATAGTTCCTGACGTGTTACTAATATCGTGGAAACTGATTTTGATGGGAAACGACAGAAAAAAAGAAACGTGACAGGGAAATCCATACGTTACTGTAATTGATGGAAAAAATAAAATTTTATGTAAAAGATGAATCACTACTTTTGAACTACAACCCAATGAAATATAGTAACACATCGACTACACCAACGAGTTACAACACATACGTTTGTTTGAGAACTATTATAGTACTTTCTCCGCCTTTTCCCGCTTCGAAGAAAACTTTCACCGACGAAAAGATAATAGTAACCTGATGAACATTTGTTTCTTTTCGTAGGTAAAATTGAGTGGTAAAACAAGATGAGAGAAAAGTACTCATATTATGCAAACATGGTACTTTTGCAAAACCGATCGATTCACACATCGAAAAGTGATTGAAACAATATTGTCGGAGGATTTTGCACGAACGGATTGAGAGGTATCTACCCGATTACGGTATTTTCGAATTACTGTAGTTCACTACAGTTATACGAATCTAAACTTCAGTAACTCGTTATAGCAGATTGCAGAGGAGATGAGAGATGGACATTCGACGATGCACAACACGGTAATACTGTAACCAGAGTGATAGGTCAAATACAGCCGGGCTACAGTATTGGATACAATTTCGGTGAAACAAAGCATATGGTAATGTCATGTTCGGAAGAATGGATACTGTTGGAAGGTTAGTCTGTGTGATTTCACACTGCAAAAGTACTAAGTTTGATCTATTTGAATGGCTAACGCGTAGTTTCGATACTAAATCTACATGATATCGTACACGGTCGAGTCGAAATGAGTTACTGACCTAGACTTTCGAGATTGCAGAATCTAGGTCATGATGAATGAGATGCTCAAAAACAGATTCTAACAATTAGGGTGTACGAAAATGAAGAGATGTTATTTTCCACATTGAGAAAATCGTTATTCTGTAATATGGAGACGAACATCTCGATAATTGGGAAACAAGTCGAGTTTTCTATGTTTTTCAGAAGAAATGATCGGGACAAGTGATACAGACAGTTATTGTGGGAGAGTGATTGAGAGAACATCAAGGGGGTATCGTTCTCCAACTACACCATTTTGCTGGTGGAAATGGTGGGGACGTTGGTGATTGGCGTCATATCGACAGTTTGGAGAACGATTCCTCTAGTCATTGTTCGCGCTCGACAATTCTGAAATCGATAATTGGTTTTGTGTAATCGAAAATCTCTAAAACGTATGGATCAGGACTGTGTACGAAATTTAAAGAAATTACCGATTTAACGGATTTAACGAAATTTTCCGTTAAATTCAATTTAACAGTTAACGGTTTCGTTAAAATTGGAAAAACCGGTAATTTTTGTTTAACGGTTTCTTTAAATTTTAAAAAATCATTATATTAACGATCAATAATTCAGTTAAAACTAAAAGTTGAAAACCATAAATTAGTAATTTTTCTGTCACAATCTTGGACAATAATGCATTCTTCAACAATGGTAGTATTTTTAAAAATTAACAAAGTTCCAATTTGACCGTTTTAACAAACTTTTCCGTTAAATTTGGAATATTAGCTGATTTACCGTTTAACGGTTTTGTTGAATCGGAAATTTCGTAACCAGCCCTGGATACACTTTGATATTCTGATTCCTTCTCTCGATTTATAATTTGAAAAACACTTACCGCGCACTACCGTCAACCATCGAGATAGTCACATTGATTCCGAGGTTTCCGTTTTCTGCAAAGATGATTTTTTGAACTTATTCATAGTTGCCACCACTAGAAGACACGTTAGGAAAACATCGACATTGTCTCATTTTACAGAATTAAAACAAACCGGCAAAAAGTTGAGCTGCATTGGTGTCGAAAGCAAGACAGTCAGACTGCTGGATGGCGTATGCTACACCTTCATGGATCGATCTTGGTGTCGCTTCCCAGGACATGCGACGACGAACTGTGGACAGTTCGAGTCTGGAAATTGTTTTCATTCTCATGTTCTTTATGTTTTTCAAGTTTTCTATGCATTTCGCCTATGAACTTCATATCAGCGGTATTTCGTTTCTAGAGTACGTTTCGGCTGAACCATCATAATCATCCATTCCATCATTTTTTTTTCTTTTTTTGCCATTACAAGCAAAAAATACCTGTATAGGAAATTGTCAGCCTCTTTCTTTGATCCAATGAGCTGGACGACTGCGTAGAACATCTGCTGGCTTTGCGATGGGTCGTACTTCTCCTGCTTCTCGAGAACCAGCATGAAGTTGTAGCCAAAGCAACTCTGCATCATTACCCAGTCAACGGCTCCTGGGAGGTTGATGTCTGTAGCGAGGAAGACTATGTCTTCTCCTAAAAATTTGATGTGATCATTCTATCGGTAAATGTTATTCATTTTGATCGATTCCGATTTTTCAACGAGTTTCATCTTATTTTCATATTCTTAACAAAATGATTACACTTTTGTTAGAGAATCTCCCGTTTTCAACATTTTTTAAAAGTAGTCTTGCCGAGAAGCTATTACTTTCCTTACAAAAATGTCGCAATACGGAGCACGGTGTACCGAGATAAAAAATCGAGTGGGGTGGAGTTTCGAAAGGGGCGCAAATCAGTCGACCCCAATCAATAGATTCAATTTACCGCTCCGGATGACCGCTTTGCAGCCGTCTATTGGTGTTTTCACCCATTTATTCCATGTATTCTGCTCATTTTTAGTCCTTATTGAACAAGAAAATTGTTTTAAAAGTTAACGTAAGTTATTTCGAGAAGACTAACCAGAATTGATATCGAAAACGTAATTAATCTCTCGATTTGAAAATAAGCGATTTTTGACCGACCATACTTGATTTTCCCGCCCCCGTTACGCCCACTTTTGGAATGGCCGGACGTGTTACACCGTGCGGAGAGTTGGCGGAAAAATATCCTCAACAGAAAGATTCCACTTTCGAACGGAAACATTAGGATTCGAAAATTTTCATGCTTTCTAGTACTTTTTTTCGAATACATTTCGAATAACTCTTCTTTTAAAAATTGCGATGAGCAGTGTTAACGAAAACAAATAAAAACGAACCCTGAAGAGTGGTGATGCTCTTGTGTGCCTTCTTCAGATGCTCCATAACATCCGACAGGGCGCCCTGCCATTTGCATGAAGCTCCTGGACATGGGCAGCTGTACGGACGGTACTCGCACATTTCCTCGTGTTCTACTTTGTCAGCGTGGTAGAAGTTCATGAGACATCCGGACTGTTGGAACTTGCATGGGAAACGAACAGTGTTGGCGATCTTCTCAAGGCCGAGGTTGCGGACGCTCGCTGTAAATTTCACGTAAGTACAGATGATAAAGACGATTTCGTAGGTATTATCATCCGAGTTTCACGACAATCGGACGTCTGTTTGAAACCTTTTACTGCTGATCAATTTCGTTGGACATTTTTGAAAAACACTCAAATTTATAGAAACAAACAGTCCAACCTATCCACACTGCGGATTAGGGATGAGTAAATATAGCCGCTCTGCAACCGCCTTGCAACACCCTCCGCGGAGCGTACTTACCTCATTATTTTATTTCGAATACTTTTGCTAATGTTTTAACCTATTCTCCTTGTTTTCTCATCTCTTTCAACGTTGCGGACTGTTCCCAACGATAGTTTTACCTACTTCAAACATTTTTCCGTTACGATTTGTGGTTCTCTGATGAGAAAAGGTAGGAAAAACAAAAAATTTTGAACTACAGTAACTGGAATTTGCGCCCGTTACTTTGCTTACACTTTCCAACTGCGTTTACCGCAGTGTGCTACCTACTTCAAATGAATGATGTGAAACTCAGCAGATTTACAATATTCTCGGATTCATTCGTGCTTCCAAAACTTTTTTCATCCAACTTTCGTACAAACATGCTATTTTTTCCATAAAATAAATAATATAACCAAAGTCTCGGTAAAACAGAGAAGATCCTATGAGAACTCAACAGGTTCGAACGAAGATCTATTGTTCTTTCGATAAATCTCGAACAAAAAGATACTGAGTTGATTGAAAGGAAAAACTCACGAGCTGGTCCACGGCACGTTGGGCAGCACTGGAGTTTTGGACGACAGTTTGAGCAGACCAAATGACCACTCTGACACTGAAGGTACGGTGGCATCATGTATTCAAGGCATACTGGGCACTCGAAAACAGCCAGAACCTGAATGTAACAATATCAATCAATCCGGGAAACGCGTTTCTGCCAAATTTTGTGTGTGAAAATCATCATAAAATCATAAACTGTACAAAACGAACCTCAGCATTGCAATCCGTGTTCTCGTTCGGAATGATACTGTCTACGTGAGGTGCCACTGTATGAGTCGCTGCCAAGGCGACGCTGGATCCAGTGAAGACCGCTGAAATGGATAATTTTACCTAAAAATTCAGAAAATTTACGTTTCTCTTCACCGAAACGTGATTCAAATCCAATAAACTATTTTTGATTTCATCTCTATCAATTTCAATAACCTCTAGGCAGACTTAAACTGTCAACACAATTTTGTTGAAACTTGAACATAGTTCTTTTGTCTTATGACAACTCGTTTTGGTTTTTCACTGTATTCAACAAAAATCAGTTCTAACAAACGTATATCAGACAAAAATCGAACCCGGAGCAGTTCCTTGAACTCTCGCGTACGTCTTGGGTTGTTGCTGTGGAACCGCGACCCCCTGGTTGGCGAGCTGCTGCTGGAGCTGGCTGTTGTTCATCATTGGTGTACCAGGGGTGAGTGTTGGTGTTGCCAGACCTGGTGGAGTACCGCCGTGCTGGGTGGCGGACAGCGACAGGGTGTTCGGCGATGGATTGTTGCTGCCGCCTGTGAAGTCTGAAAATACTGTAACTGATTTTAGAGTTGCAATTTCAATGCTATTCTTGCTGATATTTCGATGTATCCTTAGGAAAAATGTTCCAAATAACCTTGTAACTAGGAGTATCTTCATTAAAACGACTCCGTTTTCTTTGTGTAATTGAAATAATCAAGGTCGTAAGGGCCACGTTGAGGACAACTTAGAAAACCCGTACGGTTAGATTGAATTTTGAACTTAATGTTCATCTCATTTGTAACTGCGACTGTCTTGGTAATGAAAAGTCAATTTAATCCACTTGATAAGTCAAGACTCGTTATCAATGATAATTTCGACAACACTTCCCAACCTTCATACGATACTCTTGTTATCAGAGCCAATAAAAAGCGATAAACGTCGATGGAACAAAATCTGATTGTTTACGAACGCGTTCTAAGCTTTTCGGATCATGTGGTGTTCTTATTCATCCCATATGTTTTCGTACGTGGGACACTATGAAATTATCCCTTTTAGAATTCGTAAGCAGGAAAAATCCTCGTTTTTTATAGAATACGTTGTAGAAAAATATGCTTAAGCGACATTCTAACTCAACATGACTCATGATTTAGGTAACTACCGATTTTAAAAATATTTCAAAAAATGAAACATGAGAACTACTTACCACTCATTCCCATTTGTCCATTGTTGCTCATTTCGGATTTCCGGTTCTTCAAGCCGGACGGTTTTCTTTTTCGCCTGAAAGCAATATAACTGAGAGGCGATCAATAAACTTGATATGTACGAGCAAATGTGGCTAGTGACATCTGGTTAAAACGACAGAGAATCATAACGCTTTTATGGGACAAACGATGGAAAATTACTGGGAAATGCAAATAAAACGGCAATGGGTTTTCTCCACTACGGGAAGTATAACTTTGTTGTCCGAGAAAAACAGTTTCAGTATCATCTAGTCTTGAGAAAAAACAATTCATCATTGAAAACATTCAAGAGATGATTTTCGAACTAATTGCACAAAAATTCCATAAATTTTTTACATTCAATGACTTAGAAAGTATTAGGAATAATTGAAAGAAGAACAATAAGACAATCGCGTTATGTTCAGAACAATTCTATGAAGCTCATCCAAACAAAAAAAACGCATTAATAATTTCATAAGGCGGAACCGGCAGTGAAACAACCGAGTGAGTGTAGAAGAAGAGTTCGAATTGAGATAAGAGTGTGGTATGACGAGAGACGCAGCCGCTCAGCTGACTTGTCGATCAATACGCTGGAGAGCGCAGAGAGTTTGCGGCGCAATGTGTGACACAAGCGACGACAAGAACAGGTGTGGAAACACACATGCAAGTCAGTCCGAGGCAGTTCTTCTCTCTTCCTGCTCCTCCACTATATTTCAATGGTATCGGCGAGAACAATCGAAGGCACACCGAGCGGGCTTAGAAAAGTCAGCAGAGTAAGCGGCACATACGCGCAGATGAACTCTGTTGGCAGAAGGCAGAGAAATAGAAAAAAAAACAAAGTTGCGCGGGTTAATGGGAATTCGAAAACTTCCAGGGTGGATAAGGTAGCATCAATTTCTTTCAACACCAAATGAAGACATGCAGAAGTGTCAACTATAAAAACTTTAAAACCAATCAAAACGAGGGTTGACACATTTTTCGCAAAATAAGTTCACGCGCCACCAGAAACGTTCGTAATAAAAAAAATAAAGGTAAATCTACATAATCTGACCTCTCGCACGGAAAAGTAAGTTAGTGTCGATTTAATTTAATTTTTCAAATTTCCATTTTATTTTTTGAAATTTTTTGTAAATACTTTCTTCCTGAGATATGTAATTGAAACTTATAATTTTCATTAAATAGTAACACGATTTATGTACAAGAACCCGCGGCTAAGGTAATTTAAAATCGGTGTACGTCACTTGGAGCTCGGTTTCTTCCTTTTATTGCGATAGCTTCTACTGCTCCCTTGATGACTCGACATTCGTAATCATCACCACCACCACTGAGTGTCTGTAAGTTCACACTTGTGAGAAAAAAAGTTGTTGACCGAGTATGAATGACTCGGATCGAGCCATCCAAATTAAAGCATTCTCACTACGTTATAATTAAAACAGACAACTCACCGCTTCTTTACTGTATTCGAACTGAATATATAGTTTCACGATTTCTCGAATGAATGGCGCCACATTTTTCTTTGTACAGAACTTATCAATAGCCCTGTAATCAAAATTATTTTTTTGAAACCGGATAACCTACATGTGTGATGCTTTCATTGTCGAGAAGAGCGTTAGTCCACCAGATTTTAGAGCTAAATTGACTCTGGATCGACAAATCGTATTAGGGTCGGCTTCACGGCAAAGGAACCTATCGCAGAGCTACAAAAATTAACTCTTTTTGAAAGAACAAAGTTATTACCTCTTCCATCAAATCTTCCACATTTATCACATAATATGCCTCTCTGAGTAGTTTATATATTTCTCTTGAGAGGTAGTATACTTCTTCCCACTTTATACCAACTTCTTCAATCCGATCGCAGAGCTGAAAGCTTCTTTGAAGTTATCTCCACTTCCAGTTCCATTACGATTTTCAAAAAAAAAACTAACAACATAAACTGCCTTGTAGTCATCATCTTCCTTGTCGAGCCAATATCCCAAACGACAATGTGACTCTAGAACCATCCTGAATATCTGTTGTTAGGAAGTGTCAAGAGGAAAGTCGTTCTCACCATACTACGTCTTGCTTCGTCACGATAATCGGTGTACTGAGATTTGGAGCTGGGTTCTCTGTAAGACCCAGAATCCGCATATTCTTGATGAGCATTTCTGATTCTTTCCTTTTCAATTCGTCCATGATTGGTCGGAATTCGAGGTAACAAGAGTTGAGGCCTGCAAATTAAGTTTCTCTCTATTAAAATCAGGGAGTAATCAAATCGGAAGTTCCATATGCATAGTAATTGGCAATTCGAAACATAGAAATCTAGCTCTCGTCCTTGAGATATTTTTTCCATTAGTTGTAGTTTGCTTCTCCATTCTAAACACAGTTTTGAATGTTCCCATTTGGAAACACTTTGCCTTTACGCCATTAAAAATTTCAGTACTTCTGGCCTGTGCTTTGACTATGCTGACAAAGTCTAGGATTAGACTTCGATTGTACTGTCTCAATGATTACACGTTAGATCACATGATCAATCAAACCATGTCACATTCTTCCTCGAAAGAAAACGTACCCAACATGAACTTCCAAGTATCCAGCCGATACTTCTGCGGAATCATGTACAACCAGCAGAATGTGACCAACTGTTCCACATCGATGTCTTCCTCCTTGCAGAGTAACTGAATAGGTATCGTTAGGTACTGTCAGTTGGATTGTCGTTCACCTTGGCCAGCTCACGTCCGTCGGTTTCCGACGTCCCCACTCCTGTGTAGAAGCACTTGTGGATGTAACCACTTCGGAAGTTTGGATTCTTTTTCCGCGGCATCTAAAATGAAATCTGTATGGTCTTCTTAGCTTCCGAAAAAATGAAGTTTCGTGTTTCCAAAAAACAAAAACTTTAAAAAATGTTTGAAAAAATAATATAAACGCTCGAGCGTTTCTTGTTTCTAGCGCGCTCTTGTTTGACGAATGTGAACTATAGGGCTTTTAAAAAATTCTTTAAGATTTTTTCCAGTTTTTATTTTTGAGCAGATTTTTACAAAGATATCAATTTTAATGAATCAAATAAATCTTGTATCTTGGAATAAAAATTGATTTTTTTGTGTTTTTCATTAATAAATATGAAATTTCCAAAAAAGAAAAGTATGATCATCGACCGTAACGTAGCTGTGCATGCAATGTATCAAACACTTGTGAATTCAAATATCGTTTATTAAATAAAATGGCTCACTTCAATAAACACTTTCATACAAGGGATGGGGTGGATGGTCTGACCTCAAAGCAAATGTTAATGCACATGAGGAACAGATATTTACACTTTTAAGGTTGTTCATACGACAAAATATTTGCCACAGGGAGACAGATCGAGTCGACGCGACGCGTGACCGCCACGCAAACTCAATATCATCCGAACATATGAGTATTGAAACATGTGTAGATTGATGTGAAATTGAACACATGAGTCTTTATTTATGTTTGGAGAGGGGCAACCTTTGTTTGAATCGACCCTATTTAAAAATTAATTTTCACCGGTTTTAATCAAAGAAAAACTAAGAGAATTCGAGTGGAAACGCCCGTTTTGGATGAGAATTAAGTAAAAGTTTTCAATTTCTACCTGATTTGTAATTAGCGGCGAAAATGGCCATTTTCACTCGCATTCTGAATCGAACAATAGAAGCAACAAGCCTAAATTTTAAAATCGTCAAAAGGGAGAAAGATAGTCAATAAAACAGACATAATCTAGTTTGCGTTGCTAGCCGAGGGTGAATCTTCACCGGAACCGACGATCGTCTCTTCACGATGCGCCGCTGCGTCTTCTTTTGATTCTGATGTTATCTCTTCGTCTTCGTTTTCACCAACGTCGAGCCAAGACTGAAATGGTTTGGATTGAACTTAATAGGATTTTAAATAAAAATCAATATCACTTATCAACCAGAAGTAACTTTTGCAAAGCCGGAAAAAAATTGAATTTGAGAATTACAGAAAACCTGTACCGCGCAGCAGCGCGCGGGTGGATTTACCAATGAGTTTGATATGCGTCTCTGCGCTAACAGAACCTATCAGACGGCGTTTGAAACTTTTCTATCCGACGTCTACAAGCTAACCAAAGCAGTGTGACAAGATAGATCTTGTTTTTAGAAAAGATACCATAACATTACATAGAGCAAATTCCCTCTCTCCCCAAGTTTCATTGTTTGTTAAATAAAAGACGTTTTCTCTGACAACAAAAATCACCTGTTCAACAATTTGTTGCACTCTCTTCTCGTATTCCCTCCTATTCTCTTGATACAATTGAGCAGCCAACGAATTCGCGGGTGAGTTCGGGTTGGGCTCGTCGAGCAACGACTGTATGGATGTGAGGATTGCGGCTACGTCGTATGTAGGAGACCACCTATTCTGAAAACGAAACAACCTTGTTTATTTCGAGAGTTTCGCATATCAAATAACACTGAACCAAAACGTCAAGAAACGATACAGATACTGATTTTTCCGGAAATTCTAGTTGAAAGTCATTCATTTGGTATGTACTTTCCTATTTAAAAAAAGTTAAATTTCGATTTTTGTAACAGGGACATTAAATGATTTTTTCCAACAAGAAATAATCAAAAACACACCTGTAAAATATCCAAACAAATAGATCCATCAGCATAAACGTTTGGGTGAAACATTTTTGATATGAACTTGACCGTTGGCGGTTTGTTGGGGTATTCTTCCGAAAACTCCAACGATAGCTGAAAAGTAACAGTGTTTGTTGGGTGGTGTTGCAGATTTGGCTTTGTCGTATCAGATCAGCCAGGTAAATGATTTGGAAAAAAAAAACTGACGTTCTGACTCCGTCTGTGTTTGTTTAACTACTAGAATTACTTGCGAGTCCTATGCGCGGTCTAAAACGTAGTTTTCCAAAATTTCAATCTCCGTAAAGCGCCCAAAATAATTGTCCTCGCCGTAGTCATCCAATTTGAATATTCTAACACAAAATTCAAATTCATGAGTATTCCAACATATTAACCACTGCAATAATTCGGATTGTCTTCAAAAGTTCACCTTAAACGTGCCATCTTCAAATGGTGTCTCTTGAGGGCCAAAGATTATCGCTACCCACGTCAGAATGTTGTCTTCCGTTGGTGCTCCTGAGACCCCAGCTGGTGGGTCTTCCTGAGTCAATATTTTAAATAATAACTCATTCCAGTTTTTTCTTTCAAAAGATCTCGCTGAATTTCTTAAAAAGAAAAAAAAACTCACTTGCAATTTTTTGAAATCCCTCATGAGTCTTCGGCGACTTGGAGTAGTCATTTCCTATACTTCTTGCTGCAAAGCATACAGTGAGAATGTGAAATGCACAATAATGAAGATATCATCACGGTTTTGTGAACCGAATGTACAAATCGCCATAAAATGTGAGGGAGGTAATCGTTTATTACATAATGTACATGTAGGTTTAGACGGTCATACGAGTTCCTTCTTCAATTCACTAAGGAGAACGTCCAGCTCGCGAATTTGCGGAGTCTGGTGATGCCATGGAGCCTAAAAATCACATTTTACAAAGGGATATATGGTGCTTTTGTTTGATTATGAAAGCAATGGGTGGATATGGTTATAATTTACTGTTTTTACAAGGTTCACATATACAAGTTTCCTACAGCACTAGTATTCTAGAGCTACATTCAAATTCTAACAAACGCCAGTTAGAATATCAATTTCACCAATGTTTCGGTATTTTATTTCAACTTATTGATTTATTTTATTTCAACTTAATAATCGAATATTAATTATTTGACTTACAAATATTTAAACACAACTGCAACAAAAACATGTTTCAACAGCTTTGTAAAAGATTTAATTGAAAAACGTTTTCAATGGAAGCTTAGTATAGACTCGACGAGTTTGCAACGGGTTTTCTGCCTCAACTGTGTTTCTTTTATGAATTTTTCCGTATTCCGAACTCCTACACTGAACGTTTTCTGTTTTTAAAATAATCATTGATTTTTCTTTCGGAATTTCAGTTTTGGGAAAAAAAATTCGAGTATTTTTTGAAATCTTTATATTTCTTTATCATTATTCAAAGACTTTCGTGATCAACTTGTGAACATTCATAATTCTCATACCAGTAATCTTTCACGGTTCTACAACCAACTTTACCAGATTGAACCTTCAATAGTCGCTCTAATAGAAAAGTTAGAACTAGGTTAAAAATCACCTCAGAAATCAACTTTTCACTTCGGCACATGAGCGTAACAATCCGTTGTCTGCTCTCGTCAGCCTTTCTTTCAATCTTCGCAGTCAATTCAGCGATTTCTTGAAGTTCTTCTGGTGATCTGCAATTTAATTTTCAGAAAATCATTTCGTATTAGATTAGATTTGATAACAAGAACTGAACATGGCGACCACACCTCATGATTGACTAAAGATATTCAAACTCGAAAAAAACTAACGGAATCTCTTCCTCATTCTTCTCATAAGAAACCATCAGAATGTTCTTGTTGGGTAGGTCTACTTCTAGAGGTACCGTACCATACACGAGGTAAATCTTCTTGATCAAGTCTGCGTTGGGTTGATCTGCTGGTCCTGACAGTACTTTGCATTGAATCTGAAACTCATATTTAATCAGACGTTAGTTCGGAAGAAAAATATCTATGATCAGATCAAGTTCGGAGTGTACAAGTGGAAATTCTTTAAAAATAAGTTCTACCAAAAGATCAGATGCGACGAACATTCTAATAGGCCACACCTCACACCGCGGCAAACGCAGTTGAAAAGTGTAAGCAAAGAAAATCGATAGAGTAGATCAAATTTCAGTTACTGTAGTTCAAAAATTTTACTTTTCCCAATTTTTTTCATCCCAGATTCAAAAATCGTAACGGGAAAATGTTCGAAGTAGGTAAAACTATCGTTGGGAACAGTTTGCAACATTCATTATGTCAAGTAACACATTCATTAAAGTAAAAAAACACTTCCGAAAATGAAAGTGGAGGCCCGCAAAGCGGTTGCGAAGCGGTTTTATTGTCTTATTCCTTTGCCTAGGTGTGCACCTATTACACTGAACTGGACATGGGGCAAAAATCACATTTCGTGAATTATGGACGATTTGTGGACGTAATCAATCGTTGTAGTGAAGATAAAGAGATGGTTGTTGTGAAGAAGGTATTCGAATATCAACCGTGTTTATTTTCACTAATAAATATTATTTTTAAAAAAAGATGAAAAGAGCAATAATTACATCTTGAACCTACGAAATTCAGAAAAATATGGTTCTAACGCTTGGCACAATTTTCTGGAAAACTCTGTCACGAGTTACATCATTATTGACCTGCCAACAACTTTTCATGTGCTTTTGAGCAAACAAAGTTCTTACTCACCAAGACGAGGATACTTAAAAACATGATGATGATGAAACCGTGAGTAATGAGAATGTGAGAATCTCCGATATTTCAACATGGAAATGAGCCATACAACTGAGTTTTTTTTTCAAAAAGCGGCCGAAATTTAATTGAGAGGTTTTCATTAGAAATAACCTCGTCAAAAATGAAATTGGTAATAATCAAGATCAATTTATCTCGAACATGATAATAAGAAAAATCTATGAATGACGAAATTCAATGTGCTGAAGGAAAGAATGATGGGTCGGCGAACGCGATTTTTAGATTGGCAGTCAGTGGGGAAACCACACAGCTGACACGCACACAGCGTCAAGTCGACAATGACTATGAGCTCATAGGTGAGATACGGGTAGTTCGAAAACACATGAATCATGTGAGTGAGAGAAGGAGGTCATGAGGTATCTTGGCTTGGGGGACGGAGAGCAGGTCATTACTAGAAAGGTACGTGGAGAAAGAGAGAAAGAGAGAGAGATAGAGAGAGAGAGAGAGAGAGAGAGAGAGAGAGAGAGAGAGAGAGAGAGAGAGAGAGAGATAACACGAAGAGTACCCAGGTACCCGTGTAGAAATGCAAAACAATAGTTCCAGAATCTCACCTTTGCTTCGAACTTTGCCGGTTTCTGCCTAGATGATCTTCTTATGACAACATTCTCGCCACAGTCCAACTTCTGGATGGAGTAGACTCTGAAATTTTATAATAAAATTTACGTTCGATACTGATTTTGATGCATCCGGCATTCAAAGATGTTTGAACATCAAGAAAAGTGTAATCACTCTTCTCGAACCAACAGCAAATGTTTGGAATACGGCCGAATTCACCCCAAACAGGCGCAATAGTTCAGCTCAAAAATTCCAGAAAAAGATAAACAAAAACAAACTTCTCAGCGCTCTCGACAACATTCCACGCATGGCCGTCTCGGTACACAAACTGATCAATATCATCAATCGTGTCCAGGTTGTAGACCAACGTCATCTGTTGGATGGACGCCACGTTTTGCGGGCATGACGTGGCGAATCTGAAATATGGTCTCGTATCATTCTGTAGTGGACCGATTTATGGGAGGTTATCGGGCATGCCGTTTTCTTCTGACAGATAAAAACCATGTTGATGGACACGTTGGGTCGATAGATCGGAACAATCACGAACATGGAAAACCATAATGCAGGGTTTCTAGGGTGGATGCTATCGCAATTCTATTGTGATATGCGAAGAAAAAAGAGTGAGAGACGAGATAAAGTGAGCCAACAATGATAATTTTTTTTCAATTTTTGGGAAAAAAACAATAATAACCTTGATTTCGGTATTCTAGGAGAACAAAGCCATCTTTCCATAGAAAACAATAACAAGGTGAAAGATTAGAGTTTGAAAAAACCAGACTCAATCTGATACTTTCAAAGGGGTTTATGTTTTTGAGAAATTCATAATTCATTGAAAAAAAAACTATAAAACTACATTTTCCGGAATATCCGATAAAAACATCGTTTGGTGCACAAACAAGGATCTCACAAAACTGGCAAACCGAAACTATTCCATATGAATGGAAAGAACGCATGAATATTACAAACTGCTCAATGGGAACACCTATTGATCGGTGGCCCGGCAAAAGGAGGGCTACACTTGACTAGATGTGAATGTAGAAGGAAAAGACTCGTCCATCTTCGGCAAGCGTGGGAATAAATCTCTCTAGGCAAGATTACATGTGCTAAAGTCCAGAAAAGCCCCTTTTTATTGAGTCATGTTTCCGGATTAGTGTGTGCGTGAAGTTTTCTATTCGAACATTATCACAGAAAGAACATAAGAGACGTTTCACGAGAGAATCGACCGAAAAGTGCGCTAGGCTGTGTGTAAACCGTTTAAGTTGAAATTTTGTGCATAAGTAGATTTCAGTGCGCTGAATCCAAATATGTTGGTTCTGTTCCAGTATACCCTACCAAAGTCGTGCAGTACTTGCACAAACTTAGCCATTTTCAAACTTTGGATGTTCATATCCTTCTTCAAACATTTTTTCAAAGAAAACGATTTTGGGAACAAAGTAACACAAACATGAAAAATCGACCAATATAAAAATTTCTGAAATTTATCGATTGATTCCAGCGCAGTCGTTTTTTGTCCATAACTTCACTCATATATCCGCGCGGCCTTATTTTTTGATCTGGTTACATAGAGAAAGAAAAGACGCTTCGATTGAATACAAAAAATCAAAAGTTCGTTGTGCGTGTGAATTAGTATGTACTGTTGAAAAAAATAATTCTCAAAAGTACCCTTCAAAATAACATTTTGCACTTTTTTGTGACTTCAATCGTATTTTCATCACCACAAAAGGTATAGTCCCAAAATTTGAAAGTAAAGTTTGCCTGGTTGTTGAGATACGGTATTCACATTTTTCGTTTTTCACCAAGTTTGCGCACGCTTATCTCCAAAACTAAACCATCAACGTTGCTTGATTCTTGATTCAACAATATCTGCTAGTCGAGATCTATCGTTTGATAGTAATCACTAAGTATCCCGTTCGAATTTGAGAGTTATCATGCAACCCTATGAAAAATCATGTTTCATCGTCATTTAGACTCTAGGAAATGACAAAATCAATTTTTCATATTTTTTTCCATTTGTTTACTCAGCTCACCAAGTTCAACAACTTTTTTTGCTGACAAAAAACGTTTTGTTTATTTAAAAGTTAATTTTAAGGAAAATATATCCCATAGCAAAGTTTCAACATCTTCATCGATGACATGACTATTACCAATCGATGTGAAATATTTTTCTGTTCCGAAATGATTTTTAGTTTTTCAAAATCGATGCAAAATGAGCTGAATTATGTGAAAAACATTAAAAAATCACATGGAGAAAAGAAAGTAAGAATGAAAGAGAGATACTGTACTGCGCGCTCTTCTTGCTTTCTCTTCTTTTTTTCGGTCCTATTTTCACTATTTTTGTCTATTTTCGTTCATTTTGCATCAATTCTGGAGATTTTTGCATTAATCCTGATCAGAAAAAGATTTTACAGAGAATGGTAGTAGTTTCAATGTGTAAAAACTATTTTTTCCACTTCATTCATTGCTTTTTCGTGAAAACAGAGATGAAGCAGCGAAAATTTGATAAATTTTCCGGAAAAGTTACGTATATCCGAAAACAGAGAAAAACAATAAAACTACGGCAAATTGGGTTGTAATTGTGGTTTCACTGTACTTGAAAGGTGTGAAACATGTTCTTTCATAGGGTTGATTCGAAGCGTGAGAACTCTCTCAAATTTGAACGGGATACTTAGTGATTACTATCAAACGATAGATCTCAACTAGCAAATAGTGTTGGATCAAAAATAAAGCAACGTTGATGGTTCAGTTCTGGAGATAAGCGTACGCAAACTTTGTGAAAAACGAAAAATGTGAATACCGTATCTCAAGAACCAGGCAAACTTTACTTTCAAATTTTGATACTATACCTTTTGTGGTGATGAAAATACGATTGAAGTCACAAAAAAGTGCAAAATGTTATTTTGAAGGGTACTTTTGAGAATTATTTTTTTCAACAGTACATACTAACTCACACGCACAACGAATTTTTGATTTTTTGTATTCAATCGAAGCGACTTTCCTTTCTCTATGTAACCAGATCAAAAAATAAGGCCGCGCGGATATATGAGTGAAGTTATGGACAAAAAACGACTGCGCCGGAATCAATCGATAATTTTCAGAAATTTTTATATTGGTCGATTTTTCATGTTAGTGTTACTTTGTTCATTAAATCGTTTTCCTCGAGAAAATGTTTGAGAAAAGATATGAACATCCAAAGTTTGAAAAGGGCTAAGTTTGTGCAAGTACTGTGAGACTTTGGTAGAATATACTGGAACAGAACCAACATATTTGGATTCAGCGCACTGAAATCTACTTATGCACAAAATTTCAACTTAAACTGTCTACACACAGCCTAGCGCACTTTTTGGCTGTTTTCGGTCGTTTCTCTCGTGAAACGTCTCATAAACACTGATTTGGATGAAATTCTCAAATTAACGAATCTCCGAAAGACTAGAAATTTCTCAAGAAACGGTCTTATTCTTATTCTAGTACTCAGTATTCAAGATTAAACTTTCAAAAAGTAACGCAAGTCCTATGTTAACGTTGAATATTCACTAAATAAGTAATATTAGGCATAAACCAGAATTCGAAAAGCACTGATCATCTCATGTGTCAAGAAAAAAAGAGCTGGACCCGCACTTTTGGGCAAGCCATGCTTCCGGATTAGTGTGCAAAAACTTCTTCATGCTGGCATATAAAAAAGTCTATGTTCATAAGATGATATTTCAAGACACGAAAAATGATACAATACATCCTTCTCTGTAATTTCAATGTGGCTTGCACGCGGCATCTTATGGGCATCTTCGTGCCGAAACGCGATTTGTGGCAGGATATAGACACAATATGGGCGTAATTGTTTCAATATGGATGTGGTATGGATTGAAATTACAGACCTTGTTTTAGGGTAGTCAGTAGAGTAGCAGCTCGCACTCTTGAAGACGAGCCCTTTATAATTGGAAATAAAATTGCATGCTTCCCAGATCGATATCACTCGACAGTTTGTTCTTTCTCTAAATTACACGGTTCCTTCCACAAATGTTCCCAGTGTTTTTTCATCATTGGAGGAACGAAGAAAACTTATTAAAACTAGATGAACTAATGTAATACAGCGCCAGAAGCCTTACAAGAGGCAACTTTAAAAGACCATGACCATGAAACCACTGAAAAAGAGGAGATACGGGAAGGTAGTTTTTAGTGAAAGTTGTTTTGCACTATACAAAAAAGTCCAACTTGGAAAAGTGCACGTCTCGTAACAGATCTCAATCAATATCGGGCAGATGAACAGGAAAGATGGTTATGTGAAAGTTGGAGAAATCGAGAAATGATTATGAGAAAGTAAGCAATTTTATCTATTTACATAGGGTGAATCGATTTTGATTACTTTAAGTTAGTCAATCGTTCAGTCACGGTTTCTGTGAAAATCAGTATCGAGAAATAATATTCTCTCAAGCTATTTTTAAATTTATAATTACCGATTCGTAAAAATTGTTTCAGTTCATAGCTCTATTCTGACGAAAACTATTTTTAACTGAAAATATTTTGAAAGAGGATAACTTTGAAAAAATATCCGTTTAGTTAAAAAACAATAATTGTTTTTTCGAAGATTTCACGCGGTACGATATGAAAATTGAAAAATAAAAAGTTCGCTAATTTATTTCACTTTAATAAAACTTGCTGCTCTTACATCACATTGAGTCGAAATGGGATAGAATTCAATCAACTGTGACCGTCACATTCAAACTTTATAACCTCGGAGTCATGGCAGTCAGATGGGGGTTGAAAACAAGAATGACGTGCTTTGAATTCTGATCAGACGAAGAGAAGAGAAGGGGGTGGAGAGGGTTGTGGAATGCGGGACACGAAAGAGGGTCCACAGCACCACCTCATTCCAGAAAACGACTACCCTTCTAGACTCTGAGAGTGAGAGAGAGATAGAGAGAGAGATAAAGAGAGAGACTGTGATGTGGCAATCCTCCTGCCAGCAGGCAGAAATGAAAGACTACAACTCAATAGGACGAGAGAGAGGAGACGGTTAGAGAAGACGAGGGAGACGAGACGGAGAGATGGAAAGGAAACTCCAAGTGAGTCACGAGCTGTGTGTATGTGCGTGCGGTCGACGAGAGAAAGGAGGCGGAAAGATTACCGGTCGTGATGAGAGAGAAAGAGAGACGACAGTGAAATGAGAAAGAGAGAAATAGAATGTCTCATTCAATCGTCCTCCTCCTCCTCTTTCTCAACCATGTGTGTTTTATCGATTCCGTTCCGGATGGCTGGAACACACGTTCATTTTTGGTCAGTCTAGAGAACAAACACGATTGATAACCATCAAAAATGTAGTTGAACAAAAATTTCGTTTTTTTCCTTGAAAGAATTTATAGGAATTTCAAAGATAAAATATCCATTCTATTCATCGTCAAACACAAACACACTTGTAGGAGAAAAACATGAAGAGGCTGAAGTTTCTGTCACATTGGAATGTAACGAAGATCCATGAACATAAGAAGACTTTCTTGAGATCCGGGGGTTTTCGGAACATACGGAAGAAAAACTCGCAAGAAGTTATATTTCTGGCTGTAGTTTCATTTAAAGATACCTCTAATAGGCCACCAAACTAATAAACATCTGACAACTCATCGAATGAATCCCTGGAAAGCTAATGTTACTCAATTCATTCCAAGAAAACTTGTTTCTGCGAAGCTTGTGAAATTCACGTAAGCAACATTATTGCGAACACTCTGGCAAATACGAGGAACATCGTAGGAAGAACACAGAGTAATGAGCTTCATGGAAATCGTCATAATATAATTGATCTGTGAGGTAGAACTTGAGACTGTTTGCAGCCTTTTATGGAGGATCCGTTTGCAAAAGGTTGTTGCAGAGATAATATGAACAACTTTGGAAAGTTATCCATAAACAGAATTTAGTGGATCTATAATTAGTCGGGTCAGAATTTTAGTCTTTTCTTCTAAATTTTCGTACAATATCAAAGTTTTCGGGAAAGGAACTTACAATAAATTTTAAACGGAAGTCGGAAGTGAAGAAGGACGGAAATCGAAAGTTGGAAGTCAGAATTTCGTCTAGATTTTATAAAGTACAACTAATAAATAAAAGTGATTCTCCTTTTTCAAAAAGCTTTTTTTCTGAATTCAGAAACTAAGTGAGCACATTTTCAAAATAAAAAAAGAAAGAAAACGAGCAGTTCTCCTTACTCGTTACCCAAAAGTCGGATGGCTGACGCTCTTGTCAACTTCGTTTCAACTGGGTAAACACAAATAAATGCATGAGGCATGAAGAGTTTGTAGAATTTCGTTTCCTCTCTCAAATTGAGATGTAATTTCGTTTTTTTCTGATTATGATAGGATAAATGAAAAAAGTGGTGAAAAGAGGAATATTATTTATTTCCAAGTTTACAATGAAGAAGCTTCTTCAAACGTACACCCAGTATCTTATGAAACTTCTTATTAATAGGGTACGTCCAACACACTGACGTGTGGTTACCAATCAAGAAACCAAATCCCTCTGAGGGCTCACACTTCGCTTGAAAATGACAAATGAGACAGATAATGAGTGTTTTTGAGAACTTCGAAGTAATGATGTGAATGTCATGTCAAAAGTGCACGAGCCCTGATGGAGCATAAAGAGTTCTTTCGGGAGGAAGGGAAGAAGAGACAAGCTAAAAGGGAAAAGATATGGAGATAGAGAGTACAAAACTCACACGATTCAAATTATAAGCTTTTCAAATAAAAGAAAGTCTCACCCATTCAACTTTGTCGCTGACAGCAAAATCTTCGCAGCTTGATCAAAGTTGCTCTCTCTTCTTCTTAACACCGGTACTCTCGATCCATTTTCATCAACCACGAAACTTTTCGACTGAAGTGATAAGATATTTTGAGGGAAATACAGAGCTTTTAGAATATTAAAGAAACATCGGGAACAGCGAATTTCATAATAACAACAAGGATCAACTGATAAGAATACTGTTTTTGTTTTAAAGAACAGTTAAACATGATTTCACTCGAACATAATATTATATTCAAAATTTTGATTTTCTAGTTGGTAAATGCAAAAAAAGAACGTTTTGAGAACTTCAGTCCCAACTGCATTCACAGAAGAATGAAAAACATTTTCAGTGGCTTCAAAGGAACAATCTCAAGCCTTCTCATAAGTTTCCGGTAAAGTTATCAAACTGGAAGAAACAGTTTAGAAGTAAAAACTACCGTTAACGTTATATAGCACTTGAGTAGTATACCTCTGCTTTCGTAATCCTCGTTGGTTCTTCAGGTAACAGCGGTGGGTTGGAGATGGCAACTGGGTGAGGAGCACCCATCCACTCGTAGTTGATAACAATGTACGGGCTTTTCGGCGCATCTTTGTATGTTCCTTCAAAGAATACAACTTCAATAGTATTTTTTTGGTTTATCATTTTCAAAAAAATAGCAACGGATTTGGAAAAAAGTTTTTCCCGTGTGAAAATAATAAACTATGAAACCAGGTTGATTCAATGCTTCCCAGTATAAATTTGTTTGAGGAACGAAAACTCACCAGTATAAATTCTCTTTATGAAATCTCCACTTTCATCTGTACCTTGATGAAGAAACTGATGGCAAGTGATCTGAAACTTTTTCGTCGTGTTGAAAAAAGTACACCGTACCCTCAAATCCGGGTAGTCCGTATCAGCCTCCTGGAAGGTATTTTCTCGCTCGATGTAGTTTCTGTAACATTTCATTGAAGTTCCAATATACTAAAAAAAAATAGCCTTAATTCTTTGTCACCCATTCCAAAGAGAAAACAAAAATTACCTCTGTATAGTTTCTACCTGTGTCCAAACGCCAAGACCATCATCAGCCAACTGAAATTAGTTAATCTGAAGAAATACATGAGAACTTGTTTAATTCGAGTGAAAAAAAATCTTTACGATTATTCATCATAAAATTTGAGCAACGTTGATTAACTTCTTTATGCGAGTTCAAACTAACATCAGTATCTTGATCCAAGTCTCCGTAATACACGATGAAAGATCCCGCATGAGTATACTCTTGAGGTATTGAAAGACAGATCTGATTCTGCGGAATCTGTAAATATCAATCACTGATGGATGTTCAATGATAACCAACATTGATAACCGATGCAGCGAACAGCTTCACGATGGTGTTCAAATGCATCGGATTCTGATTATACAACGGCCACTCGCAGTGCATCATGGATTCTCCAACAGGAGCTACGAAGACTCGGGCGACGCCGTCACATTTGAGTTGTCCATCGTTGCCACTTAACAAGACTCATCATCACTGAAAACTGAGAAATTACTCACGGTGTGTCCATATACGATTCATCGTCAATAACGATGACTTCAGGTTTGACTGAACGGAGAAGATTCACCACTCTGGAATCATATGTCTATGGTGTTCGGATTGAACAGCTCACTGTGCTTTTCGTGGACGGCCTCTTTCTTTCCTAACTTTTGCCTTTGGACGGTCGCTTTCCATCCATAGCTCAATCTTAAAACAAACATATATTTAAAAAATTGCGATACAACTTACTGGATCCAATTCGACGTATTCAGTCCCATAGTTGTAAGTTTCGTCTCTTCCATCTTCGTAATAAACTGGAATTGTGACTTTTCAAACTGAGTTAAAACTGTTTACCTGTGTCCGATTTGCTGCAAGATGGTTTCAAGTCCATTCTCTTGTGCTTCTAAACCGCGCTCGATTTAGGAGCCGCGTTGTCAAGCTTCAGAACCAAAATGAAAAAATTTCTGAAATTTGTCGTAATTTCCGATATCCGTGTATGCAGACCGAACACCGAGTCAAGACGACATTATTCTCGAACTTTTTTTTTCATTTTTTCCAACTTATTTCTGACT
The DNA here is from genome assembly GCA_963978915.1 of Caenorhabditis parvicauda. Classification (NCBI taxonomy): domain Eukaryota; kingdom Metazoa; phylum Nematoda; class Chromadorea; order Rhabditida; family Rhabditidae; genus Caenorhabditis; species Caenorhabditis parvicauda. The sequence continues at coordinate 7,325,140 of OZ022253.1, read as the reverse complement.
GGCAAACGTTTGGTAATGTTTCTATTCTTCTTCTTCGTGTTAGCGATTATTTTGTTTGGGGTTTTGATTATTACTGCATATGTCTCCTATCTAATAAGACATTCTTCCGGGAAGAAAAACGGACTGTCTCGCGAGAAGGTTCGGTATTACAAGTAATAATTCATGAAAATTGTGTTCCAGGTGTCATTATGTACGGTTCTTGGTTCTGGTGGACATACGAAGGAAATGCTAGAGATTTTGAAGGAGTTGAATCCCAAGTTTTCTCCACGAATCTACATTATTGCGGATACTGACACAATGAGCGAAGATAAGGTTTTTATTCGTCTACCATTTTCATAAAAGCGAATTCAGGTTTTCACGTTTGAGAGAAATCGACAAGATTATACTATTCATAAGATTCCTCGCGCCCGAGAAGTTGGCCAGAGTTACACTTTGTCAATAAAAACGACAATCATTGCACTCATCTCTTCTGCCAAACTTGTTTTCCAAGCAAAGTATGGTTTCTGAAGAATCGTCAGACATCTTCATTTCAGTCCCGATCTTCTGCTCCTTAATGGTCCTGGAACATGCATCCCGGTCGCGTTTCTGGCAGCTTTTTATGACATGATACGTCTCCGAGATACTGTTATAATTTATCAAGAATCTATATGTAGAGTTAAGAAATTATCACTCACAGGTAAAATACACGGGAATGAATCGATTTTGTTCAAAATAAGAATTATAGGTTCCATTCTTTACTACACTGGCCTCGCTGATGACGTTGTCGTTCAATGGGAACAACTGAAAGAGAAGTACCCAAGAGTGCAATACATTGAGAAACTGCATGTTCGAGGGAAGAAAACAAATTAAAATATTTTGTAAATTATTTGTTTTTTTCATGGGATTGTGCATTTTCACCGGGTTTGTATATAAACTTTGTTTTTTGAAAAGTCGAATTCATCGTTTGTTGCAATCTAATTGTTTTATCTGTATTCTTATGCAACATTTGTTTGAGTTTCGTTCCAAGTCTCGGGAAGTTTAATATCACATGTGATGTGGGACAATGAATGCCAACGAGCTATCAGTTTCTAATCAGTGAGTGCAAGAAAGACAATGTCAAACAGAATGTTGCGTTAATAGTGATTTTAGACCTTTGATTGATTTAGTAAGTATTCAAAATTTCTGGACTGTTAAAAAATTTTCTAAAAAAATAAAAGGAAAATCCTATGGTAGATCACAATTTGAGTTACTGTATCAACTTTTTCTCTGTTTCCACGTTTTGTTCTCATGATTTTAAACCCTCACCGATTCACGCTCATTTCTAATTTTTCATCTTATGATGTATCTTTGGCTAAGTTTCTCACTCCAGTCTCCTTTGTACTTTAGACTTTTGTATGGTAAAGGAGTCAGTACCCCAATTTCTCATTTCACCACACAGTCCTTTTAAACTGACCAAACAAGCGTTGCTTTGTCGCTGAATGCAAATAATGGTCAAAGCTTCGTGACTATACGTGTCGATTTTCCTTCCACAAGAAATGCTTGAGCAGCGAATTCATTTTTTCTTCACGTGGCGTTATAAGTTCGTGTAACTTTAGTTTTTGTTACTGACTGATGCTTATTATCATGTCGAACCTATGTTGAAGAGATCTTAACATAAGGCTGATTAACAAGCTTGTTTAGATACTAGTTTCTATCGCACTATCATGTGTCACTTCCCCTCATAACGTCACACTTGTTGTTGTTCCTTTTGGGAAAACGTGGGCTGTTTGTGAGATAGTGTTCCGAAAGAAGAGTGGCCGCCACTCACCAATACCGACTCATCGGGTGATGTAATTCCAAATGTCTATTGCGAATTGGTCAGCAGGCGTTTTTGCTCATTGTTAGCTGTCCATGGAAAGTTGTATATTTCGCTACTCTCTCGTTTCTCAATATTGTCCTAACAGTTATCGTCCTCGCATAATTTCAAATCCCTTAACTAGGGTTTTTCTTTCTATGACGTATTTTATCAATGCACTCCAAGGGCATCAGCTGATGTTTCTGTCATTTTTGGCTATCCTTGAATCTTGAAGTAATGAAAGCTTTTCTCCAGTACTCATCTCTATATTCAAAGAAGGGCATACGAGTCGCAGCAATTATGCAGTGATAACTCCTTTATTTTACTTCTTGGTACATTTGGAGTAGTGATCATAAACAACTAACGCTTTTTCATGACTCTTCTTTACACACTCATTACTTCCTTCTGTCAATGTATCTGATACAATGTTGCGTTACTGCAATTTTCTTTCTTCATTCGGTTGCATGTGAACAACTGTTAGAGGAGTAATGATCACTATTGTTGCATCAGCCGTGGGAATCGGGAAAAAAGCGCTTGTTGCGGTAACTTTTTTCTCTTTTTGCATGTGATAGATTCACACCCAACGTTTCTCAATGAATGAGTCTTGAAGTTCAGTTGAGATAATGTTTTAGCCATAATTTCTTTGAGCTGCGTTCTAATTTACAACTTATATCTTCATTTCTAATTCCTACTTTGTTTTTTTCCAGATTTGCTTCAATTTTTTCAAACTCTCTGTAATCAAACCATTCTGTCCTGTGCAAAAAAGGACAAGTGAGGCTACTAGAATTATCAACGGTGAAAATTATCGCAGCACTTTACAGAACATTGTCGATTATCGGTCTCTGGCTACTCTTTATTCTCGTCTTGCAAAAGTCACGTAGGCAGTTTATCTTCTATCTAAACAGTTTCCACCTCATATTCTCAGACAGTCTGTGAAACTTTGGTCAAGGCCGCTCGAGGCAGTGTAAGTTGAAGTTTTGTTCTCCACCGGTTTTTCTTTCTGTTCCACGCGTCAAAAATGGCCTACTTTTGAGCTTTTCCCAACTTTCCTTGTCTTTTTCACCGGTACTTCTTCATCATATTTTTTTCAAGGTGGTATGAGAAAGAAAAGTGTTAGATTATTTATTTTTAAGTCGCTTTCGCTCAAAATTAGCAATTTATTTTGAAAAATTGCCTGTTTTCCTCTTTGGATTAGTAGAAATTTATTCTATCCCAATTTTTTGACCACAATTTTTCATAATACTCGCATCGAGGTTGTCCTTAAAATTTGGATGGAACGGAAGTCGTTCCACATTCTTCTAAGATTCGGTCACACGGCCTTCTATCATTCTTCTTGTCGTTATTGATTTGAAGCTAAGGAATCGCAGATCAAAGTGAAACACGTGTCATAGAAAACTGACTGTTTTATCAATTATCGCTCACTTTTTTTCACCTCTTCTTCTTCGGATTATCAGAGAAAGTTCGAAATAAGCAACGTTGTTGATGTAACTCTTGTTTTTCTGTCAAAATGTCCATTGAGGTGGTTGCAAATATGTACCATAATTTTTGCTGGATAAGATTCAAATGTATCTTTTATTTGGTTCCGCATTCCGCACTCTTGCCAAAGGGAGTATCACGTTCCCGTTCTCCCAACTTTTCATTTCATCAGTGAAAGTAGTTTCAGTAGCCAAGTCAAACTTGTGACACATCAAGACGATCCGAACACTGTGGCGATCAATCTTCACGAAAGGCTTATCAAGCAGCATCCAACTGAATCGATTCGGATCCACATCTGCTAAGCTAACAACAACAAGACTGTTAAGGATGTCCGCTCAAGACCTCAAGCCGAGTATCGTTTTTCATCCATTTTCGAAAACCACTTCAATTTTTCTGTAGAGTGAACTTGAAATTGTAGTATCTCTTTAGATAAGTTGTTGTCTGTTGAATATTGAAGTCATCATGCGCAATATTATCTCTTTCAATCAAGATATGTTTTTCAGTAGCTGTGAAAAGACTCCAAAAGGAGTGGAAAGTGCCAGAAAACTCACAGCCACCATCGCAACTCTACATTTACAACAGCTTGACTCGCCAGAAGGAGCCTTTCGTTCCGAATGAGGGTCGTAGAGTGAGTTTCATACTTTTTCAATTAGATTGTGTATTCGTTAGTCGAGTTGAAACTGTATTGAAGGGTTCAGGTTCGTTGGTATATTTGCGGACCGACTGTGTACGACTCGGCTCACATGGGTCATGCTCGTTCGTATCTATCGTTGGACATTCTGAGAAGAGTCTTCTCCGACTACTTTGGATACGATGTCCAGTTCATCATGAACATCACCGACGTCGATGACAAGATCATCAAGAGAGCCAGACAGAGGTACCTCTTGAAGACTTACCTTGATGAGTCGAAGGAAGCCCCACCTGTCAAGAAGGTCATTCAAGATGTTTTGGCTGCTTTGGAGCACTTCAAGGTATTTATTTTTCTCATTCATCACAGTAGATTTCTGCATGAAGCTGTGCTGATTCCAAAGTGAAAAAATGTAATTTGTTTAATTTCAGACAAAGTTCAACGAAGAAGTCGATCCAGACAAGAAGAAGATGCTGGAAGTTATGGTGAGTAATTTCCGCCGAATATCTTCACTTCAAGGTATTCAGATCAACAAGGTCAACAACAGCTCGACTTCTCTTGAGCAAGCTATGAAAGCGAAAGACACCACAGCTATTGAATCTGCAAAAGTATCTATTTTTACTTTGATTTTCAAAAATAGAGAATTTCTTGAAGTTTGAGTGTCTTCCTGATATTCTGTAGATTCGAAATATTCAAATTTTGCTACCTACTTTTTGTAGACAAACTTTTGGCTCGTTACACATGACGACATAATTATTATTCAGGGTCAACTGCTGAACGAGGCGAGAGATGTTCTATCCGACTGGCTTGACGCTGTTCGAGGAAAAGACGTCCATGATCATTCTGTCTTCGATCAATTGGCCAAGACGTGAGTTTTATCTGAACATCACGAAAATGTGTTTTTCCTATCCTGCAAATAGCGAAAGAACCACAGCTATCTTCTGTCCTTTTAGCGTGAGTTTGAGTTTGAACCTGACAAAATGCTTGGCAAAGAAACCAATTTCTGACAAGCCTCATAGGTTTTCGAATATGAGGCAGTATAAAACAGAATTTTGGCCACTTGGTTTCATTTCATGATAAGAAGTTTCTACATGAAATATGAATCCATGGCGATAAAATTGAAAAAAACCCTAACCCCTGTTTTCAGTTACGAGAATGAGTTTTTCGCTGACATGGCCAGACTCCACGTTCTTCCAGTCGACGTTTTGACAAGAGTCAGTGAATACGTCCCCGAAGTTATCAAGTACGTCGAGAAGATTGTGGCCAATGGTTACGCATATGCATCTGCTGATGGATCGGTACGTTCTTGATAATGTTTAGAGTTCACAGCTCTCCTGGTTTATGTAACTTTTTATTTTGAATATACTCTTTGTTAAAGCGAAGTATTTCATTGCAGGTTTACTTCAACACAAACGCGTTCGAGACCAACCCGAAGCACTTTTACGCAAAGTTGGTGCCAGAAGCCTATGGTGATAGCGAACAGTTGTTAAAGAACATGAGAGAAGGTGAAGGAGAGCTGAGTATGACTGCGGATCGACTTCAGGTGAGAGCAATATCAGTCTCATCTCTCCATTTCTCTCTCTTTTTTTGCCCGAATAATTTCTTGACAAACTAACATAATGTTTTTGTTCAGTCGAAACGAAACCCTAACGACTTTGCTTTGTGGAAGGCATCGAAGGACGGAGAACCATTCTGGGACAGTCCTTGGGGCAAAGGTGGGTATTTTCAAAAATTTGATGCGTATAATTTCCGTTCGTTTGTAGGAAGACCTGGATGGCACATCGAGTGCTCAGTGATGTCATCAGCCATCGCCGGTCCGAAACTAGACATTCATGCTGGTGGATTCGACTTGAAATTCCCACATCACGATAATGAAATTGCGCAGGTGCTATAGTTACTTATAAAACATTGCATTTTACTGATGATTTTAGGTCGAAGCTCACTACGACGATCCTCATTGGGTCAACTACTTCCTTCACTGTGGAACACTCAGAATCGCTGGAATGAAAATGTCAAAGTCTCTGAAGAACTTCATCACCATCAGGTTTGTTTATTTTCTCGGATGATTTCAATTTCACAGATTTGTGTCAAAGTCAAACAAAACATATTTCTAGGGAAGCATTGAAACAGTACACGGCAAGACAACTCCGATTGCTCTTCTTGATGCACAACTGGACTGATGTTCTAGACTACAGGTATTTGGTGTTTTTTATAAGTAGTTCAAAATTTGCTTGGAATACGATTAACTTTTTTTGAAAATAATTTTTATAATTAATCTATTTTTACATTCAGCGCATCAACCATGGAAAGAGCACTCCAGTTCGAAAAAGTTACCAACGAGTTCTTCTTGCTGGTGAAGGACCATCTGAGAAGACACTACAAGCCGGAAAGTAGCCAGGGATATCAGAAGTACCAAGCCAGAGAACTGCAGATCATTGAAGCGTTCGCAAAGATCAAGAACAATGTTAGTTTTGCCATATTCTCACATTTTCAGTTGATTTGTATCAAGAAGTAATCATTTATTTACAGGTCCACAATGCTCTGTGCGATTCGGTTGATACTAGAACTGTGATGGAACAGATCAGAGAGCTCATCAACCTCGGCAATGGATACATTTATGAAAAGGTTTTAACTGTTGTGAATTTTTATTATTGTAGAGAGAATAGTTATTTCAAAACGGAAAACTAGTAGCAGAATGTTAATTTGTCTTTTTTCCAGGAGAAGGAAGGAGCCGTACCGAACTGCCTTGTGCTCAGAGATATCGCCAATTACATCACCTACCTTCTCAAGATGTTCGGTGCCATTCCACAATTCCAAGACATTGGATTCCCAGTCGATAGTGATAAGTGAGTTGAAACGTTGTAGAATGTTATGAATGTGAGCTCTGTAATGATATGAGTAACCCTCACTACGAAAGTAGTGTCGTAATCGAATACAACCTATGAATTTACTAACATTTCCAGCAACTGCGGCCTAGGTGCCTCGACGTCAAAAGAAGCTGTCGTGATGCCATATCTGACAGCATTGGCAGAGTTCAGAGAGAAGGTCAGAAATATTGCCAAGGATCACAAGATTGTCGAGATTCTTCAGGTATTTTTGATTTTCGAATAACTTTCGTTATTGGTGAGTAAAATTTTCATGATACATAAAACTATTGAAAAGAGGAATGACGAAAATAACTCGATTCGGAGAATTTTTTAACTATAAGAAAGCAAGCGCAGTGAAACATCAAGTTCAGCGTATTCATCACGATAAAATTCAGGAATGTGACCGATTGAGAGACGAAATTCTACCAGAACTCGGAGTTCGACTAGAGGATAAGACTCAACAGACTGTGGTCAAGTTGGTCGACAGGGCTACGATCATCAGAGAACAACAACAGAAAGCGGCGGCGGAAGCAGCCAAGAAAGCGGTGAGTATATTTCAAATGGACATAATTGTTGTGAATATCTTGTGCACTTGAATATGTTTTGCGAAAGTATTCATATGAAGAATAGTTAAAACCAACTTCTTTTTCCCAACGAGTAAATTTTAGGAAAAGGAACGCTTGCAACGCGAAAAGGACGAAAAGGCTAGAGAAAAAGAGGCGGCTCGACGTGTTCCACCAGAGGAGATGTTCAAGAGAGGTGAAGAACTCGCGAAGTATTCTCAGTGGGATGACAAGGGTATCCCGACACATCAGGCTGATGGAACAGAAGTGAGTTCAATCTCTTCTAGTGAAGATGAAATTGTGATTGCAGGTGAGCAAAAAGCTGAGGAAGAAGTTGGAAAAGACGTACGAAGCGCAGCAGAAGACGTATGATGCATTCCTTTCCGAATCCAAGGCGTAAATTGTTTCTTTCTTAGTTTCTGGTTAGTTTTTGTGCCTCATTTCAGCTTTTCTTAATGTTTTTGTCTGCATTTTCTTCCCGGTTTGACCCTTCATCTTGACTCTGATTGTGTGTTTTCGAGGTCTCAGAATGCATTATAATGCTTTATGCAAGTTTCGTCCTAGGGTCCATCTCCACAAATTGACATGTTTGTTTTTTGCAGAGAAATTTTTGGTAAAATGGAAATTATTTATTTTTTTCGGATTGTCTTTCACTGTTTGAAGGCACATGATGATTTTGTTTTTACGGTTTTTCTCCCTGTCCCTCTGATTCTCCAGAATTAATAAAATGTTGACTCGATTTTCAAGGGAATGTTATGTCAGTTTTAAAAATATTATAATTCTTTAGCACCTCAAAATGATTTAAGAATCGTTCACAGAAAATTGTTTTTTAAAATTTATTTTGCAAGCTCTGTGGATAAGAGTACAGTTTTATCACATCACCTCTTCATCGTCTTCACCAGTCTCAACTAACGTGACTCCACACTGATCTTGTAACGTGGCGATCTCTTGGCAAAGGGTTTCAATGGTGTTCTGGATCTGTGCTCTGTACTCGATGTCCTTCTTCATTTTCTCTTGCAATTTGGCAATGGACAGTTCAATTTGTTGAACTCTGAACAGTGAACAATGTTTTTGAACAGTTTTCTGAGCCTTGTCTTACTGATAATAACAAGATCTTCTAAAATGAAAGTATTTTATATACAAGGCCAAATTTCACTTTAACTGAAATCTTTAAAACTCACTTTACTCCATCTTTCACCTTCGCCAAATCGAGATACTTACTTTCTCCTCTCAAAACTTGCAACCTTTCGATCCGTTGGTTAATCACTGGAATTATCAATTTCACACCGAATTTTGACTCACATTACGTTTATACACGAGTAGAAGAAAAACTCACTGTGAACTGATGGAAACGTGTCTTTCGCAGTATCATAATAGTCGGGGACGCCGAACTCTGCCATTAATGATTCCTTCGAAGGGTATAGCGGCTTGCCAATCGGAAATCGGAACATGTCGATCTGATTCGAATTCGCCTTCTTCTTTTGAATTAGTTTCGGATTCTGCCTCACTGGCACGATGTTCTCTCAAATAAACAATTCAAGACGAATTATCTGTCGAGTTTGGAGAAAACGATACGTGAATTTATCTCGAAAAATTCGGTACAATCAGATGCGAAAGATACATGGAAGTTATCGTAAAATTATTTTTATAGAAAAAATTTTTACATTTTCATTTTTTCAAACTCACTGGTAGGTTTGGGTCGTTCCATCTTATCTAGGAATGCAATGAGTGGCGTTTTCGATGTAGTTGGGAGCGGCAGATCATCCATTTTAAAAGATAATCTAAAAATGAGAAAATTTCACAGAATAAAAATAAAATAAAAACACTGCAAACTCAATAGGATTTTTTTGCAAGTGACGCATGCTTCAGTTTTGTTTTTTATTTCTTTGTTTTTGTTTGTTGTGTTTTGTGCATCATATTGTTATTTAGCAAGTTAAAATTCAGTCATCCATATTTTTCATAAGACTGGAAGGAGAAAATTGCTAATTCACATTATGTTCTTAATAGTGATGCATCATGATGTTCTATAACTTTCCATTTTTCTTCTTCAAATTCTCAATCAAATAGTTTATACATTTTTTCTATTTCTGTATTTCTTTTTCAAAATGTTTGAAGATGTACCTATTCCCAATAAGAACCGGTTCGAAGAATTATTTTGATAATTCACCTCATATTTCTCTTATTAACAATATTCGTTTTGAAAATCTGGTACATTTATTCAGTTGTAAAGATCATCATCATTTGCCGTCGCTGACACAGCATTATCTTGTGAACCCGACTTCTGCCCTGGGAATTTGAAATTGTTTCCAAAGCCTCTAGATTGTTGCAGCGTCTGTGAAAACATTTCGTACCTAAATTTTCCAATATTTCCAATAAATTACTATTTCTCACTTTCTGATGTCATTGTCATTGACCGATCTTCTTGCAAATTTCATTGCTTCTTCGAAGTGTCCTCTTGTGATTTCGGGTACGGGATCTTTCGAATCAACTTCCATCAACTCTTGCCCGTTTTTAATCTTTTCTTGACGTTGTTTCTCAAGGAAAATCTCTTTCTCAATTGATTCTCTGATGGCGAGTTTGCACGATCTAAAGACCCCTTTCCTTTGTTAGATTCATAAGAGTTACCTTTGACAAATTTCTGTTATATCCGCACCCGAGAATCCAACTGTGTTTTTCGCAAGGAACGTGAGGTCAACGTCCTTCGAGATTGGTGTCTTTCGTAGATTGGCCTAAAATCCATTGTTTCCTCCAAACAGATAATTTTAATGCATTTTTCCAGTGAAATTCTTTACAGAATATCACTTTGAAACTTGATCATTTTTTTGCAAACCTTGAAAATTTGAAGACGTGACGCTTCATCCGGAAGGGGAATGTAAATCAGTTGATCAAGTCTTCCGGGTCTCAGAACTGCTCCATCGATGATGTCTGGTCTAGAATATACCTTTTATAGTGTTCTGTTCGCAAATGCTCTACCTGTTAGTCGCTCCGATGATGAAAACATTCTTCTTTGAGTTCATTCCATCCATTTCTGTCAAAACCTGGTTGATGACGCGATCGGCGGCGCCACCAGCATCACCGACGGATCCTAAATTATAAATAGTTGATGAGTTGCTATCACCAAAACTCACCTCCTCTAGCCTTGGCGATAGAATCAAGCTCATCAAAGAATAGAACGCATGGAGCAGCGGCACGAGCCTTGTCAAAGATTTCACGGACGTTTGCTTCAGACTCTCCGAACCACATGGTCAGCAGTTCTGGTCCCTATGATTTCACCGATTGGGAGAACAATATATATTTTTCTCGACGAACCTTGATAGAGATGAAGTTGGCCTGACACTCATGTGCAATAGCCTTGGCTAGAAGCGTCTTTCCGCAACCCGGTGGACCATAGAACAGAACACCGCGTGATGGCTGCATGCCAAACTTGAGGTACTTCTCAGGATGCTCTACTGGGTATTGTACAAGTTCTTGGAGTTCACGCTTCACACTCTGGAGACCTGGAAGTTGCAACACGTGACACGTGATAAAGTGTCCGGTCATTACCTCCAATGTCGTTCCAAGTGACATTTGGTGTTTCGACAACCGTTTCCCTCAAAGCTGATGGACTCGATTTTCCCATTGCAAAACGGAAGTTATCATTTGTCACAGCCAGCGAGTTCAACACTTCGGCGTCGATCGTGTCATCTTCCATGTCGATGAGTTCCATCTGTAGTTGAATGTTGGGATTTTCAATGAATTTAAGAAACCTTCTCTCGAATCTGCTGTAGAGCAGCCTCCGAGCAAAGTGACGCAATGTCTGCTCCTACGTACCCATGGCACTCGTTGGCGACCTTCTCGAGATCAACGTTGTCCGCCAACTTCATCTTCTTCGTGTGGATACGAAGAATTTCCAGGCGACCAATCGCGTCAGGAATTCCAATGTCGATTTCTCTATAATGGTGATTTTCGATAAGAAGAAAACTAATAGAGAAACCTGTCGAATCTACCAAATCTTCTCAGGGCAGGGTCGATAGAATTTGGACGATTGGTGGCTCCGATAACCACAACGTTCGATCTCGCCTTCAGACCGTCCATCAATGTCAGCAACTGGGACACGATCCTTCTCTCTACTTCACCGTGTGTCTGAGACAATACTCAATTGTTTCAACCGATTCTATACCTTTTCACGCTTTGGCGCAATAGAGTCGACCTCGTCGATGAACAGAATTGATGGCGAGTTCTTTTCACATTCTTGAAACGCCTTCCTCAAGTTTGACTCTGATTCACCGGCCATTTTCGACATGATTTCGGGTCCTGTAAAACGGAATGTCGTTCACAAATATGCGACGTAACATACCGTTAATCAAGAAGAAGAACGCTCCAGTCTCGTTCGCTACAGCACGAGCAATCATTGTCTTTCCTGTTCCTGGTGGACCATAGAGAAGAATTCCACGTGGAGGCTTGATTCCTGAAAGATGGAAAGTACACATATGGTTAAGATTCTAGTCGTCAGAATGCCAGAATAATCATGCTAACATAGAACAACAGTAGGTTTACCTACCAATCGACTTGAAAAGCTGTGGATGCCTCAACGGTAGCTCAACCATCTCCTTGATCTGGGCGAGTTGCTTTCTGACCCCACCGAGGTCTTCATATCCGACTTCGTTCATGTTCTCTTCCTCTTCCTCTCGCTTGATCGCAGCGCCTGCAAAAAGGTGATGAAGTTGAATCACAGGATGGAAAACCTTCGTAATGGATCATAGTTTCCGGTGCGACGATACATTGTGGAGATGGGTCGGTTTCAATCACCTGAAGGGGCTATTAGGAACGGAAGGAAGATACTTCACTAGTCAAAATAGTGAAGGAGAAGATGATGAATAGTGTTTTCATTGCACACTCAATGAATTTCTCCATCTTTCACACATTACTAATAATCATTTCCAAGCAATGTACTACTCTTTGAAGTCAATCTTACCTTGAACTCAACAGTTCTCATAGCAGCCTGGACACTGAAAATGTCACCTTTTCTGACCGGGCGGTACGCCTCCGTAAAGTAAGGCTTCAGGAAAACATCGAATATGTTTCCTGTGAGCCCTTGGACTGTATCCTCAAGAGGAAGAACGTGAATCCTTTTTCCATACTGGATTCCTGGGCAGGGAGTGATACTGTAGAAAATGTGAGGTGTGACGATTGCCGATAGTTGATTACCTGACGATATCACCAAGACGAACTCTCAAGTTGTGTCTTATGCAACGGTTGAGCTTCAACTTCTCCCCGGTACACGTTTCATCTGGTAGAACGATGGCTACAGCCTCTCTACGTTTCTTTCCCTAGAGAAACTTCATTGGCGACGTTGTTTCACCGATTTACCTTCAAAGTCACAGCATCTCCACGAAACAGTCCGAGCTCATCAATCTTTGCAGGACTCAGAAGCACCACAGAGTTATCGTCTTTCTCACTTTGCTCACAGATCAGACGATTTGGCTTGGCCTTTTTCTTCAAAATAGCGGTAGCTAGTGCTTCGTTCTTTTTCTCCTCATTAGATTTTTCTCTGAAATTAAGTATGTGAGCTGCACCGCGGTCTTGTTGTTTGAGACTTACGTTGGTACTGAGGCCATAGTCAAGAATCAAGTTTTGGTTCTGAATCAGCGATGAGATAGATTCCAAACCGAACTCACCAATTGGAAAAATGTAGAACTGATGATTTCATCTTTTTTTCACGAAGTGAAAGGTCACGTTTTCACGGAGTCCTTTTATGAATGTTGTGGAAGTAAATTGGAACTATTTATATCACACTCTACACAGAGCGTTGGAAGCGTGGCGTGTCAACCTAGTTACTCTCTTCCTTCATTCTTTCATCCAGTTTCAGTCTCTAAAGAATGTACATCTTCGATTCTCGAAGCCTGATTATCCTAATTCATAACACGTGCTCACAACTACCGTTAAAGTACGATTCACTCCACGAATCTATCTCCATCTGTAAACAATTGATACTGTAGCCTGATAAACGATGATGTGTTCACACTATGGTCATTATTTTGAAACAATTTCAGTTACAGATTATTGGCGATGATAATCGAACACAAGTACGGGGATAATCTGTCAACGTACATTCAAGTAAACATCTACGGATATTCTCTCAATGATTTGGAGACACGCGGAGTTCACTTCAAGTCTTATCTGGTGAGATTTTGAAACTACATAGATATCAAAGTTGGGCACGATATGTGTTAGATTCATACTAAATCCGAATTATGTAATGTTCAAATCATTAAAATAAAATTTTGTCGTTTTTAGGATCTTTTCATCATCCGTGATTTTGAATATTTTTCTTACATTGCACTGTATCGAATCCCGCGATAACTTCAACAGTAAATTTATTTCATAAAAAGCTTCCTAAAATTGTGCATTTTATCGTGATAAAGTAGTTGAAATTGTCTGGTCTGAAAAAAAATTAAGGAGAATATTGGCTGTCGTGATTCCCTCATATGCGAGCTACCCTTGCCGATGGGAAGAATCGGTTCTCCGAATACAACAGATGAGATTGAAGAGCTTCATGTATGTTTTTCAAAATTTATTTCAAGATCGCTGGTTGAACTACCGATAATCAAACACTGCCATGTGAGCGAGAACATCCAAACCGAAAATATATATTTTTTTTCGTAAAATACAAGTTTTTGCTTTTGGTTTTTTTCAAGATTACATCATCTATGCCCTGAAAATGTTTCAAAGTGACAAGGGTCATGAAACGCGCACGCATTCACTACATCACACGCTCTATCAGGACCCTAAATTTCGAATAATAAGTGAAATAGTTCGTTTTAAATGAAAAATATATGTTCAGAAGGTTTTCATTCATAATTTGCCATCAAATCACCTTCAATTTTAGATACCACGTAGTTCAACACCAGTGAGAGTTGATCGCAAGGTAACTCTTGGCTGTGCACTCTCAGAAATCAACAGAGCACCAGGTTAGTGAAATAGAAGCTGTTTTCAATTCTGATTTCAGTCAATGTTCAAAGCAGAGATACACCGCCGATTCCAACGAATCAACAAACAGATCATAATGCACCAAAAGATGTGAGATTTTTCATTTTAATTCACAAATGAAATAGAATACAGTAGCGAACAAAAGTTTAGTAGCGAACAAAAGTTTGACATACAGTAGCGAACAAAATTTTAGCAACTTTTCATTTCGAACTTCGTAAAACTTACGCCATCATCCTCAATTTTTTCTGCGAAGTAGTGAACAAAAATTTGACTATGTTTTAACAAAACTTTTTAGTCGGAAAACGATTGAAAGCAACACAATTTTCATTGTTTAATTGTTTTCAAAAGTTTAAAGTGAATTCAGAGAAAAATTGAGAACGGTAATTCGAATTTGAAGTGAGTTATCGTCGAAATTAAAAGTTGCTAAACTTTTGTTTGCTACTGTATGTATTTATCACTATAGTCTAGTACTGACAGTTGTGACGTTATTCAGCGTAGAAACTGAGCGAACGGAATACGGATTTATCTCTAAAACTAAATATTCCAGACGAATCGTGAGATTTTCAAGAAAGTTATTCAAGAACTAGAGCAAGAAGATGAGTACAGAAATCGAAAAAGGTATCATATTAATAATAGAACAAGGGGACCGCCCCCTTTGCGCCGCCCACTTTTCGTGAGGCAAATTTTTGGGTGGTCCTTTTTGGTTTTGAATGGAGGAGGGTTGGAGGGAGGGGTTGTGCAAAACTGACCGAGAGGGGATTCGAACGCGCATCTAGCGAGTAGAAATCAGATTCGTTAACCACTCTCAGGAAAGTGAAATTAAATTAGATCTACTGAAAGTTAAATTAGATCTACTAAAAGTTAAATTAGAATTAGCACGAACTAGCTTAACTTTTAGTAGATCTAATTTAACTTTCAGTAGATCTAATTTACTTTTCTATAGATCTAATTTACGGATATTCCTCAGCTTTTCGCTTTTTAATACCATTATTATACTCGCAGAAGCCATAATATATTACAATTTATCTTTAAAAAATAATAGAAAAATACAAACTATGTGTTTGAATGAAAATTGAACAGGAAACTATTAGAAGTCGAGATTCCTTAGGGTGACTGGCTCGGGATCTTCACATTCTCCAAGACATTATCATTGAGGACCTGAAATAACACTGTTAGGAGATTCGAAGAGCTTTACGACTCACCATTTCCCATCACCTTTGGTGGCTCCTTTTGGTTGTGGAGTCGCAACGATGAAGTCCCTATGATAGCCAAATTTTCGCAGAATACACCTGCTTACGTTCTGATTGTAGACCTGGAACGATCATGTTTAATCCATGAAATTTTCTGAAATTGACTGGAAACTTATTTATCTTGCTTCGTACTCGAGACTCAATGAAAAATTATATTTTCAATCATCGTGATTGTATTAGCAAACTATTCTTGGAAGACATGACAGTATCAGCGTGAAATTAATTTAAGTTAAGTTTTTTGGAAAATGGAGATTTCATACTGCAACACGATGAATTATCGAACGGTAGTTTACTTTGAGAATCAGATTTACTATTGATGATCGCTTGAATTCAAAGTTTTCTTTTTTGAAAGATTTGAAAATGTAAATATAGTTGAATAAATTTGAATTAAATTAAATTGGTTCAATTAAACCAACTGTTTCCCTGCAGACGCGGCGATTTTGGCTAGTTTTTCTCACTATAAAATTCTAGTTCTTGATTTACCAGGTTTTTCGATATCCAACAAGCTTATAATAAGAGAAAATTACTGTTGGCAGCAGATTGAAGATCGAGATCAGAAGATTGACATAGTGAAAATTGAGAAATACTAGCCAAAATGGCTACATCAGTTTCCCTACTGCCTTGAATCTCAAAAATACCTGCATGAATCGACGTCCAGGGGTTGGGGATCTTATCTTCACCAATGGGGATTGTTGACCTTCTCCTCATCATTGAAAATCTGAAATAACAATTCTTAGAAATAATGAATATATAAGTACTTTACAACTTACCATTTTCAACCGTCCTCCTTCAAACCTGGAAATATAATCTAACCTCCTCTGATTCTAAGGAGAAATGGTGCTCAGTCACTGATGCCAGCTGAAATTCGAAAAATACAATGAAATCAATGAAATCAATGAACCACAATGTTTGATGAAGAGGTGAATGGGCATATTATAACTTTGATTATGAGCGATTCGAATGAGTAAAAATTTACCAGAAATAGTTTTGCAAAAATTTTAGTGAATACAAAAAAGCACTAGAAAGCAGAATGAGACCACGAACTGAACAAAGAAGGAAAACTATAGAAAATTTTCAAGGCCTAAATTTTCGAAACTAAATTTGACTATAAAAGGACAACGATTAACGGAAAATTAGTTTTATTTGTTTCATTCTGATGGAATTTACCTTACAAAAGAATCTAAGTACAATTCTTCCGATTGCAAAAAGAAACATTCAGCAAATGAAGAAGAGAAAGTACTTAATACGATTAATGCAACTGAATCGTTTCTAATAGGAATCATTTTACAATCACGTGTATGCACTAAACGTGTTTTTTGTGCATTTGTCGTCATTATAGTTTATTATTTTCTTTTTCGGATAAACTGATTTTACCAGTTCATTTCTATCACATTTTCGTTCACACACATTTTTTACAGTTCAAATTGAGTACACTCGAACTTTAGGCAAGAAGTCACGGGACGAGTAGGAAATGAGGACAGCCGATGGAATCGACACAAGGTGAGAATTTTAAATTTATAAAACGAAATTATTGTACAGGCAGTGAGAACGAAAAAAGCTGAAGCACCGTCCACCGTCCACAGCACCCAACAGAGACAATCGGAGGTATGTTTTATTTTGTTACAAGCACTGTTCAGAGGCGCTTCGCGCCATTTACTTTTTTTCACATCAGTTTTGATACTTGAAACAAAGAATGAAAAAGTGAACGAACGTCTTTCAATAAAAACGTGAACTTTCAGACAACTTGGAACTTTTTAAAAGCTCTATTTTTAAAATTAAAATGCTAGGCGATAAATGGATCACGTTGAGGACACGTTTACACGTTCATTAGAATAGATAGGATGGATTAATGTTTATTCGTTCAGGAAGCTGAAGCACCGTCCATCGTCCACACCACCCAATAGGGACAATCAGAGGTATGTTTTTTTTTGTTATGGGATGGATTAATGTTTATTCGTTCAGGAAGCTGAAGCACCGTCCATCGTCCACACCACCCCAATAGGGACAATCAGAGGTTTGTTTTATTTTGTTATGGGATGGATTAATGTTTATTCGTTCAGGAAGCTGAAGCACCGTCTATCGTCCACACCACCCAACAGAGACGATCATTTCATAAGTGATCACATGTGGAGCAAAACTCGGTTTTCAATCTGTGATGTTCGTAAAAACCATGTTGCAAATTGAAGAAAGACGACACTTGGACCTATGAAGCGTTTATAGAAGCGAAAATTAAATTACAACATCAGAAATTATTGTTGCTATACATGTTTAATTCTCCCTGCCTCCATTTTGTCGTGTTGATCGATTGCTTCCTGAACGAATGAACATTAATCCATCCTATAACAAAATAAAACATACCTCTGATTGTCCCTATTGGGGTGGTGTGGACGATGGACGGTGCTTCAGCTTCCTGAACGAATAAACATTAATCCATCCTATAACAAAATAAAACATACCTCTGATTGTCCCTATTGGGGTGGTGTGGACGATGGACGGTGCTTCAGCTTCCTGAACGAATAAACATTAATCCATCCTATCTATTCTAATGAACGTGTAAACGTGTCCTCAACGTGATCCATTTATCGCCTAGCATTTTAATTTTAAAAATAGAGCTTTTAAAAAGTTCCAAGTTGTCTGGAAGTTCACGTTTTTATTGAAAGACGTTCGTTCACTTTTTCATTCTTTGTTTCAAGTATCAAAACTGATGTGAAAAAAAGTAAATGGCGCGAAGCGCCCCTGAACAGTGCTTGTAACAAAATAAAACATACCTCCGATTGTCTCTGTTGGGTGCTGTGGACGGTGGACGGTGCTTCAGCTTTTTTCGTTCTCACTGCCTGTACAATAATTTCGTTTTATAAATTTAAAATTCTCACCTTGTGTCGATTCCATCGGCTGTCCTCATTTCCTACTCGTCCCGTGACTTCTTGCCTAAAGTTCGAGTGTACTCAATTTGAACTGTAAAAAATGTGTGTGAACGAAAATGTGATAGAAATGAACTGGTAAAATCAGTTTATCCGAAAAAGAAAATAATAAACTATAATGACGACAAATGCACAAAAAACACGTTTAGTGCATACACGTGATTGTAAAATGATTCCTATTAGAAACGATTCAGTTGCATTAATCGTATTAAGTAGAGAAAGTTTCGAAAAATAAAAAAACAACTATGGTTGTTCCATGCAACCCTTGCAGAAAGTTCGTGGACACTCATCCTCCTCTGTTTTTTATTTTTTTTTATTTTTCCGTTTTGCTGATTTTTCGCGTTCAGATGCGATTTTCAGTGATTCATTACCACAGGAAGCTTTGTAATAATTTCCAGAGATAGTTTGATCATTTGGTCGTTCCGTAGTTCCTTACATGACGGAGGTGTACGCAACTGTTAAGAATTGTTTTTAAACATTTGAAAAAATTCCCTTGATAAATGGAGATTCTGTATTATTGATCTTGAATAGATGAATTTGCTCACAGCACTCTTTCAACTTGTAAGAACAATCAATCGGGTATCGCATTATCATACAAGATTGGATTTATTAGTTATACTCTAAAAATTTTAAGGCTGGTGTGAAGGGTTGCTCTGAACGTCCATGAGCTGGGCATGGGGATGTGCATCGGATGGACAGATGGTGGGCATAGGATGGGCTATCTGGATCAGAAAGATGTGGATGATCACCGCAATCTTTCATGGGGTTTACTATCATGACTGTTTAAAACGATTAACTCTGAAAAAGAGATGTTTTACAATCCAAAAAAGTCGCCATACACGCATCTTAGCCGTATAACTTCCGATAACCCTGCGTATAACATTCCGTTATGACTATGACCTTTTGGATGTAAACTCCTGGTGCATGCCCCTTGTGATCTTGACCCTGATCGTTCCATGTCTCTGTGCTGACGCCGCGAGGTGTATCACAGACCCCAACCTTGTCGACTACAAAGGTTACTTCAGACATGTTGAGACTTCATGCCATAAAAGCACCGTCAAGGCATATTATGTTATAGTCCGCGAAATATAATGCGGTTTTATATTTGTCTCTTCTATCACAAAAAGTAATTTTGGTGAAGTTCTGATAGTACTACTCTAGATCTAATTTCACTTTTTTGATAAATTAGATCTAATTAGATCTAATTTAACTTTTCGGGTAAATTAGATCTAATTAGATCTAATTTACTTATTTATTTTTTAATTTTTTTAATGACTACACAATAATTGGGAATTTCCAAAATCTGTGAAAAACGTATTCTTATAATCGAGTATTCTATCCCAAAGAGTAATTTTTGTGACGTCCCGGTGAAACCACTCTAGATCTAATTTATATTTTTTGGTAAATTAGATCTAACTAGATCTAATTTAACTTTTCGGGTAAATTAGATCTAATTAGATCTAATTTACTTATTTATTTTTTATATTTTTTTATAACTTCACAATAATTGGGAATTTCCGAAATCTGAGAAAAACGTATTCTTATAATTGAGTATTCTATCCCAAAAAGTAATTTTTGTGACGTTCCGGTGACACCACTCTAGATCTAATTTATCTTTTTTGGTAAATTAGATCTAATTAGATCTAATTTACCAATTTCAATCTTTGTTGGAGCATAACTTCTGAAGGGGTGGGAATTTTCGAAAATTGAGAAAAACGTATTCTTATGTTTTATTTCTCTGTCATAGAAAGTACCTGTCGTCACTCACCGACAGAATCACTCTAGATCTAATTTAACTTTTAGTAGATCTAATTTAATTTCACTTTCCTGAGCTCGGTCATCGCTGCACATTTTTTCTTTGCGCTTCACGCGTGACCACTGGGGACCCTCGCAGGTTGTTGCATTGGTTCTAGCCCGACTTGCATTTGTGTTAGCCGAGTTTGGATTGTTCGGGAAGTGCGAAAGCGAGTAGCGAGGAGAAAGAGAAAGAGAGAGGGAGAGGGAAAGAGAGAGAGAGAGAGAGAGAGAGAGAGAGAGAGAGAGAGAGAGAGAGAGAAAGAGAGAGAGGGTGAGAGGGTAAGACAGAAAGAGAGAGAGAGAGAGGAGAGGAAGAGAGAAAGAAACATTGAGAGAGAGAGAGAGAGAGAGAGAGGAGAGGAAGAGAGAAAGAAACATTGAGAGAGAGAGGAGAGGGAGAGAGAAAGAAACATTGAGAGAGAGAGAGGAGAGGGAGAGAAAGAAACATTGAGAGAGAGAAAAATGGCTAAGACTTTGCCTCTAAAAACCACTTCTTTTTCCATTTAGAAAGTCGGAATTCGTGATTTTGTGATGAAAAAAGGGAAAAAAGGGCTCTGAGCGTAGCGAGGATTCCCTGCTTGTTTTTCACATTCAAAACAAGGTTTCCGTTTTTCTTAAGCTGAGTAACATTCTTCTGTCGATTCAACGTTACGATTTCGCTCAACTCTGCTACATTAGCTACTAAATATTGATAGATCAGGTCGGATCTTGGGGATTCAGTAAAACAATGGAATTCATGAAGCTGTCATATAGATCAGATTATTTTACTTTAGTATAATAGTAGTCACTATAGATTTTTCGTCAGGGAACACAAGAAGACTGAATCAGCTCCAATGGTGGTAAAGGAAACCGAAGCGAATTTGGATAGGACAGTTGACATCGCCCCGTTGGGTGTTGAAGTTTGCAGACGAAAAGAGTATGCATTTGTCTCTAATAATGCAACAAAATTTGTTCAGTGAGAAAGTTGTACAGAGGAGCTTGGAGTTACCTGCGAGACGACGGAATCTACAAGATTGTGAGCGACATGCATCTTTCTCTGGTGGAACCACAGAAACGAAAATCGGTCCACCGAGGAGAAGGTATGGCTTCATGGGACATTTGATGAAAGTTTGTCAAGATGAGATTTGAATTCGAGCAAGAACCTGGTTAACTTCCGATTTCTGTTGAACTTTTCATGAATTCCGTCAAAAAATTAGAACAAAATATCGTATTTAAGATGAATGTGCAGTGAAATTTTTATCTGGTCAAATCAGTTCATCTGAAAGAGAGATGCAATTTTTCCGGATTAATAGAACCTTTTTCGACTCCCGTTTTGTGAAATCTTACTCTCCTTCAATTTTGCTATCCACTAGACTAGACAACCTATTTTTCTCAATTAAAACAAGGTTTTGTGTTAAATTTGTTAAAAGCACAATCTCTATCATTACAGAAACCCTCTCTCACGAAGTCAGTCATGTACCCGAGCACAAGAAAGTGATGATGATGACGATGAAAGTGGAGATGAGGACGAATTGATGATCAACACGGTTATTGTCGACTGCGGCAATCAGCCGGATCCAGCAATCGCGAGGTTTCGTGACTCGTTTATTACTAGGAAAAAAGACACAATCCAGAATTCCGTTGACTAGATCTTGCTCGGAAGAGAGAAGATCGGTGCAGGCTCCACAGGTGAAAAGAGCGAAAACGGTAGACGTGAGAAGTGTCAGTCGTGGTTGTGGACAAAACAATTCCGCTTCAAGAAGGTATGATTTCACTCATTGAGATAATGCTTTAGTTTTTCTTTAACGCAAGAAACAGTTTCTACTCCAGAATCTGAAAACGCGTACTGTGTGAAATATAGACTGTGAGAAGCAGTTCATGCACAGCATGAACTGTTGTATAACAAAAAGCATTCATGAGAGGAATCGTCATTATGAGGGGTTGCATTACCTTTGCGGGAGTATGAAACATGAAATATTTTTCCTTCCATATCCGGACCCCTGGTATATGATGGTGGTTACCACTTTCAAGCCAAAATGGGCGTAACTGAACCTAAATTTGATCGCATTGATCATAAATGAACTACACAAATTTAAGGTCGCAAGCTATTAAACAACATCTCAGGATGACTCGTTCTGGTTCACTACCAAATGTGACAGATCAAAAGACTTCTGATGATAAGATTAGTAGCAGTTTTGATGCGAGATTTTGTGAAGGGACGACTGCTTCAGCAAAAGAAAGGTTTTTTTCTATCTGGATTTGAATTTTCATGGATTTGCTACATTAGAACATTCCTGATTTTTATTATTTTAGCCGGTCAATAAAAGTTTCCATTATAGATGTCAACCAACGAAAACCACGTCACTGGTGACTGGTACGCAGTCGAAATTGCCGAGAAAAAGGCACTCGGTCAATCCACCAACAACTGGTGCAGTGGTGCAAAGAAAGAAGAGACTGGCACCATCAAAGGCGTGCAGCCAAACGTCGAAAGTAGAATACGATGAAGCAGCCGAGAACGATGACAGAGTTTTCATGGAAACTTATGATGCCGGATGTGTTCAAGTCAGAAGTTATGAGAAACGGTATTTTTTCTAAAACGTAAAAGATTTTGATCCAACTTTATTTTTCTTTCTTTTCTCAGTTTTTATCTGTCCAATCAAAAATAATAGTCAAAACGGATAAACCACGACTGGTTTTGAAAAAAACACTGTTAGACCACTAGGGTTGCCTATGGGGTTATTCAATAGGGGTGTCATACAAAGTATTAACATAAAATGTACAGTGAAAAGGACAAGTAGTGAACAGTGAGCTATCAATAAGTATGAACAAATATTATCGGCAGAATCAGATGAGAAAACTGCTGGCAATCTGGCATAGTTCCGTTTAGATCTACTGAATAATTTTAGGATAAGTTATGCGGAAGAAGAGAAGAAACTAAAAACAGACGGTACCTTTTCAGTACCTTTTGTTGTAGAAAACATTATCATTAAAGATATTGTCCAAAGTTATGAAACTTTGAAAATGACCGAAATAGGAACTTACGGAGATAAAATGAAAGACATCGATGCTTCTTGTCTTCTGTAGTTCACCTTGGATTCTCTTGAGGCTATAATAAGTTTTATTTTACATTTTGATTGCATCTCGCTCTCTCTCTCTCTCGCTCTCTCTCTCTCTCTCTCTCTCTCTCTCTCTCTCTCTCTCTCTCTCGCTCGATCTCTCTCTCACACTCGATCTCTCTCTCTCTCTCGCTCTCTCGCTCTCTCTCTCTCTCTCTCTCTCTCTCTCTATAACTTTCAACCACATTTTCTGTAGAAAAACCCACTCAATATTTCCATCTCCTTCAAAAACATGTCGCATCATCACGTTAGTGTTGACAACGATCTTATCGGAATCCTTCGAAATAGTTAAAAGATCTTGATCATGTCCGAAGAAAAATGTTTCGTCCATGTTCAATGGCATTTTTGCCTGAAAACACGAAAATGGAATTTATCTAATTACTGTAATTCCTTTTTTCATTTGATGGAAAAACGGAAAAAGTTTTATTTTGGCTAGAGCAGAAATTCCGCTGATCTATGTTGTACGCTGAACGAAAACTAACAAACTCGTTTTTTAAGAAATCAAAAATTCTTTTTTTCGTTTTTTTCTGAAATAGCAATAATGAAGACGTCATCAGACTTACCGTTTCGATTCCTTTGAACCAATCCTTAGTTATTCTCTGCTCGACATCTTTTAATTCAGCTAAGAAAATGATATTTTTCGGCCTAACCTGCCATATTTGAGTGTCCGACAACTCTCTCAGATTGTGGGGTGTTCGTTTCGGTTCCTGAGTGGAAGGCATAGTTCAATATTTTTAAAGAGTCATATCATCAATAACTCACTTTGCCCAGATAAAAAATCTGCACGATTGTTTCCTTTGTGGTCTCGTCTGTGGTGAACGCTACAGTATCAACTTGTTTCCTGAAATACGAAAATCGCTCTCTCTCTCTCTCTCTCTCTCTCTCTCTCCTCTCTATTTCTTCCTTTCTTTCTCTCCATCTCTCTGTCTCGTTCTCTCTCACTCCCCACTCCAATATCGCGTATAGAAACTCTCACGAAAACATTATTGTCACTAAAGTGTTTGCAAAATTCCAAAATTTATGAAAGTTTTCCTGTGTTTCAATAGTCAGGACCCACCTCTGCAACTGTTTTCTCTTACGCCTCACCAGATTGTTTGTCAGATGGTCGACGAGTCGTAGTGATCTGACTGTCTGATCATCGGAATGCAGAATGATTCTTTCGATAGCGACGTATGGCAGTTGCAGTCCGATAGACTCCATATGAGTAAGGCTTAAGTATGAGCGTGAGTACGGCGGAAGTTTTTTTTGTGTTTGACATAGTAGGAATTAAACTTCTATTGAGTAAAGACAATTCAAAGACATACATACCTATCCATGTTGGTAAAGATGAGTATGACGCTTTACACAGGAAGGAGGTGGTGTGAGGCGTGGCTGAAAATCAAATCAAAGATGAGTATACCATTCCCAAGGCATGATTCATCAGGATCAAAGCAGGAATCCGCCGAATTTGAATTTTAGGCGCCAATGTTTTACTTCTACAGTGTGGACAGAAAATACAGGAACGGTACACGAAGCTCCGCTACTCGAACAAGATTCTAGATTACTTTCTGAAATTTTGGTCTATTGTAGCCAACACTATTCTCCACAAGTGTACTAAATTTCATCCTGACTCATTAACTTCGAAACGGTGTATGATGATTTGATTGAAAACAGTGGATTTTCAAGTGGACATAAAATAGAGGAACGCTACTGTAATTTGAAGGTCAACGCTCGGAATTTGGAATTAATGATGAAAATGACACGTTATAAAGTTTTTTTAACAATTGATATTTTTATTTTCATCATTCCGACAATTTTGACAGAGTTACAATCGAATCTTGTCGAATCCTTTATTTTTCCGCATTTTAGAAGTTTTTGGTTTCTACCGCGTTAGTTATCAAAGCGTTAGTTATGTCATCATAATCAGACAATGATTCTTAACAGTTTTCCCAAACTTTCACAACAATATCGGTTATTTACGTTTCGGAAAAACCCACTAAGTTAACTTCGCTGCAAAGGTGACTACGGTGACTTGTTGTAAAACGTGATGATATTGAATGATATCTGTGAAAAATTTTTAAAAATGTCATGGGGCATTTGTCATCTACTTAATAAGGATCGTTTCTTATCCAAAAAAAAATTTGGATCTAAAGGAACAGGGCTGTTCTAACCGCTTCAAAGACGCGCGTTAAAAAAACAAGGCGAAAACAGACACTTTGAGTGCAAAACTCCGTTCATTCCAGCGCCATCACTTCGACAGTACGACTTTTCACAGTATGCTGTTTCTTTTGGTCGATAATGATTTAAATGATGTCTTCAAAATATCCTTCTCCAAATTTGAGTGTTTTTTTCACATTTATCGTTCAATATCATCGCGTTTTACAACAAGATACCGTAGTCACCATTGCAGCGACGTCAACTTAAGTCAGTTTGAAGGGCTCTTTGGAGGGGTAAAATAACCGATGTTGTTACGAAACTTCGGAAAACTGTTGAGAATCATTGTCTGATCATGATGAAATAACTAACATTTTGATAACTAACTCGGTGGAAACCAAAAACTTCTAAAATGCGGGAAATTACAGGATTCGACAAGATTTGATTGTAACTCTGTCAAAATTGTCGGAATGATGAAAATAAAAATATCAATTGTTAAAAAAACTTTATAACGTGTCATTTTCATCATTAATTCCAAATTCCGAGCGTTGACCTTCAAATTACAGTAGCGTTCCTCTATTTTATGTCCACTTGGAAATCCACTGTTTTCAATCAAATCATCCTACACCGTTTCGAAGTCAATGAATCAGGATTAAATTTAGTACACTTGTGGAGAATAGTGTTGGCTACAATAGACCAAAATTTCAGAAAGTAATCTAGAATCTTGTTCGAGTAGCGGAGCTTCGTGTACCGTTCCTGTATTTTCTGTCCACACTGTATAAATCTGGAGTGCATCACAGCTGATGCTTAATCTTATGAATGAGTTGTAGTTTTTTTTAAAGCCTGGAAGAAAAATTGATTTAATGATTTTAAAGTACCTCTTCATCGTCGAACCAGCTTTTATGAAAGTTATCACTTGATACGAAAAACTAGACTGAATCATCGAATCAAGAATCTTTTTTTTACAAGGTGCAAAATTTTTTTTGATAATCAATTTTAATCAATTGATTCATGATTCAGTCTACTTTTTCGTATAAAATGAAGTCGTCTTGTAACATAACAATCTGTAATTGAGGCAATTAGTAAATCGCATCCCGCATCCCGCATCCCATTTTCAAAAATGGGATGCGATAACTTTTTTCGCATCGCATGAACACCTCTTTTTTAAGCTTAGGTTAGGTTTGGGTCAGCTTAACGTTCAACATAAGCCTAAATACAAGGTGATTGGGCTGTTCCGAGCAAAGTTACAGACGTTTGAAAAAAACGGGATGCGGGATGCGATGGGATGCGATTTACTAATTGCCTGTAATTGACACTGATGCATTTTTGCTCAGACATGACGACACCCCAACTGAAAGTTCTCCACGAATTGATTTATGTTCATAATTCAGAGCACAAATCAACCGAACAACCACTACACCAACCCCATCAACGGCATCATATCCACCAGTAGACGCGTTCAATCAAACTGTAGAAGTCAAATGCTCGTACAGAATTCCTGAGCACACGAAACGGTAAGGGGGTCGAACTTCTGTTAACTGTGACCGTGATCAGGAAAACTATCCGCTACACTATAAAATGATAACAGAAAAATGTCTTTCAGAGTTCCTGTCACCCGTTCGCAAACAGTCACCTTGTGTGAAGATGAAAGAAATACCCCAGCAAATACTTCTATCGACGTTGCCTGTAGAGATTATGGGATGGAAGATGTGAAACCAAGGTATTATTTTTATCACTATGAACCGAATAACCGCCATCAAAGTGAATGTTCTGAAGCAAAGTTCTCAAGGAGTAAAACGAGAGCGAGTAATACTAAACACCATTAAATGATCAAATTTTCACGTTATGCCTGAGTTTTTAAGATGTTTTTAAGACTCTATACAAAAATTGTTATCGCAATCTTTCAAAAGCGCATAATGAAAGGAAAATTACCGGTAGCTGCAGAGTTGACGTCATGGAAAGGTACTGAAATCTCCCCAATCCCGTTTTTCACTACGTTCGTATCGCCCAAAAACTTTTAAAAGATATTCCTTTCTCAACTTTCCAATCTCTCAATTTCCATTATTTCACTTTTCAGCGTTCCAACAAAATTGTATGAATTCATTCAAAATGTTCGATTTAATATCAGTTATTAAAAGTTAATAGTCAATTATCTGAACTTCCAGAGTTGCCCTTTTGAAAACCACATCAACGCTACCACCACCTCCGCCAAAGGTATCCCACCAGCCGACCTCGGCTCATCCACCATGTGGCCTGTCAATCGTGAACAATGTCGACGAACCTCCGAGATCTATGAAAATTGAGCTATCCACCAGGTTTCTAACATCACTTTGATTCGGCGAAATTTAAATTCCAGAGACATGAGCAGTGACGATTTCCTCCAGTTTACGGATGTTGATGAGGATGACGATAATTTGGTAGGTTTTATTGTTCCATTAAAAATAGCTTCACTTCCTAATTTCAAAAATCAATTTAGTCAAGCTCAAAATTTTTGACTGCGATGTTTTTTGAAATATTGAGTTCTTAATAATTTTATGTGATCCGAAAAATGTAGATATGGAAGTTTTGAGAATTAGTCTGAATGGGAATTTAGTACCACCACTTTCAAGCCAAATCGAGCTCACTCTAACCTGAATAGACCGATGAGTTGATAAATTTGAAGAACATATTTGAGACAAAGACGCAGGAAGAATGTTCCAATATATTTCTTCCAGCCGTCAAGTGGAAAAGTGGAAATTTCAAGCAGAAGCCCGTCAAGACAAGACGTTCCGGAAGATGACGCATTCTTCAACTCCGAATTCTTCCAAGGACAATGTTCGGTGAGTTTTTTCTATTGAGAAGGCAAAAAATCACAATTTCAGAATAACTATGACCACGCGAATGGATTCCATGAACGGGATCTGTTAGATTTGAATCAATGTAAGATATACGAATTTGAAGGGAAAAGAGAGATAGAGAGATAGAGAGAGAGAGAGAGAGAGAGAGAGAGAGAGAGAGAGAGAGAGAGGGAGAGAGAGAGAGAGAAATTGCAGACGAGTCGACATTCAACGACAGCTTGAGAAGGGCAAAGCTTGAAGTCGTCAATGATGAGGACATGGTCGATGAATTTGATCCACCCACGTCCTCGAAAAATGAAGAGATACACACAGTCAAGTGCCAGTATCAGGTGAGATTCATTATTCTGATTGGAAATGGCATACTTTAGAAAGAGAAGTTCGTGAATTCGATTGAGTGTAATAAAAAGGTGCATAGCAAAGAATAGCTCTACATAGTATACAACAGATACATGTTGACGCTCTCGTTTCCTTGGAGACGGTCCACTTCGTAGCTATAACATCCGTAGAAAGTTGGCAAGATTGCTCAGGGACGTGGCGTTAGGATATGATTGATACTTTTTTGCACTTTTGTGAAACGTGGGAATGACCTGCGAGTCACTGAACGTTGGCTAGCCAGTTGATCGGTTACGATTCATACGTTCCTATGATGCACACCTCGGCAAAGGCATGAGACAATATAACCGCGTCGTCGACCTCCTCTTTCATTTTCGAAAGTGTTTGTATTTTAATAAATTCACTTGACATAATGAACGTTGAGGACTGTTCCTAACGATAGTTTTACTTACTTCAAACATTTTTCCGTTACGATTTCTGAATCTAGGATGAAAAAAAAGTAAGAAAAGTAAAAATTTCCTGTACTACAGTAACTGAAATTTAAGCTCGAATTAGACGTATTTGAAAATCTAGGCGAAGAATTTTGGTGCAAGTCTCACTGTAGAATATCAATCTCCCAAGTTTCAGGACTGCACCAAAGTGTTCAAATGGAAAGCGAAGTATGGCAAACTGAGACTGATCGACCACGCGCTACTCCATGCCAACGTGCCGATTCTCAAGTGTCCAGCGTGTGGTGACGTATTCAAGACAAATCGTGCTGTAAGTTTGCACAGACACAGAAGGTTACTAAATCATGTCGAAACAGATTCGTGGCCACATGAAGAAAGACCATGACAAGGCTGGTTTCGGATTGAAAGCGTGAGTTTTCACTCTCTCTCCCTATCTCTCTCTCTATCTCTCTATCTCCCTCGCTTGCTCTCTCTCTCTCTCTCTCTCTCTCTATCTCCCTCGCTCGCTCTCTCTCTCTCTCCCTATCTCTCTCTCTCTCTCTCTCTCTCTCTCTCTCTCTCTCTCTCTCTCTCTCTCTCTCTCTATCTCTCTATCTCCCTCCCTCGCTCGCTCTCTCTCTCCCTATCTCTCTCTCTCTCTCTCTCTCTCTCTCTCTCTCTCTCTCTCTCTTTCTTTCTTACTTTCTTTCTTTTTTCTATCTCAAAATCTCACAACAGAATGTACGCTACACCCGAAGTATCTGTCAAAATCAGCAAGCTCTGGAAGCAATGTTATGAAGGTATGTTTTCATTTTTCTATCCCACGCGGTAAAATGCCTAATTTTAACGAAAAAAATTGAGCGCTCTAATTAATTTCATCCCTAACTAACTAAAAAGAAATATAAAAAACAAATTTAGGCATAGCGCTCGATAGCTTCTTGATTTTTGGATCATTGAGAAGACGAAAGAATTGGCTGAATGTTGATAATTGACCTCCGAATCGAAACAAATTGTATGTTTTCTGTCAGAAAAAAAGCCTGCAAACCTATTTACTAACAAATTTCCATCACTACGCGAACAAAATAGGATTTCACGAAATCGGAGTTTTTATATGAGCAGAATGATATCGCCGACTGGCTTGAACTTCAAACTTGTTCAAATTGATGAATATGCATGCACGTTATGTTCTATATTTGTCATCCATCATGTCATTCAACTTTTTTGCGGAAAAAGCAAAGTTATCAAGAAGCTTAATGACGCTTCCATTGGTTTTTCAAAAATGATGAATTTTTTTCTGAATATTAGGCTTTCGGGAAAGTCTCGGTGTTTTTCACTCATGTGCAAATCAACTCGGGCGGGAGAGGAATGGGAGATCAGACTTCTCTGCTTACCTGTAAATCGTAGTGGAGTCTCTGTACGCTCTTCACTCATCGCACTCTCTCGCCGCGCGTCTGCGTCTAGCTTTTTTACGCATACCTATTCACATAGTAAACATTCTGAAATCGAAAACACGTATCAAGACTCTCCCAACAGCTTAATACATGGAATATCGTTTGTATACTCCCGGGTGATACTTTTCCTTATTCTATCCTGCGGTTCATCACAAAGTAGATATTTTAGAATCAGAAGTGCATCTTGACGGTTGGTTCCAAGGGTCTAGGGCTCGTGCCGTCAACTCGATAATTATGTCGTGAAGCACGTAGAGATGTCACTTGCATGTTTCCTCTTTACATTCCTGTATTTATTTTTTGTAAATTTGAAATTTTTACTTGTACCATAAAATCATGTATAACTACATGTCCCTTCGTTTGAATTTGGTAATAAATATGTTTTGTTTTGATGTTTTTCGAGTGATTTCACAATGCAGAAAGTGAGTTGCAGTTACCTGGTTTGGATTTTAATCAAGGGTAGGAATACTTACTTCTACTTCGGAGATCCATTGTTCGTTGTCATGTGACGGCGTGGATCAGAATCTTCCAGGTTGAACGGTCCTTTTCCAACGTAGACCACGGAGTCTTTCTCACCAGGGTACCTGCACGTCTGCTCTGACCAGACATTGAACGGATGTGAAGAAAATCGTCTTTCGCTTTGACGATGTTGTCGCTCCATCTCAGAGGAGGTCTACCTGCGTTCCTTCTCTGACGCAAAGGTGTCCACTCACGTCAGTGACTTTTCTTGACCATCGGGTAGGAGGTTGTCGAGCAAAGTGACCTGTTCACGCAAGCTACCGTTCCGTGATACCCTTTAGAAAAACAAAATCTTCAGTGTCTACGTCTCCGATCTGATTACAGATCAAAATCAATTTAGATAGAATACCGTAACCAAGGCACATCATCAACTGAGTTCCCAGCTCCTTTCACTATGTGACAGAGTTTGTACAGTCGCAAGACGCAGGCCATGACGAGAGAGTGTGTTGGGTCGGAGAGTGCAGAATTTGTCGAAGTGCGTGGCCATCTGCGATGCGTTACACGAAGAAAATTTTTCTGGGCAACAGTTGCTATAACGCATCCTAGCAATATCGAACAGTCATGGAAACAGCATTAAGGAACGCCAGCCCTTCACCTGAAATTTCGCTTCATTCTTGCTTCCGAGACTCTTCATGGATTACCAAGAGAATTCGTGGGAGAACCCGCCTGTACCTGTAGCTGCGGATCCTCCCAAGTATGACTCGATGATGCACTCGGAGGTAACAACTTGTCCCCATTCATCTCATCCGAGGTTGTTATTCATTGTTGAAATGCTTTTGACTTTCTGTTCAAATGCGGAAAATATCCAATGTCTATTTTTACATTATTGACACAAAAATATTATAATCCCGCCTACCATTCCGCGTATTGATTTCCGCTTTTCCGACTGAACCCGTTTCAGGAGTTCGAAGATGCGGCGAGGAAGAAGGACAAACCGAAACGTGAGACCATGTCGTTCTCAAAAGCACTAATGGCGTCGAAAAGTATGAGAACATTTGATAACACTGACCAATTTGTTTATTTTCAGTGGAGAAAACTGGGAAGTTGGAGTTCACTGTCTCTTCGTTGACTGAAGTCGGAATTTACGCGTGTTTCCTGATCATCTTGGTTATCAGTAAGTTCTCTCTCTCTCTCTCTTTCTCTCTCTCTCTCTCTCTCTCTCTCTCTCTCTCTCTCTCTCTCTCTCCAACTCTCAATCTTACTTCCAGTTGCGTTTTACAAGCATGGAGTTGAAACCTACTACTACACAAGCATTATGCAAAATCTGTTCGTTGCTCGTGAAGGTGCAACTTCTCAGCAGGCATTCACCGACGTAGCAACCCTCGATGACATTTGGGATGTAAGAACCGCAACGCAAACGCTTCGCATCAACAATTTCAGTACCTCGATCAAGTACTTCTCACTGGGTTATACTCGACTGATGCGAATGCAACTTCCGAAGATGCAATGGTCTATGATGATAACAAGCTTCTAGGAGAGCCGAGAATCCGAATGCTGAAGGTTTGTTTGGTTTAGTGGATTGGTAATCAGCGTCGTGGATCGGATC
>OZ022253.1:7220017-7287517 GCA_963978915.1 Caenorhabditis parvicauda | reverse complement strand
CGCATCTCACAGTTCAAGAATGGAAGCCAACCGTCATCTTTTGGGCATTCTCGTGTTAATCTAATATGATTAGCCTGAGAATTAAGACTCTGGTAGACTTGATCTAGAACTGTTTGAGACTCCGCAACAATAATATAGTCATCAATGTATCTCTTGAATAGAATGGTCGGGAACGTTTTGCTTGGGCTTTCAATTAAGTCCATGTAAAGAACAGCAAGTACTGGTGCTAGGCGACTTCCCATTGCGAATCCTCGCCCTGGGTTGTTTGTACTATCATCTCACAGCTTCTCAAGTTTGTTGGTTGCCATCTCAAGAGTACATCAGACCTTTTAACATCCCTCAACAAAATTAAGTCTGATGTTACTCTTGTATATGAGAGTTTCGATGTAGAGTCTCTTTATACCAACATAGACAATACAGCGGCTCTCAGGGCGGTAACGGACAAACTCGACAAGCATAAAACAGAAATAGAATGGTTTGGAACTTCCAAGAAGGATATAATCTTTCTTCTGGAAAAATGTTTGGACTTTAATTATTTCCAGTTTGATGGCAGGTACTATGCGCAGAGGCGAGGACTCGCAATGGGAAGTCGCCTAGCACCAGTACTTGCTGTTCTTTACATGGACTTAATTGAAAGCCCAAGCAAAACGTTCCCGACCATTCTATTCAAGAGATACATTGATGACTATATTATTGTTGCGGAGTCTCAAACAGTTCTAGATCAAGTCTACCAGAGTCTTAATTCTCAGGCTAATCATATTAGATTAACACGAGAATGCCCAAAAGATGACGGTTGGCTTCCATTCTTGAACTGTGAGATGCGCTTTCGCAATGATAATTTCGTCATCAGATGGTACAGAAAACCCAGCAGTAAAAATATACTGGTTCGATCAGACTCTTCTCACCCCATCCAACAAAAGATTAATACGGTCCGATCTACTATCCGGACAGCAGACTTGATATCCACTCCGGATTTCAAGCCTTACTCTAGGAATTTGGCGGATAACGTTTTGAGAACAAATGGTTACAGTTTCAATTTTTTAAAACAAAATAAAAAACCATTCGTCTCTCATTCACGTAATCCCGAAAAAAACATAAAACACATTCTCCCAACTCCGTTCATATCCGATAGTATATCCTCTATCATCAAAATGTCAATTAACCAATTTGGACTGGATGCTACTGTAGTCGAACTCAAAGGGAGTTCCCTACGGGATCAACTGGTCAAAAATAGGTTGTTTGATATCAGATGCGTGAGGAGAAACTGTAGGGTATGTCCAGAAGTTGGCCAAGGAGGATGTAACAAAAAGGGAGTGATTTACAAAATAACTTGCGACTGCGGCGAATTTTACGTTGGAGAAACTGGTAGGCCTTTGGCTGAACGTTTCAATGAGCATGCAAGAAGTGCAGAAAGACCTAATACCCCATCCTATAGCAACACTGTTTGGGCGAGACACTCAAACGATAACCATGATGGAAAGCCTTTGAAAATTTCGTTGGACATCATTGAAGTTGAACAGAACATAACTCGAAGGAGGATCTTAGAGGGAGTTTACATTAAGGCATTGAACCCTAAACTTAACACGAAAGAAGAGCTTACTGATATGGTGGCATGCTTCGTTCCCTTGGATTGAGGTTCAAACCACCCCGGCAAGGGTTTCTGGCTATTCAAAATTTTGACCGACCCCTTAACTTGCTTTTTGACCGACTACCTCTCCTGTTTTGCCGTCAAACGGTCCCCTTGTACTAACAATTCTCATTTCTTGTTTTTCACTATACTAAATATTCTGTTCTGTCATTCCAACCCCTAATGCTAACTATCTCATGTAAATTATTATAGGTATAAATCCCTGATGATGGCGTGATTGCCGAAACGTTGGAAAATAAATACATCTTGTGCAATTCTACTGGTCACAACAAGACGTAATCGAGTAGCTCGGTCTTGGTTAATTTTCTATCATGGAGTCGAGCGATGTCGTGTTGAAGATAGATTTTTGCATCGGCTTCGCGAGTAGAAATGAGATGAGCTTCGAGGGCTCGTAGATGACGAACATAGAGTTCATTGTTCATAATAGTACCAGCCTTTGAGGTCTCCCAATTTTCTATACCACGAACAGACCACCAGACGGAGAGCATCATTTTTTTCTCATTGTCAGTAATGATAAGATCGAGTGATTGAAGACGGCGTTGAGAGGCGAGCACAGACATCGACATGTCAACCCTCCGAATTCGATCAAAATCGGTGATACCATGGATTACTCAACTTTCGAGCATCTTTTTCTTGTTGATGGACCTGAGATTTTTTGCAATAGTGGAATGGTTGAAGCCAATTGTGTACTCCAATTCACGAGTATTCACACATGGCTCAGCCTCCCCGGCTTCAAGTAGCTTGTCCGTATTCATCTCAGATCGACTACCTGACCTGGGGACATCTTCGAGGTTGTATCTCTTCTCATTCAATTAAATGTTCCATTTGTTGACTGTACTCGCAGATCATACAGTGTTGTTGTACGTTTGCTTAGGACTATCCCTGGCTCCCTTTTGGTTGGAGCCAGAAAGGTAAGGAAACAGCAAAAAATGACGGTCGTGAAAATTCCTGCGGAAAAAAGGGCTACCATTACTTATCAATGAAACTTAGTGAAGACTCACTCATACTACTAGCAAGGGGGAGACTTAACAACAATAACCCACTAAGGGAGGGAGGCGGTTGTTGTTCAGGAAAGCCAGGACGTGTACTCAAAAACACCCCAAAAAATTCGGGGACTTAATCGACAACCTAATAGTTCTCACCATTAACATTGAATTTCAAACGGCGGGAATCTAACGAACTTAAAATTATGAGAATTCGTATGAATAAAATATTCTTTTACAGTTTTCCCTCTTGCACACTAAAACCTTCAACCTGCTGAGGGAAAATCGTCCTGACGTTACATGGGATAAAATACAGAAGTTTGAATTGTTCGTTGAGAAGTAAGTTGAGAACGACCACGTCGTTACTCTGTACGATACGCCCTCTTCCAGATTCTCTAGGGACTATAAAACCAAAGAAGAAACGTTGTTCCGATTCGACACGTTCATGTCTAATGTTGAGATCATCGATAAGTGAGTTTTGAACGAAAAAAAAGCACTGAAATTTTCTACATGAAAACTTTTAATGTTTAACAAAACTAGCTGGGTTTAAAGTGTTTATCTTAATAACGCTGACGTTCAAATCCTGCTGAGCATTTCAGGCTGAACAAGAATTCTACGGGGGTCACCTACGCTGTGAACGATTTTGCGGATTGGACAGAAGATGAATATAACAAGGTAAGACTGTGATAATCTAATTTTCAACAACCTCTGCCTTCCTGTTGGTCAATGCGTGATCCTTTCTTACCAAAAAATACGAGCTGTTTGTGAGTTAAACTATGAGTCACTACTACTGTATCTTACTGTAGAAGTTCAAGACCCTAGTTTTCCTCAAAAATCTGTTTGTTCACTGTACTGCCCGGCCGAATCACTTCGAAGTCACTAGAAGAACAAGACCTCTAATAATGTCAGCCAATTATTTTTTGTTTGAAATATGTCTTGATTGGAAGAAAATGAACTCAATTGTTTTGTATACAAACTTTAGATCCTTTCCACGACCGTTCAAAAGCCGGCATTGAAGGGAGTCCGCTTAGAAGAGTCAATCCATGCTGCTGATCTGCCCACGGTGGTTGACTGGCGTATGGGAAACCATGTAACTGATATCAAGTATCAAGGTGAACACTAATGACACTGAGATACTGTGAACGCTTTATCTCACGTTCAGGAAAATTTGTTTTTTTCAAGCCGCTTTGCAGGAATATGCGGAGCGTGCTGGGCTTTCTCCACTGTCGCAGCCATCGAATCGGCTTGGTCGATCAATAAAGGCGAACTGAAGAACTTGTCCCCACAACAGGTAGAAAATGCAAAAAGAAACTCCACAGTTGAGAATCGAACTCTCAGGTTTTGGATTGCACTCCTGGAAGCGAAAAGTGTGGAGGAGGCTACATGGATGGCGCATTGGAGTGAGTATCTGCAAACTGTCGTCAATTATAGTGCACTTAAAACATCGGAAATGACGACATCCCTCTGAAACATATGAATTCAGCTGGATCATCGACAACGGAGGAGTAACATCTCTTCACGATGAGCCGTACGAGTTTGTATCAAGAGATTGTGAGTCGGATAAGCCCATCGCTGCATCTATCAGGAATTATACCAGTGCTGTCAGTGAGGACGATATTGCGTATTTAGTTGCTACTAGAGGACCTGTTATAATTGGTGAGGAGAACGAGAGAGAGTGAGAAAGGAGAGACAAAGAGAGAGAGAGAGAGAGAGAGAGAGAGAGAGAGAGAGAGAGAGAGAGAGAGAGAGAGAGAGAGAGAGTTTTCAGGAGCCAACTTTGCCAATAATGAGAATCGTTTCTACCATAGTGGAATTTCCGACAACGCCGAGTGCGGGGTAAGTTAAAAAAAATTATCAAGTCAGTTCTTGTTTTTTTTTCACAAAATGGAGCTTACATAAAATTTCAGCGGAAAAAATTCAACCAAATCCATTAGAACTTGTCAGATTCAAATTGAGTTCAAAAAATCAGTTACAACAGAACTTAATATTGAATAATCGTTTTAAGACAGAGCAGACTCATGCATTGATCATCATCGGGTATGGAGATGGTTACTGGCTGTTGAAGAACAGCTACGGAACACTATGGGGAGAGAAAGGATACATGAGAGTGAGAAGAGGCGTCAACTGGTGTGGAATAGTCACAGATCCCGCTTACTTGCCAATTGTATGACGAAATTGTGCGTCTCACTTGTTACAGTGTTTTGTATGAACTTTTAGATAGTGTTGGTTGCCGCAAGTCACATTTTGTAAGATAAAAGTGAGAAGTGTGATTTTTTATGTTCAGGTCAAGGCTTCATCCACGATTGGTGGATTATTCACACATCACTTATCGGAGATTACAAAAATATCCACTCGTTTCCTACTTAATCTACAGGGTGACCAATAAGTATTGGCCCGTGGTAAAATCGCCCAGAATTCGTTAAATGTGCTCAATTTTTGTCACAGTGAATTAAAACAATATAGAAACAAAATTTGTTTCATGTCTTCCGTATTTTTCGTTTCTGACTCCTATGAGTGCGTAAAAACTCTTCGGGTGAAAGTCGATGATAGAAGAAAGGTAGTTGACGTCCCAATCAGCTCATAACTTCGGGAGTTTCACCTTCAGAGTTTCCAAATTTGAGTATTTCGTAGTCAAGATTTTTATCGTCAATTTTTTCAAACTGTAAGAATCATTGAGTTCATAGTTTACGAGAAAAATATTCACCTTTGAGTCGGACTGAGACTAGAAGAATGAAATTTGCGCAACAACTGAGCGAGAGCCGTAGTGAGTCCAATAAAAATCTTGATAGAAGCTGGATAAGAGATTTTGCTGGTAATTTTTCTACTTGCAGTTTCTATTTCCTGTTTTCTATTTCATCTACTTCACTTTCTTCACCAAACCGACGTTCTTCCAATCTTCTGTGTCAGCTTTTCTCTTGAATCCGATGAGTAATGTTACGTCAAGTTACGATCCAAGACTGGTAGGTTTTCGCATGGAGAATACGTCTGGAGTAGCAAAAACAATCTAGAGATCACAAATCCAACGATTACTTCTTGTTTTTTTTTCAACTCTTCGAGAAAATTCGTTTGGAATGCATGTTATCCTCAGTGCATGGAAGTGATTTTTTTCAAGGGTGTCCAATCTAGTAAAGTCACACTTTTCGTTATTAGTCATAAAACGTTAGTCATAATGGTTACCTACCAACATGACGTTTTTTGATGCTTGAAGCAACAATCGCGGAGGCAGCACTCATGTCGTTCAGACAAGACACAGTAGTTTGCAAAAGGTCGAATCCCATACGTCAACTTTTTAGATTAGTTTTTATTGAATGTACTGAATCGTCTGTTATTCATCCCAAAAACAAAGTGAAATGACATCAGTTTTCTCTCTCTCTCTCTCTCTCTCTCTCTCTCTCTCTCTCTCTCTCTCTCTCTCTCTCTTCTCTCTCTCTCTCTCTCTCTCTCTCTCTCTCTCTATCTCTCTCTCTCTCTCTCTCTCTCTCTCTCTCTCTCTCTCTCTCTCTCTCTCTCTCTCTCTCGCTCTCGCTCTCGCTCTCTCTCTCTCTCTCTCTCTCTCTCTCTCTCTCTCTCTCTCTCTCTCTCTCGCTCTCGCTCTCGCTCTCTCTCTCTCTCTCTCTCTCTCTCTCTCTCTCTCTCTCTCTCTCTCTCTCTCTCTCTCTCTCTCTCTCTCTCTCTCTCTCTCTCTCTCGCTCTCGCTCTCTCTCTTGCTCTCTCTCTCTTTCTTCTCTCTCTCTCTCTCTCTCTCTCTCTCTCTCTCTCTCTCTCTCTCTCTCTCTCTCTCTCTCTCTCTTCTCTCTCTCTCTCTCTCTCTCTCTCTCTCTCTCTCTCTCTCTCTCTCTCTCTCTCTCTCTCTCTCTCTCTCTCTCTCTCTCTCTCTCTCTCTCTCTCTCTCTCTCTCTCTCTCTCTCTATCTCTCTCTCTCTCTCTCTCTCTCTCTCTCTCTCTCTTTCTCACTCACTCAGTCATTCAAATTGTGATTTTACCTGGATATTGTGACGTTGATATAACGAATAACGAAAAACTATCACATAACACAAAATGGGGTCCTATAGAGTATCAAAGACCTGGGTTCCAATTGAAAACTGTTTTTCTTTTTTCTTTTCATTATTCTTCAGTGTTGTGTGTTTGTGTATTCTAATTAACGAAACACATAATGAATCATTCTCTCATTCTTCAGCCTCGAGATCAAAACATGCAAAGACTAGCAACCAACTGACTATGGTTTTCGCCGAATTCTTCCTTGGAAAACCGCTTTTCGAGTAAGTCTAAAGCAGCCCACCCGGTCACCACGATGCGTGAAATTCGCGGCCGAATGGTCTAGTGGTATGATTCTCGCTTTGGGTGCGAGAGGTCCCGGGTTCAACTCAGGGAAACCGTTCATAGCCAGATCTGGAAAAAGACGAACCAGATCTGGAAACCTCTGGCTAGAAGTGGCACGATCTGGCTCAAATTTTCCAGATCTGGCTAGAATTTCCCAGATCTGGCTAAACTTCCCAGATCTGGCTGGAATTTCCCAGATCTGGCTGGAATTTCCCAGATCTGGCTGGAATTTCCCAGATCTGGCTGGATTTTCCTAGATCTGGCTGGAATTTCCCAGATCTGGCAAAAATTACCCAGATCTGATCGAAAATTCTCAGATCTAGCGGAAATTATCCAGATCAGGTTAAAATTCCCATTATCATTCAGGGGTTCAAAAACGCATGAAACATTTTCTTTATAAATTTTTATTCATTAACAATCAAACTTGTACAGTATACAGTAATGAATTATACTTTGAACGGTTCTTCTTCCGGATAGACTTCGTTGGTACTGTTGAGAAAACACGAACTCCGCGTAGAGGTTGTACAGACGAGTATGCTGGTTGTGGATCTTCAGAAATTAAGGAAGCACATCCGACTTCTTATGTCTTATCTGAATTATCTCTTGTATGAAGCTTTCGTTAATTTATTCTAAAACCCCAAACTCCACAGAATTCAAGCATCCTATACACTGTGTCAAGAAATAATAGCAAACACGACTTTTTTTGAAATAACTCGACTAGTTTTGAGAGTTATGAAAACTTCAAGAACAAAAGTTGTTGAGGACACTAAGCCACAACTTCTCTGAAAATTTCATCCAGATTCGTCAACAGATTCCAGAGTTATGCCCGAAAGACCGAAAAACAGAGTGTCAAGAAATAATAGCAAATCCTGATTTTTCTCTGGAATCCTACAAAATCAAGACCGATTGATCACTTTTTCCGATATTTTATGATTGATGATGATTAACTAAAGGTCAGAAAATCGGAAAAAAATTCAGATATGGTTTTTCCTAGAGTTAGCTGGCTGGAAAGCAGGAACTACATTTTTTATTCAGAAGCGCTGAAAAAACTTTTTTGACTGTTTTGAACTGTCACAAACCATTAAAAAACTCAGTTTCACACTTTTTCTGTAAAATCGACACCATCAAAGCGCTCTACTACACCAAAATTTACGATATTCTTAGCTGCGCACTCTATCCTCAAAGTTCAGCGCGTGTTCTTGGACCCACAGTAATTCTCAAAAATGAAAAAAATCAAATGTACGACAATTAAATGATACGAAGACATTGTAGAGATTTTGAAAACGCATTTTCATCAACTCTCGCAGGCTGAAAATGGAACAATACGGAAGGTAAGGAATAGTGAGTGATAAATGGCATCTTTCAAGCCATTTTAAAGGGTTCCATATGACACCGTTCATAAAATGGTCTTTACTGCCGTCTGAAGCTTCAAACTTCACCGATTCGTTTTCTTAAGTTTTCTTCATACCGTTTGGCTGTAGTACATTTGAATTTTTTCATTTTTGAGCATTACTGTGGGTCCAAGATCACGCGCTGAACTTTGAGGATAGAGTGCGCAGCTAAGAATATCGTTAATTTTGGTGTAGTAGAGCGCTCTGATGGTGTCGATTTTACAGAAAAGTTGTGAAACCGAGTTTTATAATGGTTTGTGACAGTTCAAAACAGTCAAAAAAGTTTTTTCAGCGCTTCTGAATAAAAAAATGTAGTTCCTGCTTTCCAGCCAGCTAACTCTAGGAAAAACCATATCTGAATTTTTTTTCGATTTTCTGACCTTTAGTTAATCATCATCAATCATAAAATATCGGAAAAAGTGATCAATCGGTCTTGATTTTAAAGGATTCCAGAGAAAAATCAGGATTTGCTATTATTTCTTGACACTCTGTTTTTCGGTCTTTCGGGCATAACTCTGGAATCTGTTGACGAATCTGGATGAAATTTTCAGAGAAGTTGTGGCTTAGTGTCCTCAACAACTTTTGTTCTTGAAGTTTTCATAACTCTCAAAACTAGTCGAGTTATTTCAAAAAAAGTCGTGTTTGCTATTATTTCTTGACACAGTGTATAAAAGACATGAGGCTATTCACTTTTTGCTGGCACCACATTTAAAAATGTAGAACCACAAGAAAGAAGTTTTTCCATTGTTTTTGTTTCATTGCGTACATATCATTTGTCTCTGTGAAAAATTAAATATCAAGGAATTGGAAAAATACCTATTTCTGCGCTTGTTCAAAATCATAGACACTTTCTCATAACTTCAGTGAGATGATCTTGACGACTGAAAATAATTTACAAAAAATACTTGATTGTTTGAATATTACCTTGGGGAGTTCATGCTGAAAATCAGGGTTACGTTCAGCCAGAATGAACAATAAAAATAATAGTAACCTCAAATGCGTTCAGCTAGAATGAACAACAATAATGATAATAATGACCTGAAAATTGTTACTTTTATACTGTTCCGTGAAAAAATACCTCAATATGGTTTACTGAATGCAGATGCTGAACAGTACTGAAAGATAGTGATATAGTCCAGGCCAGTGAGAGGAGTTATGACTTCCTTTGGGATATCCAATAGGTGCACTGAACATTTGCCGTTGAATGTTGAACATTGCCGGCTGAAATTTGAACATATTGATAAATATTGAAAAAGAGAAAAAATGAATTTCATGATGATTTCGAAAA
Source organism: Caenorhabditis parvicauda (assembly GCA_963978915.1). Taxonomy (NCBI): domain Eukaryota; kingdom Metazoa; phylum Nematoda; class Chromadorea; order Rhabditida; family Rhabditidae; genus Caenorhabditis; species Caenorhabditis parvicauda. Next base: position 7,277,887 of record OZ022253.1, on the reverse strand, counting down.
ACTAGTATGATATAAGACACTGATCAAGAATAAATCAAAAAACTGAAAAAAAAACTTGAAAATGAAGTTTCAGTTAACAATGAATGTCTGCGAACGCATGACAAAATTTTTCCACAAACCGCGTTTCATATTTTATACCAGATCTGGCTCGAATTTCCCAGATCTGGCTTGAACTTTCCAGATCTGGTTCATTTTTTCAAAAGTGCCGTGATGACATGGAATATCTCTCCATTTCGTTCAAAACTCAATTTGATAGATTGATCAGCAACTAAAATCTAAATTTCACATGTTAGAAAAAAAATAGAGCTCTTTTCTTACAACTCGAAAAGTAGAGCCAGATCTGGCGCCAGATCTGGCTTGTACATTTTTCTTCAAACATCAATAACTCTGCTCAGAATCAATTTTGTGTCATGATATTTAGACACATCACATCTCTAAGCGAAATGAGTAAATTTTGAGAGTTACAACCTGATTGGAGGTGCAACTCCAGATCTGGTTCGTTTTTTTCCAGATCTGGCTATGAACGGTTTCCCTGAGAATCCCCGGTTCGGCCCATTGTTTTTTTGTCGTGAATAATTATTTTACAGCCCCTTTCTCTACAACTGTACCGGAACTTCTCCTTATACTGTTAGAAATATTCCAATAGGTATTATTTATGTGACTATAGGGATCGTCACCCAGATATGGTATTTATTGGTTTTGTTCCAACTTTACTATAACAAAAGTTTGTGGAGTCTTCCTTGTTATAAGATCATGTTTTTTTTTGGGTGAGTTCTGGTGAAGGTCACCATTTTCCGCTGTGAAAAACAACTTCTTGTTGATGATGATAGGTTTTGAATGACTATTCAAATTCAGGAGTTACCGATACAACCTGCTTGATTCTTTGCGCAGATTTTGCTGGAGTTTATTCCATCCTTGGTCTCCATCCATGTTACGCGATGAGCTTCACTTTTGTCACTGGATGCATCGTTTTTGGTCTCTGGCACATGAGCTGTCTTTATGTCATGTTGTTGGCTCTCAATAGGACTGTCGAACTGATCATCAACAACAAACTGTGAGTTGTGAGATTTGAATGGATTGAAGTCGAACTTCAACTGATCACATCATGATCTTCAGCAACGGTCAAGCAATCTTCAGTCAAGCGTCTCTCTCTTTCTCTCACTCTCTCTCTCTCTCTCTCTCTCTCTCTCTCTCTCTCTCTCTCTTTCTCTCTCTCTCTCTCTCACTCTCTCTCTCTCTCTCTCTCTCTCTCTCTCTCTCTCTCTCTCTCTCTCTCTCTCTCTCTCTCTCTCTCTTTCTCTCTCTCTCTTTCTCTCTCTCTCTCTCTATCTCTCTCTCTCTCTCTCTCTCTCTCTCTCTCTCTCTCTCTCTCTCTCTCTCTCTCTCTCTTCTCTCTCTCTCTCTCTCTCTCTCTCTCTCTCTCTCTCTCTCTCTCTCTCTTTCTCTCTCTCTCTCTCTCTCTCTCTCTCTCTCTCTCTCTCTATCTCTCTCTCTCTCTCTCTCTCTCTCTCTCTCTCTCTCTCTCTCTCTCTCTCTCTCTCTCTCTCTCTCTCTCTTTCTCTCTTTCTCTCTCTCCCTCCCTCTCTCTCATGCCTAATACACAAATTGGAGGTTTGGGAACTAGAAGAGACTCCTCTACGCAAGAATGATGATCTATTTTCCAGAGGTTTTCTTTTCAAAGAGACATCACAAAAATGTCTACTCGTCCTGCCTGTTTTCTATTTCATCTACTTCACTTTCTTCACCAAACCGACGTTCTTCCAATCTTCTGTGTCAGCTTTTCTCTTGAATCCGATGAGTAATGTTACGTCAAGTTTCGATCCAGGACTGGTAGGTTTTCACATGGAGAATACGTCTGGAGTAGCAAAAACAATCTAGAGATCACAAATCCAACGAATAATTGGAGGAAATTTATGGGTCGGCAAAAAATATTTTTTTCTTGAAAGATATACTATCCAAATTGCAAAGAAGCTTCACGTCTGCGTAGATGAAGTTCTTTATAGCACCGTTGTTTGAATAAAATCTGAGGAGCGAATCGTACCGAAATTAATAAGTTTGGAAAATTAGAAAAAAAACTCATTCAGTACACAGTGGAAGCGTACGTGTTCAACAACTTCTTCATGATATTTTTCCTGGGTTTCAATTACATTATGATATGTGGCTACCTGCTATATCAAGCGAGCAGCTCGAAGCTGACAAAGACATCGGAACTCGCGCGGAAGGTCACATACCAGTGTCTGATCGTTTGTTCCTGTCACTTGGTCGGATGCTCATTGTACGTCTACATACAGTACTTCGAGATGCCCTCCTGGTTGAGTATAGTCTGTCATCTTGCTTGGATCGGAAACCATGGTGAGTACATTGAGTTAGGAGGAGAAAATGTCGAAGCTCCTGTTTTTATCGGCCACAACTCTGTTCAAACATGCTCTACGAACCAATTCCCTGAAAAATTCGAAAATTCACAGTTGCGATCAAAGCTTATCATTATGGTCATCATGTTAACCCTTTCAAATAATCGTCAAATTTTCAAATTTAAATTTTCAATTCCAACCATAAAAAACACTTTTCAGGATTACCGCCAGTGGTTTACACCATCTTCAACCCTACAGTGAGAGACGGCGTGAGAGGAGTATTCTGTGACAAGAAGAACCCCAAGTCGGCTGCGAATAGCACTAGTGGTCACTTTGTGAGAGTCAATTGATCTTGGAAATTTTAATAAAGCCTTTTTCACTGTCTATTGTCTTCGGGGTGTTCTGAAAAATTAAGAAAGTTCTGTTGAAGCAGGACTTTAAATCACTTATTTTGCACACTAGTGTTGAGAATAAGTTTGATTAACTCCAACAATAACCGGGTGTATTAGTTAGAAACTCATAAAAGCCAAAATGGGCGTAACTGAACCCGAATGGACCTGTGCGCCGCGAGCGCACTGCAGTGCATTGGTCCTAATTAGGTCCTTATTATAATATAGGTTGACCAATAAGTGTTGGCCCGTGGTAAAACCGCTGCCACGTGGCGCAGAATTTGTTAAATGTGCTTAATTTTTGTCACAGGGAATTAAAACAATATAGAAACAAAATTTGTTTCATGTCTTCCAAATTTTTCGCTTCTGACTCCTATGACAGCGTAAAAACTCTTCGGGTGCAAGTCGAAGGTAGAACGAAGGTAGTTGACGTCAGCTCATAACTTCTTGAGTTTCACCTTCAGAGTTCCCAAATTTGAGTGTATAGTTGAGGATAAAAACGTCCACTTTTGAGTCGGGCTGAAACTCGAAAAATGAAATTCGCGCAGCAGCTGAGCCGCGAACCGCAGTGTTTCCAAAAAAAAACCTTGATAGAAGCTGGATGAGAAGTTTCGCTGTTAATTTTTCTACTTGCATGTGTAGTAGAAGCATGTACAATGTTGGTGTTAGCTATTCGACTTGGCATTTAGAATGATACGAACCAATCTGTACAAAAGTAAATTTTTTTAAGTCGGAAAATAGAGTTTTGACAGCTACTCTAAAAATAAAATTCTGTACAACATGTGCTACAGCGCATGTACAGCGTACGCTGTAGATAACTTACGGCAGATGTTGTACATGGAGAGATTTCTTACGGCACATGTTCCGTACGTTATATCTACAGAGTATGCTGTACATGCGCTGTAGATATCTACAGCTCATGTTGTACACAAGTACAGCATTTTGTTTTTAAAGTAGTCGTAAGAGGGTAGTCAAAAGAACTTCCCAATTTGTTCCGTATTGATACAAGTTAAGTTATGTTTGTCCGCACTATAGTTTCTATTGTAATTTTTGTCAGTTTGTCCAATCTCAGGGGAATATTCGTTGCACGAAATTGATTATGCAAATTTCGATTAGTTCGTCTTCATAAAAAAGACACTGTTGTATCGAACAATATTCAACAGAACATTTCTGTATCCACGATGTTAAAACTGCTGTCGTTTCTCGCAATTTTGGTTGTCGCCCTGGCTGATGATGACATGTTCGATGCACATAGCAGGATTGATTGGTTCAAGTTCACCTTCAAGTTCACTTTCAACAAGAAACCCATCCCAGCCCGATATAAGATTGTGCTGGTAGGTTGGAATGATTAAGAAAGAAATAAGAGAGAGAGAGAGAGAGAGAGAGAGAGAGAGAGAGAGAGAGAGAGAGAGAGAGAGAAAGAGAGAGAGAGATAGTTTTCAGAGTACACTCCTACGTGATTACGACTTGACCGAGGAAACAGGAGTGATTGCCACCAAGAATTTCACCACTTCAACTGCTTTCTCGGATGGTCTTTGGTTTAGTTCTGAATATGGACTTGTAGTTAGAATTTGGTTCATCGACCCGGTTGCGATAGAGAGACGGGTAAGAACTACGAGTCGAGTCATTGTTACGAAAAAATGTGCTCGGCGTCTCTTCCCGTTTTGCGGAAAACATTAAGTAACAAAATCGAAAAGCAGTGTATTACTTTAATAACTTTTTTCATTAGGAATACGATAAGAGAGATCGCTCATCCAAATTCAAGTTCAAAAATTGCGGTGCTTCAGTAAACGGTCTGAGTTGTGAATCGCGAATTGCGCTCTTCTCAGGTATACCGTGAGGCATATACCGCTGGCACACAGAGAGAAGATAGTGGTCCTTTGATCACTAGGTAGGAAAGAGATCTTGGCAGAGCCGTGCGTCGGTAGCTTAGTGGTAGAGCGTCCCGGCTCTAGGGTACAGAAAGAAGAGAACTGGATCGGATTGTTAGTAGGGAGATAGAACATTGGTGTTAGTTGTTCGACCAGGATATTCATATTCGAGAAGTCTATGCACGGTGTTACACTTCCGGCCATTCCAAAAGTGGGCGTAACGGGGGCGGGACAACCAAGGATGGTCGGTCAAAAATCGCATAGTTTCAAAAATTTTTAAATTGAGAGATTAACTACATTTTCGGGCAAATTGTAAAAGGCACCCTGGCGGACCGGCACCTCGGCACCATCTAGTCTGCCATGATGGGAGTGGTGCCGCGAACAGTGGTGCCACTTTTTGCTATTTGGCACCACTGTTCGGTGAGAGTGGTGCCGAGGACGCCGAGTGGTGCCGAGGACGCCGAGTGGTGCCGAGGACGCATAGTGGTGCCGTGGTGCCAAATTGTAAAAGGCACCCCGGCGGACCGGCACCTCGGCACCACTGCATCCTCGACACTAGGCATGGGCATATTGTCAAAAATTTTTTTCCGAAATTCGAAATTTTTTGTGAATTCAATTCAGAACCTGACATTCGATTCTGACGTCATCGTCGACGACATCGTCGATGACGTCGCTAAAAAATTTCTTTTACAACATGCCGTTGCCTAGTGCCGAGGACGCAGTGGTGCCGAGGTGCCGGTCCGCCGGGGTGCCTTTTACAATTTGGCACCACGGCACCACTATGCATCCTCGGCACCACTCGGCGTCCTCGGCACCACTCTCACCGAACAGTGGTGCCAAATAGCAAAAAGTGGCACCACTGTTCGCGGCACCACTCCCATCATGGCAGACTTGATGGTGCCGAGGTGCCGGTCCGCCAGGATGCCTTTTACAACTTGCCACATTTTCGATATCAATACTGGTTAGTCTCCTCGAAATATCTTACAATAACTTATAAAACAATTTTCTTTTCAATAGAGACTAAAAATGAGCAGAACACATGGAATAAATGGATAAAAAAACAATAGACGGCTGCAAAGCGGTCATCCGGAGCGAAAAATTGAATCTATTGATTGAAGTCGACTGATATCCGCCTTTTTTGAAACTCCACCCCCACTGCATTTTTTCGATCTTGGTATACCGTGCTATGGCTTATATCCATTAAATAATCTTTCAAACGAGAATTACTTCATCTTGCTGATCCCATTGTTATAGAAACCATTTTTTCATATTTTCAAATCAATTAAAAGATTTATTCAGAACGTCGATTTATCCTTCCCACCGAACACTTTCCCAGTTGGCGAAGACACTTCTGTCAAGTTCAAGTACGACCTGGCAAAACATGGAGACCATATTCTTGGGTACAACGAATTCCGTGCCAAACACGGCGTCTATTTTGATTATTGAATAAACATGTTGAAATGACGTTTTTCTATTCATTCAGAAGGTCAGAGAGAAAGAGAGAAAGAGAGAGATAGAGAGAGAGAGAGAGAGAGAGAGAGAGAGAGAGAGAGAGAGAGATAGAAAGAGTGAGAGTGAGAGGGTAAGAGAGAGAGAGAGGGAAAGAGAGAGAGAGAGAGAGAGAGAGAGAGAGAGAGAGAGAGATAGAAAGAGTGAGAGTGAGAGGGTAAGAGAGAGAGAAAGAGAGAGAGATAACTTCAATGAACGTTCTTCACGTTGTAGAACGTTTCCGTTCTCCTCCAAAACTTTTGGCGGACCGGCATTGGACCGTAAATGGGCGACACATGGACCGGGCGACACATGGACTGTAGATGGGCGACACATGGACCGGTGGCGGGGAGAGTACGCTGCGTGTCAAATTTGGACCGGCATTGGATCGTAAATGGGCGACACATGGACCGGGCGACACATGGATCGGGCGACACATGGACTGGGCGACACATGGACCGGGCGACACATGGACCGGACGACACATGGACTGCGGATGGGCGACACATGGACCGGGCGACACATGGACTGTGGATGGGCGACACATGGACCGGTGGCGGGGAGAGTGCGCTGCGTTTCATTACTCTGTAATTTCAATCTAAGCCTAAGCCCTAACTAATGTAGACGGTTTTGACGATTTATTCATCGTTTCCCATTCTAAAAACGGAATACCGTGGACATAAGGTTTAATATTATGTCAGTGGGGAGGGATATTACCCCGTCAAAGTTAGTTCTCATCACTTTTGGTATGTTTAAAAGCATGAATTCATTCAACCGTAGAAGTTTACCGATCAATCTGTGTTCCAATCATTTTACATATGGACTAGACCTAAACGCCGATAATAATTCGCTACAGTTTTGACATTTTCACATAACAATTCACTGTAAACCAGAAAATTCGGTTTTTACAACTCTTTTTTAGAATCAATTAGAGTTTCTCTAGCAGTAGAAAAAATATGAATCTTATAAGAAACGAGTTTATCGTTCTATTCGCAATATTACAGGATACTCAGTTGTCACGATATTTTTTTGACGTTTCAAAATTTCATTTTCATCAGTTGTATATATTACTGTCATCTTAACCACTACCAAACGGCCAAATTAGTAGACCTGTCTATAAAAATTATTCTGAAGTTTTCTGGTAAGGAAGGACTGATGTTCGCATCAAAACACGAAAAATCAGTGAAATAAAAAAATAAAATCGTCCTTCGTAAAGCATACTGGGGTCGTTAAGAGGAGTGTTGTTTTTAGCCGTTTTTATTCACTTTTTTTCAATCATTTCACCATTCCTTCAGGTCGTTCCCGCCATTACTTTGATTTCTTCTAACGCGTATAGTTGAAATAAAAAAGAAAAAAATTAATTCGTAAATTTACATGAAAGTATAAAGGCGCATAGGTCTCGTGCAGAGGAGTCACTATTTCAGTAAACATGTTTTCGAAACTTTTCAAACAACTTTTTTTCTTCCATTAGTTAATGATTGTAACTTGTTTTCTGTCAACAGTTTCTTTGTATGACTTTTCGAAAATTTTCCAAATCATATTCATCTATCTATCAGTGAACATTAAGCCACATCGTGTAATTTTCGGATTCATTTCAGGTAAAAATCCTGTGTTCCTGAGCCTGTGTGCTCCAGTCTCAAGCTGCAGGTCATTGGCAAATGCCTTTTTCATGTAAGTTTCCATTCCTGAGTACGCATCCCGCACCCACTGTCATATTTGCTTTGTTTCGAAGTAAACCAGATTTTGGTGATTTCTGTAATAACTTCTCTGAGACACTTTAGAATTTTCAAACAGTGAACCAAAGGATAATGGCGAGTGCGATGTGATGCGTTTAATTAAATACCATTTTTCTGCTGAATTCAATCAGTGTGTACATTTTGTAGCTCTAAATTCGAATTATTCTTCAGGTAAAAAGTCAGCAGCGAACGGTCAACGTTAACATCGATGATCTCCGTGAATGTTCAGAAAAGCTTGGTATGTTTTCTTATTTGTTTCGCTGTTCAACTTTCCGCTTTCATTGAGTTTAGTCAGTACATCTATCCGACAATTCAATTTGAATTTTTAAAGAAATCGTGTTTTTTGTTTCATGAACGATTGAATTGTTAGGTGGTCAGCTCTTGTACAATACTGTAAACGACCTGAGTACTCATGGTAGTGTTATTTTGTTTTCCAGATTAAAACATAATTTTTGATAATATTCAAAACTTGTTTCAAGGTCAAGTAAGGACAATCTTTTGAAGATGAAGATGAAGATGCTGCCCACGGAGCGATTTTCAATGAGCGTCAGAGCGATTTTCGATGAGCGTCACACGATTAGGAAGAAGACCAAAGAGTAAGTTTTTGCTTTTTTTTCATTCTACAAACTTTCCATAGTACTTCGCAAATTACCACTCGCTCTTATGATGTGGCGATTTTGACTAATTTTTCTCAATTCGTACCATATGAATTTCACGCCAGGTCCTAATCTCGATCTCCAATCTTCAGCCAAAAAATTGGCTTTGTTTGTTTTTTTGTTTGTATTTAGGCGTAGGTTTGGTTTTTCTTTCTTATAAGTCTTAGTTAAAGTTGGAAAACAACTTGTGAAGATCTAAGTCTTGAAAACGTGGGTAGACTAAAAATTTGAGCATGTTTTATTGAGAAAGATTAGATTAAATCGTCGTGTCTCGCTCACATCACACATAACAATCTTCCTCGAAATTTTTTGGAAAAAAATATGTGAAAGGTTTTTATCCTTCACAGTCGATTGTGAAATTTTTGCGAAAATGAATAAAACAATCGTTTATTAGAATCAAATATTTCCTATCCTCCCATAAATGTCGACTTTCAGGCCTACAAACCAATGAACGATCTGAGGGACAAGAAGACCAACGACCTGGATGCAGGAGCAATAAAACATCTACTACAACCGCTGCCTCCACTGCTACTACAACCGATGCTACGACAACGGCCGCCTCCTTTGATGATGAAGATGCTGTTTACTAATATTGTTCGTTCGTTGTTTTAATGATAAATTTTTTGATTTTTTATTTTTTGAACCGATATTAGTTTGGACCGGCATTGGATCGTAAATGGGCGACACATGGATCGGGCGACACATGGACCGGGCGACACATGGATCGGGCGACACATGGACCGGACCGGCATCGGACCGTGAATGGGCGACACATGGACTGCGGACGGGCGACACATGGACCGGGCGACACATGGACCGGACCGGCATCGGACCGTAAATGGACCGGCATTGGACTGTAATTGGGCGACACATGTCCGGGACGACTGTCGCCCATCTACGGTCCAATGCCGGTCCACGAAAAGTTTTGGAGATTATTCCAAAAATGACATTTTTTCTGTTGAAATTTCCTTCCGCTTTCGTGAAATGGTAGATATGTATCTACCATTTCGCTTTCTCTTTTTTTTCTTTCTCTCTCTCTCTCTCCCTCTCTTTCTCTCTCCTTATCTCTCTCACCCTTTCTCTCTCCACAACTTGTCATTTTTCCAGGAATGAAGCTGCTCTACCTCATAAGTCTGCTACTCCTAGAAAATTACTCGTTAGGGAAAAATCTTCATTTAAACTTCTTGGATCATCGTATTCCCCGTTTATATGATGATCATCTGGTGATCAAATTCACGTTGACTTACAGTGGACAGTTTATTAATTACGACTATGAGTTAAGAGTGGTGAGTTTACTCGAACTGCTTTGAAAGTTTCTGTAGAGAACAATCAGTGCACATATCTTCCTCTACCTGTAAAAAAGTCTGACCTCCGTAAATCGGTTTCTTAGTTACCGTAGCAGTTTCGCTTCGAAAAACATGAACGATTAAGTAATGCGCCTTTAATTTCAATGAACTGAAAGTAGGAATAATAATTTAAATCCACAAAGATCTAACTGTTCGTTGTGAGAGTCCCGACCCTACCGTACTCAGTTTACAAAAATGCGACTGCCGCGAGTTTGAAATCGGTTAGACTTTTTGCTAGATATGTGCAGTGTCATTGTTTTGTCTTCTAAGCGAGGTAGATCAAATGGATTATTTACCGTTCTGAGTAGATAGTTTCGAATACTACTGACAAGATCTTAGTTTACTAGGTCTCATCAAAGAATGGTATTACAAAAGTTACATGGACATTGAATAAAAGTGACTTACAACTTTTTCCCTGTAACAATGCCTCATTTGTTGGGAAATTTGCGTACTGGTTAAGTCTTTATAGACAGAAGTATAAAAAGTTGATTGCAACGTTCCTTCCAGAAAACCGTGATAGGGTCGTACTCCTGCAGTTCTGGCAGTTCTACCGGCAGAACAACTCAATTAGGAATTTGTCACGACACACACGGACCTTCCCCCTTTGACTCTTATTATCATCCTTTTATTGTCGTGAAATTCCGCCTTGATGGGAATTCAAAGGAGTTTGTGAGTTTTTAGGAAAAAAGGTTTTCGTTAAAAAATTGAACTCTGCTCAATCTAACTGGAAGAAGGGAGAAATTTTATTTTTATTTTTGAAGTCAAAGTTATAAAAAAAAAGAGCTTAAAATTATGCGTACTGTCTGCGAGCACGTCCATGACCCACTACAATGATATTAGAGTCATCATTTTTGCAATATTGATTTTCAGACAAAAACCATCGAATTCCCAAAGTTTACTTTCCCAGCAAAACATGACATCTTCATCGAGTTTGTTGCCGATTTGTCGTCACAAGGACTGATAACTGTTAACAAGTTTATGGAGAAAAAATTGAAGAAGAATTGAGAAATAAAGTTTTTGTGTAAATCAACCAATATTGGACGAAAGCACATAGCTTTTTTTACAGATAGATAATAAAATATTATCTATCTGTGAAAAATTCTGCCCTCTGTAAATTGGGTACTTAGTACCGTAGCAGTTTCGCCTTGAAATACAAGAACGATTTACGTAATGAGTATTTAATTTCAGAATGGACTGAAATTAAGAATAATAATTTAAATCCACAAAGATCTAACTGTTCGTTGTGAGAGTCCCGACTCCTACCGTACTCATTCTGCAAAATTGAGATTAGAGCGCGTTTGAAAACGGCCATGCGTCTAGCGATATATGTGCGAAAGGAGATGGTTCAAAAATATACCATCTATAAATGATGATACAACTTACAGTAATCTTGAGTTTTTAGAAGTGGTAGTAACTCGTCGATTTCAAACATTTCGAGAAGGTACCATTGGTCAGTACAGCAACGTGATAAACTCAGCGGTTACAGTATGAAAATGTTTTTGAATAGTGTCCTACGTACAATAGTCTGACAAAATATCAGTCGGTTTATTCTAGGCATATTTTTTCTAGACTTTATAAATCAATCTGTGACAACAAAACAGAAAAAAAACGGAAAGAAAATAAAATGTATTGTCAGATCAATTAATTGAGTTCTAAAAAATTACCGAATTATTTTTATATCTAATACAGTACCTAAAACATCTGAAAACCGAATTTGGACAAACTTTTATCCATCAGAACCACTCGACGGTACTTGAAACATGATTCACACATTGTATACCAACACGGCTGTTTTATATTCAAAGCTTAGTCTAATGCTCTCCGCTAGGTGAATACTCAGCGCAGTTTCGACTCCATTTTCACCATGAAAATGGTCTACGTTGCAACTCTGCTTCTTCTTCTCCTCTGCACTGCAGTCAATGCACTGGTCAAGTGCAAAAAGTGCGATCGGGTCGATTCAGCCGTATCGTTTTCTGAGAATTCCATGTAAGTTTTTAATTAATTTTGAACCTACAGTTATATTTTCCTCGCTACGCTCGAGCCACAGGGTAATGACGTTAACGCTCGAATTGGACACAAAAATCAGGTCTCACTTAAAATTCACCAGGGTTTACAAACCACCTCGATAATTAAGAATACTCCCCACTTACCAGGGTTAATACCAAGGTTACCAGGTCTTATAAAAATCAGATCTATGAAGGTCACCAGCTATTTTTTCCTGAGAAAAATCAGGTTTTCCCTCTCTCCATCTCCAAACGCGTCTAGAACTAATGAAAGTTTTGCAAGAATCAATGCACACATACAGTGTGGACAGAAAATAGAGGAACGGTACACTAAGCTCCGCTACTCGAACAGCATTCTAGATTACTTTCTGAAATTTTGGTCTATTGTAGCCAACACTATTCTCCACAAGTGTACTAAATTTCATCCTGATTCATTAACTTCGAAACGGTGTATGATGATTTGATTGAAAACAGTGGATTTTCGAGTGGACATAAAATAGAGGAACGCTACTGTAATTTGAAGGTCAACGCTCGGAATTTGGAATTAATGATGAAAATGACACGTTATAAAGTTTTTTTAACAATTGATATTTTTATTTTCATCATTCCGACAATTTTGACAGAGTTACAATCCAATCTTGTCGAATCCTTTAATTTTCCGCATTTTAGAAGTTTTTGGTCTCTACCGCGTTAGTTATCAAAGCGTTAGTTATGTCATCATAATCAGACAATGATTCTTAACAGTTTTCCCAAACTTTCACAACAAGATCGGTTATTTACGTTTCGGAAAAACTCACTAAGTTAACGTCGCTGCAAAGGTGACTACGGTGACTTGTTGTAAAACGTGATGATATTGAATGATAACTGTGAAAAATTTTTAAAAATGTCATGGGGCATTTGTCATCTGCTTAATAAGGATCGTTTCCTATCAAAAAAAATTGGATCTAAAGGAACAGGGCTGTTCGAACCGCTTCAAAGACGCGCGTTTAAAAAAACAAGGCGAAAACAGACACTTTGAGTGCAAAACTCCGTTCATTCCAGCGCCATCACTTCGACAGTACGACTTCTCACAGTATGCTGTTTCTTTTGGTCGATAATGACTTAAATGATGTCTTCAAAATATCCTTCTCCAAATTTGAGTGTTTTTTTCACATTTATCGTTCAATATCATCGCGTTTTACAACAAGATACCGTAGTCACCATTGCAGCGACGTTAACTTAAGTCAGTTTGAAGGGCTCTTTGGAGGGGTAAAATAACCGATGTTGTTACGAAACTTTGAAAAACTGTTGAGAATCATTGTATGATCATGATGAAATAACTAACATTTTGATAAATAACTCGGTGGAAACCAAAAACTTCTAAGATGCGGGAAATTACAGGATTCGACAAGATTTGATTGTAACTCTGTCAAAATTGTCGGAATGATGAAAATAAAAAAATATCAATTGTTAAAAAAAATTCATAACGTGTCATTTTCATTATTAATTCCAAATTCCGAGCGTTGACCTTCAAATTACAGTAGCGTTCCTCTATTTTATGTCCACTTGAAAATCCACTGTTTTCAATCAAATCATCATACACCGTTTCGAAGTTAATGAATCAGGATGAAATTTAGTACACTTGTGGAGAATAGTGTTGGCTACAATAGACCAAAATTTCAGAAAGTAATCTAGAATCTTGTTCGAGTAGCGGAGCTTCGTGTACCGTTCCTGTATTTTCTGTCCACACTGTATCTAGCAAAAAGTCTGACCGATTTCAAACGCGCTCTAATCTTAATTTTGCAGAATGAGTACGGTAGGGTCAGGACTCTCGCAACGAACAGTTAGATCTTTGTGGATTTAAATTATTATTCTTAATTTCAGTCCATTCTGAAATTAAATACTCATTACGTAAATCCTTCTTGTATTTCAAGGCGAAACTGCTACGGTACTTTGGTACCCAATTTACGGAGGGCAGAATTTTTTACAGATAGATGAAGCTATGTGATGCGAATTCTTTCTTTCTTTCTTTCGAGTTTTCTCTTTTTCCCCGCTAGAAATCAGAAACCACCTAGAAATCGGTTCCTACATAAATGTGGGCCGATCGTTTGCGTAGTCATATCTCTCGAATCTTGTTGTCATAATGATTCTGTATCGATGTAGTGAAATTTCCAAACGCATATTGTTTTGGATTACTACAGTCTGTCCAAAAATAATAGGCACGACTGTTCCCATTATCATACCACTCTTCATTTTCTACGATTCGATTTGGAATTCAGATATGTTAATCTGAAAATATTCACAGTCTGGCAAATGTCCAAATAAAATAGGCACAATAGGGTTTTCGGTTGTTTTTCTTTGCAGTACCTAAGAAGTGAATGCTGAACAGCTACTTTTGTAATCTTGAGATAAATTTACGATGGTTTATGAAGTTTCTGTGTGTCTGAGTGTCAGAAAGTGGTACAGACAGACTGTTCTAATATTTTTGTTGTATCTACATTATTGGCAACCTCTCCGAATGGTAATTTATCGAGAATACATTCACATAAACCAAACTGCGTCCATTTTCAGTTGCGATGCGGACAACTGCACCGGTGACTACTGTTACATAACACAAATATATCTGGCTGATACAACTCGATCAGTCGTTCAAAGGGTGAATGAGACATTGATCAAGGGGAATAGAAGATTCAGGGATGTATCGTCGGGCAACTGCCGTCAGAAGGATGCCGAGTGAACCAAGACGGGAACGTTATGTGCTTGTGCTCGTGAGTACTTTGAAAGTTAAAAAAAACATGGGAAAGTTGATGTAGTGAACAATTTTCCTGCTTACCTCCGCACATAGCAAGACCTCCACCCGTGCACTTCGGAATTCAAACATCAAACCCTTGAACTTGGATAACTACTCCATAACTAAAACGTTGGATATTTGTCGACATTTCATAGCGTCTCGTGTCGTGCTACTATAGCGCGTTGAAAACGTCGCGAAAACATCGACAATCTTTCATCCACCGGCCAGGGGTTCGTTGCGCTCACACGACGTTTTCGGCCACGCCCCCAATCAATAAGAATTATTCCAATCACATTTATTCAATAGACAATAAGATACATGAACAACAGCAAAAATGCACGGAGAAAAGAGAGAGAGATAGAGAGAAAGACAAAAAATAAATTTACATAGAGGATAAGGACTTACTCTTTGGTGAACACACTCTTTCAACTTCTCATATGAGACCTTCAGAGGTTGACGGATTGAGAGTTTTGGTACTTCAAAGGTGTCTGAATAGTGCGATCGATTCTGAAAACGACGATGGATTGATGAACTTCGGCTCTTTTTTACTTTTTCACTGTACGAATTAAGCAAATTATACCGAGAATAAAGCAAAAACAGTTTCGATAAAACGCTTGCAGAATCAAATAAAAACTCACGAAGTCAATAGGGGTAATGCTAGATGCTCCCGTTCCAGATACATCTCTGATAACATGCGCTGGTTCATTGTTCTTCACTAATTGGGTTGCGAGACGGCCGACAAGTTGGTACAGGAAAGCTGAAAAAGAGAAAAACTGATAATTATACCAACTCTCTCTCTTTTTTTTCTCTTTCTTTCTCTCTCCCTCTCTTCCTCCATCTTTAACTCTCACACACAGTCTCCCTCTCTCTCTCTCGCTCACTCTCTTTCTTTTTCGGAGTTTTGATATTATCACTAGCTTCATCAAATAGAATACTCACCATTACGTTGCTGATTCTTCAAGCAATCAGAAACTCGCTTCGTATTCTCCAACAATGTCAGCGCAGTGTAATAATGTCTGAAAGGCGGGTAAATCTGCGTAATCTTAGGTTGAAATTGATTTTGATATTCTTGGCTCGTGAGAGTGATAATAAACTATTAACAGAAAAAATCACCTATGAACGATATGCCTCTCGATCTCCCTGTACAGCTTGTGGAAAAAGCCGAACTCTCTTCTTGTGTGATCCATCATCTTAATATAAAATTTTGTGGTAGAATAATGAAAATTCATCAGATGAGGCGCAGTTTTCAAAATTTTCGAGCAATTTCCCATATAAATTTTGAAGAAAGCAAAAAATACCTGTTCAACCAAGTGAGTTCTCTCGGCAGCTTTTCCATCTAAACGGCTTCACATTTCCACCGTACTCCTTCGTATGTCACAGTGGTCCCATTATCGGGTTGACCAGGTCTGCGACGTTTCTGAAAATTACAACTGTAAGAAGTCGGAACAAAGGTGGGGGATGCTACAAGGTGGGGGATGCTGTTCTCTTTGATATTTTGACATGAGCTACAAAATAGTGAAATAGACGTGTTTAACAAATCAAAAATTCTGAAATATAAACTCTCAAACTTGGCCTAAATTCTTTGTTTGAAAAAACGAAGATTCTAAGGATTTTACTAAATCTAAATGAAACAATTCACTTCAAAAAATTATTTTCTTGATTATACAGACTAAAACAAATGAAATCAAAGACCCAAACAAGTAGAGAGAACGATGACAGAATGAAAAAAAAAAAGAAAAACGAGTGTCAGCTGGCGTGTCGTTTCGATGAGAGAGTAAGAGACAGAGAGAAAGATGCGGAGGTATTCCAGAACGACTCGCGTTGCGTCGGGAAAATGCGTTGAAAACGTCGATTTCAGGCCCCTCGCATGCAAGTTGGCCCAAATAGTAGACAAAGTGTCGGATTTTTGCAAATCACCGATAAAATGTCGACAAATATCCAACGTTTTAATTATGGAGTATAATTGTAACTCTGTTGAATTTTTCATGGTTTCAATGGAAACCCTCAAGTTTTGAACCAAACCCTGGTCGGTATGGGAAGAAATGAGACAGTTATCGCCAAAAATTACGTTATTCAAATAACACACTGTTTACGAAAAAATAGTCGCTCAATTTTATATTTAACCCATACCAGTAACTGTTGAAATGAGTAGAAATTCCACTTAAAGATCAAACATCTTCCAGTACCGAATACTGCAACGCTAATACGACGTCGACCTCGATAGGTGACAGTCAGATATTGTCACTGCAGACGTGTCAGCCAGTTGACACCGCTAAACCAACCAGATCCCGTTGGATTCATCCATGTGCAGCCAATTATTGTTCATATGTTGGATCTAATGTGAGTTCAGCTGGCAACGCCCATTTTGCAAAGTGTGCACGGTTTAGGGTTTTTTGGTGATTGAAACCAATGCAATTCTCTAGGACACAACTATTTTCCGAGTTGAATTTGTACAAAGCACAATGTATGCTCCGCTTATTTTTCGAAGAATGCAAGTGGTGCATAATTCTGGGGCAGACGTTCGACTATGAATGTTACGTTTAACCATAGATACCTCGTCTATACTTCGAAATATGCATGTGGTGCATCGAGGAAATAATCTTCTTTCGAAAAGCCACGCCTCTTCTGCAAACTGCTGATAATCTTCTCAGGGCACAACATCGAACATAACCTACGGTTGGGAGAAAGAAGAATGCTCAAAAGAGAACGACTTTGACATCTTTGGACAACACGTCTTCTTCAACATCTATCCGGGTAGTTGTGTTCAGTTGGTTTATGGAGGTCAACCAAATCAGATCGCTTGTTATGGTTCTGATGTGAGCGTGAGCTGTTGATAACTCTCAACAGTAACCATTCAGAAACAAGAGAAGACGGCAGTGTTCGACGTATCGACACAAACGATTGTGTGCCACGTGGATTACTTCAACCCTCGTCTCCCGTACATTCATGCAGGTGGCACATGCAATGGTCAATATTGCTTCATATCAGCAACGTCCAAAGGAGAAGTCTTCAGAGGATGTGTTACTGCTGACGAAACTAACGCTGCTTTGAAACTTCAGGTGATTTTTTGTGGATGGCTCCGCCATGCGGAGATCCACTGGGACACTTCTTCAAGCGAGTATCATTGTATTTGAATTGCCGCTTCGAAATAAGCTTTCACGTTTTCATTCCCTTATCAATACCGTAACCAGAGGTTAGGTCAAACATTTGATCAACGTTTTGAATTCCCGCTTCGAAAAAAGCTTTCACGTTTTCATTCCCTTCTCAATACCGTAACCAGAGGTTAGGTCGAACATTCGTTGACATTTTTGAATTCCCGCTTCAAAATAAGCATCAGATTTCACCAGAACTACAAAGGCTCACTACAGGTTGGCTATACTCGCTCGCCAAACGGCTTGGAACAATGGTTATGTTCATCTTCTCTGTGTAACTTCGACCTGCGCACAGCTGAATACTCCTGGCCAGATACATTGGCAGAATATAGGTAAATGAAGGGGAAAAAAGCAAAAAGTGAGAGTGTGCGATCCCTTGTTATATTAACTGATGGGAACCTCTAAATTACGGTCAAAAACAATTTGTCAGATAACTGGTTGGAATTGATCTGAATATCCTGGTCGAACAACTAACACCAATGTTCTATCACTACTAACACTCATATTCAGTTCTTTTCCTTCTGGTAATTTGACAATGTTATCCAACGTTTTTTTTTGCAAAAATCGCACAACTGTCCTGACCGGAGCAGAATTTTTAAAAGGTTCTCCTACGGTTCCCAATCCCATTATTCTGTGCTCGTGGCGGCTATTGCTGGTCGTCATGAAGCTTATGAACTTATTCTTAATGAATAAAGTTATTATATTAACTCGGGGCATAGAAAGTTATGATTCGGAGAAGAAAAACGAATAGGATCTGATTAAAGTACTAACTCGTGTCAGACACCTTGAGAATGCATATCGGACAATCTAATAACATCAAAAATGATCAAATTACATTCCAGAAACCTATCCTACCTGCGAGAGTTCAACGTATTCTATGTAAGTTCTGCCATATCTTCAGCTTTCTTCATCCCGATAATTCTTTCATTTTTGATCTTGTAATAAACTTTCTCAGGAACAATCGTGGTCGGACCTTCAGAGTATAAATTTATAGATTCCTGTTACGTGTTTGTTGTTTGAAAAAAGAAGAACAAATGAAAATTTTGAATTCGCGGTAATTCTTTCTTTCGCTCTCTATCTATTTCTCTCTCCCTGACTCTCTCTCTCTTCCACTCGCTTTCTCTCGCTTTCTCTCTCTCTCTGTCTCTCTCTCTCTCTCTCTGTCTCTCTCTGTCTCTCTCTCTCTCTCTCTCTGTCTCTCTCTCTCTCTCTCTCTCTCTCTCTCTCTCTCTCTCTCTCTCTGTCTCTCTCTCTTTCTCTCTCTCTCTCTCTCTCTCTCTCTCTCTCTCTCTCTCTTTCTTTCTTTCTTCCTTTCTTTTTCTTTCTTCCTTTCTTTCTTTCTCGCACGTTCAAAAATTTGCAACCCCATTCTCAATTTCTTCTCGAGAAAACACCTGCCGTCCTGTTTTCCACCGTTGCCATGACTATAGTGTTTTCGCGATTGAAAAAATTCCGATAGAATGGGCGGCGACAAAAGTCATCCAGCCAATGAGCTGATGCACACTTTTCGGAGTTTGTAAGAATCTCACCCTATCATCTTTTGAACCTTTTAATATCATCCGAATTAGCTGATTTCATATTTTATAGTGTCCAACTCTTATTAACCGTAGATTGACTTCTGTAAGATTCTGTTTTTATTCTTCTTTCGAGTGGTTTTACATAAGTTCAAACAATTGACACACAAACGAGTATAAAAACAAGCCCTATGATAATACTGCCCAAACTGAAGTAAAACAGGAAACGACTGAGGCAACGCGTGTGGGCGTCGCGGCCGGGTCATCGGAGCCGCCCGTGACCAAGAAAAGCGCAATTTCCAACGTTAAACCTGATTCCAATTACATGCTGGTTGATTGCGTTTCTCACGAAGGAGGCCGGAGCAGTCATTTCCTGGCTCACACTAAATTGATTTTTCACCTGGTTTCTTACATGTCCGACATGTCTTTTGTTGCTTTGCGTGACCGCTGCGCATCGGCCATTATGTTAGTGAGACAGTGAGAGAGAGAGAGAGAAAGATATTGACAGTCACTGATTTTTTAGTTTATCGATTTTTCAATACCATTTTGTATGTTGAAATAACGATCACTCTTACTCTCTCTCTCTCTCTCTCTCTCTCTCTCTCTCTCTCTCTCTCTCTCTCTCTCTCTCTCTCTCTCTCTCTCTCCACCTCCCTTCTCTTTCTCTGTTATCACAACTACCGTTGACTCAACCGAACATGCTCAAAATCTCGAGAAATCGATCTCTCCCCCATCCGCTCTTCACTTTTTTGTCATCTTACTACAATCCCAGGATCCAATTCCTTCTCCGTTCCGCTATTTCGTTCAATTAAGAGGCCCGTGAGATGGGCATTGGATCGTCTCGAAACAAGACAGAACCACGTGGTGATGGACTAAAGGTAACTGCTTTCATCTCTAGTTGACTGTTTTCTTTCTTCTGTGCAGTATTATTAGAAACATTTTATTGATGGAAATCGGCAAAAGTCATCGCCTTAGTAGTTGGGAACTTTGCACACCAATAAGTGATGAACTTCTCAGTTCACCTGAGTTGTCTTGAGCTCGGTGGTTTTTTTTTGTTTTTTTGGGGAGGTGGTTTCTCAGCAACATTTCCAAAGCTTATAAAATAAGGTAAATTACTGTTGTCTGCAGATCAGTATTAAAAGAAAACGTCATGGATTTAATACTCTGCAAAGCTCCTAACTGCCGTCGTTTTACTTTGTCCGATTTTTTGTAGTGCAATGCAC
Source organism: Caenorhabditis parvicauda (assembly GCA_963978915.1). Taxonomy (NCBI): domain Eukaryota; kingdom Metazoa; phylum Nematoda; class Chromadorea; order Rhabditida; family Rhabditidae; genus Caenorhabditis; species Caenorhabditis parvicauda. Next base: position 7,257,388 of record OZ022253.1, on the reverse strand, counting down.
AATCAAAATAACTGAAATCGAAACGATTGTTTGTTTGGGATTTTGGCGCCATAGTTAGAGAAGTGTTTGAACCATTCGTGGTTCAGCCTAGTACCATTATTTTTCATTTTCATCATATTTTCACAGTCCAAATTTTTTATTTTTGTTCTCAAGAAATTGAAAATTCCCAACATTCAGAGGTGATTTTATCGAGAAACACAAAATGCTAAGAATATAATAACTCCATAAGAAACTTTTACAGCTTGCGTTCGACCCAGATGAGAAATGGTCCAATCTGTACAGAGAAAGGGAGAAAAACCATCTCTACAAGTGGGTTGGAGTCCGGAAAGGTCAGTTTACCTCTAACTTGGATAATAAAATGGAAATTAAATGTTAGAAGATCGCAAAACAAAAGCTACTGGATTTTGAGTTAGGTCAAAATTTATAAAATCAATACGATTTCTCGACTACAGTACCACCGTAATTCAGGAGGAGAACTTATTCACATTTACGAGAAAGATGGTGAAGAAGGTGTGATAAAATTTGCGGAGGAAAAGTTGGTGACTCTGTTCTACAACGAAGGTCGCGAACCCAACTCCATTAAGTACAACGACTATGTGAAATGGAAAAAAGGAGTGGTAAGGTGTTCGGTTTGACCGCAACGCAGACAAAACATTCAGAATGTGCAACTTGGGTTGAACGAGGAAGGCATCGACATGACTGAATCTAGGTTCAAGGAGCATCACGCTCTGTGGAAACTTAACAAGCGCGGTGTCGAAGGAGAGAATCTTGTGCATCTTCTGTTGAATCGGTGAGTGAACTGCAAAGTTTGGACCAAAAGGGGGGGGGGGGCGGAGAATACGAATTGAAAAGGAGTTTTCAGAGAACAACAAGTATGTTACGAAATAGCGAGAATTTTGATCAAGAGGTTCCCTGGCCTCGCTCAAGACATCTATCTGGGAGATGAGCAGTTTGGTAAGAAAAAAAGATAGAGAGAAAGAAAAGATAGAGAGAGAGAGAGAGAGAGAGAGAGAGAGAGAGAGAGAGAGAAAGAGAGAGAGAGAGAAGTGAGAGAGAGAGTGTGTGTGAGAGAAAGAAGAGAGAGAGAGAGAGAGAAAGAAAAAGAGAGTGAAAGAAAAGATGGAGAGAGAAGGAAAGAGGGAGAAAGAGAGTGTGAGAGAAAGAAAAGAGAGTGAAAGAGAGATACAGAGAATGAGAGAGAGAGTGAGAGAGAGAGAGAGAGAGAGAGAGAGAGACCTCACTTCAGGACAATCCTGCCTTCACCTTGCAATAGTCCATGATGACTACGAAACAGTTCAACTTCTATTGAGCAACGATGCAGATGTAAATGCCCGAGCATGCGGAAACTTTTTCCTGCCGGAAGATTTCAAGCTGTACAACAAGATCACGGACTATCAAGGTTTGGATTCACTATTAAATCAGCCTGGTAGCTACTCATTGGCACATGAAGTTCAATCAAACGTAGCGATCTATTGCTATCAGCCACTTCGATAACTGTTACACAGATACAAAAAACTTTTGTATGCTGAATTTCAGATTGATCTGTTAAGTTGTTCAAAGTCATAACCAAGAACATACTATCAAGGTATAACATTCAGGATACGCCTACTACGGCGAGTACCCCCTAGCGTTCGCCGCCTGCTTCGGGAATAAGGATATCTACGATCTCCTCATTCAATATGGAGCCAATCCGAATCTCAAGGACTCTTTCGGAAATACCATTCTACACATGTGTGTCATAAACTACAGTAGTGTGAGTTTTCTTTATTCTCCTGAGAAATATCTGTTTCACCTTATTTTTCAAGTCTTCACAATCTAGTGACCTTGGAGAACTCAATATTAGATTTTGTTAGTGCGTGGTAATACTTCTACCTGATCTGATGTTAAAACTCGTGATCGATGTTCTTTTGAGAATGACCAATAAAAATGATACCATTCTCCAAAACTTTAAGTGGACCGACATTGGACCATGGATGGGCGACAGTCGTCCCGGACATCTGTCGCCCAATTACGGTCCATTCACAGTCCATCTGTCGCCCACTTACAGTCGCACTGCCCAATTCATTCACCGTTCAATATGAGTTTGATATCAGTTCAAATATAGTCCAATGCTGGCACTAACATGTGCGAACATACATTACATGCTATAGTTCGACTTACAATCCTTTATACTCCAAGATACAGAGAAGTAACGACCTAAAGTCGTCGAGTGCTAGATAGGTCACTGCAGCCACGCGCGGACCCATCGCGGGTTTCGCCGTTTAGTCCATCTGTCGCCCGGTTCATCTGTCTCCCATTTACGGTCCAATGCCGGTCCGCCGAAAGTTTTGGAGATTAGTACGAGAACAGGAAGTCTCACCGTTTTTAATATTCAAAGATACTTACATTTGGGCAGGTTTTTGATATGTTCAACCTTTTCTACAGTACTCCTTGAGTTGATTCGATAAATTCGATTCATTTCAGTCCATGTATTCGTATGCAGTTCGCCACTGGGCGAAACCAGCCGACCCTCATGTCGTCAACAATGCCGGTTACACTCCGCTAACCCTCGCTACCAAACTGGGTCGTAAGCACATTTTTGAGGAAATGTTGGAGCTCATGAAAGTGGTAAGCTTTGGTGATTCTATTTTGATCCAACTTTTGTAAAATTTCAATTTCGTTTAATGAACTGCAGTTTACGAAATTCGACATAAATGGCAAAAACATTTTTGTAGGAATTCTGGAGATTTTCTGATATGACGTGCTCAGCGTATCCCCTTAACACGCTGGATACTATACAGCCTGATGGATCAACAAGTGAGATTTCTCTCTTTCTCTCTCTATCTCTCCCAAAACTAATTCAGATTACGATTCCGCATTGATGACAGTCATCAATGGATCAACACCAGAACACTTGGACATGATCGGAAGTGAAGTCATCCAACGTCTTCTAGCTGATAAGTGGAAGGCTTTCGCTCAGGTAGATAAGCAAAATCGTAAAATGTATCGTACTAGATTGTTTGGAAAGTTCTGGTCAGTTTTTTTTTCGCAGAATTAATTAGAGAAACAAGTGCGAAAAATCCTTCTCTTTTTCGTTTTTTCCAGTATCGAGCAAGATTCAAAATTCGTCTCATAATATCAGAAAAATGACCAACTCACAGAAAATCATAAAGGCGTCCACCAAAATAAACATTATTATTTCAGCGCAAACTGATAGAACGTCTGGTCCTTTTGGTAGTTCAGTTGATCACACTTTCCATTGTTGTCTACATTCGACCCACAGAACTAGAGCGTTTATACATGCAGGAACCGAAATGGGATGACTGGGTAGGGTTTGAGAGAGAGAGAGAGAGAGAGAGAGAGAGAGAGAGAGAGAGAGAGAGAGAGAAAGAGAGAGAGAGAAGGGAGAGAGACCAGACTGTTAGAGTAATCTATGACTTTCAAGGTGCGAACAGTTTGTGAGGTGCTAACAATAGCCAACTGTCTTTTCTTCGTGTGCTACCAGCAAGCAGGAGAAATAAAAACTCAAGGAATACGTGGATATCTGAGGAACTTGGCAAGTCGCCGACCTGTCGCGGGTTTCATTAGAATTTCAGAAAACCGCACCAGCGAAGGCAGTCTTCTGTGTGGCAAACCTGTTCCTACTACTGTGCATCCCGTTCCGCATTTGTCGACTTCATGAAATCGAGGAAGCACTCTTTGTCTTCGCCCTTCCTGGATCTTGGATATTTCTGTTGTTTTTCGCAAGGTCCGTTTTGGTTCAATTACCCAAGTTTGAGGTGATAAACTTTCAGAAGTGCCAAGCTGACAGGACCCTTCGTACAGATGATCTACAGTATGATTGCTGGAGACATGATTCGATTCGCTATCATCAGTGCCATCTTCTTGGTTTCATTCTCGCAAGGTGAGTGACAAAGAGCAAAAACGATATGTCAGGGGAGACTGAACCTTTGAAAATTGTTAGACTAATGAGCCAAACATTTAGTGTTCTACTTTGTTGGAAAAGACATGGATGCGAAGCAGAAACTGGAAGATTCGAATCCTCACGCGTGCAAGATCAGTGGATACACAATTTATACGTACAACACTTTTCCCGAAACTTTCATCACATTGTTTCGAGCTTCCATGGGCGGGTATGATGTGAGTTGATTTGTCAATAATTAGTTCTTGTTCTGAGCAAACAAGTAGGAAACGTCTCCAGTTCTGTCAATCAATGAACTTTCCGAGCTAGTTCACAGCTTAATTAAATGATAAGGAATGCGGTCTTGATAAATAACTATGAAAAAAAGTATTAGAAAAACTAAGTCAGTCTTCGAGTTTGAAAACTTCAGTAACTTTTCAGACGACTAAAGCTAGAGTTGAAAAACCGAGAATTGACTGAATTTCAGTACGAAGAATTCTCTTGTGCAAACTACGAGCCACTGACCAAAACCTTGTTTGTGTTGTACATGTTCGTTATGCCAATTATGATGATCAACATTCTCATCGCCATGATGGGTAACACATACACGACGGTCATCGCGCAGGCCGAGAAGGCCTGGCGGCAACAGTATGCGCAGATCATCATGGTACTGGAAAGGTCGGTTGGTCAGCAGAAACTGGCAGCCAGCCAGCTAGAGTACAGTATACGACTGGATAATCAGGTGAGTCAATCTGTAATTGTTTTTTTCAAAATCGATTTAATGATTTTCCAGGAAGGTGCAGGAGGGATGGAAGTACGAGGACTTATGGTCATAAAACAAACGAAAAAGACTCGAGCGAGACAGAGGAAACAGGCAATTTATAATTGGAAGAATATAGGAAGAAAGGTAGCCATACATCCCTTGCAGATTTTTGAAATTATGATTTGTGAGGGTTTTTTTAAAAAATTATATGCAAGTTCACAAAATTCAAGTCCCTCCCCAAAAACCATGCACCACTTGCATATTGGGATTTTTAAGGTTATTCATACTATCGACAAGGTCGGAACAGAACAAGCCGTACTCTTACTCCACGGCTATGATCGACTCGATCCTGTACTCGAAGAGACTCAAATCGAGAAAATCCCGTCGCGAACGAGGTATGTGTGGGATTACGCGGCCTGTGCCTTCAATTTTCTTTCAGGACTCCAACCAGAATCGCCACAATGCACACCAAGAAAAAACGAACGCCTGTGGTCAACGAGGTTTGTGAGCGTTCAAACAAAAAGGAACGTCAAAACATGCGAGAAAACAGCTGAGAAACGACGCGCAGACGACGAGAGGGGTAACATAGCGGCAAAATTGGGGTCGTTTTTTCGCGGCCGGATGGTCTAGGGGTATGATTCTCGCTTCGGGTGCGAGAGGTCCCGGGTTCAATTCCCGGTTCGGCCCAAACAAATTTTGCAATCCATGGACTACTTTTTACAGATAAAAGTTGATGATGACGTCACGAACATGCACATTTCGGCGCCACCAAGTCTTCAAAATGAGGTTCTTTCTTTTTTTTTTTTAAATAAACAAATAAATTTTAAGGGGTTAACACTAGAATGGCAACCGACGCCTACACCAACGAAAGTTAATGATCCCAGACCCGACATTGAAATCATCGACCATGACGCTGAAGATCTAACGGCTCCGATGGAATTATCAGCAGAACCACTGGATGGACGCGTTGTGAAAGTTGTCACTGTCCCTGTGGTAAGTTGACTATGGTAAATTTAGGAACTGGAACGAAGAACACTCAAGCACGCATCATTTATATACATGAATTCAGCATCGAGCAGTCCGAGTGAGAGAAGTTACGGTTGGTCCATCAGTGGAAGTTCCAAACATGCCATCAACAATATCAACACCTCCACAGCGAGCAGTCTCACCAAGGATTCGACAAGATCTGTTCAAAAGGAAAGAAAGTTCTGGTTCTGGAGTCAATCCAAGTCAACCATTCTAATCAAAATTTTGTCGACGACAAATTGCGTTTTGGACGCTATGGGTAAAAGATGGTGCATACATCGTCAGACAAATGCGTACAAAACACAATCGTGTCATCAACTACAATAACCCCGTGTAACTCAGCAGTTCATTCCCTCTCAATGTGATTCGATCTTCCAAATGATTCTATGTTATGCGACTCAATGCTGGTATGTTTTTAGTCATCGGCTTCTTCGTATTGATTTTTTCTTGATCAAATAAACATTATGACAACACGACTTCATTTTCTCTCTTACAACTCTATAATCCAAATGTCACTGTACATGTAAGACATAGCGTGAAGTGGTAACAACAGGGCCGTTTATGTAAGACATAGCCATGTAAGACATGTACTGTGACCATTGACAGTGAAGAAGGTCTTTATGTCTGACATGTACTGTTACCATAGCTATGTAAGACATGTACTGTGACCATTGACAGTGATGAAAGTCTTTATGTCTGACATGTACTGTTACCATAGCTATGTAAGACATGTACTGTGACCATTGACAGTGAAGAAGGTCTTTATGTCTGACATGTACTGTTACCATAGCTATGTAAGACATGTACTGTGACCATTGACAGTGATGAAAGTCTTTATGTCTGACATGTACTGTTACCATAGCCATGTAAGACATGTACTGTGACCACCGACAGTGATGAAGGTCTTTATGTCTGACATGTACTGTTACCATAGCCATGTAAGACATGTACTGTGACCATTGACAGTGAGGAAGGTCTTTATGTCTGACATGTACTGTTACCATAGACATGTAAGACATGTACTGTGACCACTGACAGTGATGAAGGTCTTTATGTCTGACATGTACTGTTACCATAGCCATGTAAGACATGTACTGTGACCATTGACAGTGATGAAGGTCTTTATGTCTGACATGTACTGTTACCATAGCCATGTAAGACATGTACTGTGACCATAGACATGTAAGACATGTACTGTGACCACTGACAGTGATGAAGGTCTTTATGTCTGACATGTACTGTTACCATAGCCATGTAAGACATGTACTGTGACCATTGACAGTGAAGAAGGTCTTTATGTCTGACATGTACTGTTACCATAGCTATGTAAGACATGTACTGTGACCATTGACAGTGATGAAAGTCTTTATGTCTGACATGTACTGTTACCATAGCCATGTAAGACATGTACTGTGACCACCGACAGTGATGAAGGTCTTTATGTCTGACATGTACTGTTACCATAGCCATGTAAGACATGTACTGTGACCATTGACAGTGAGGAAGGTCTTTATGTCTGACATGTACTGTTACCATAGCCATGTAAGACATGTACTGTGGCCATTGACAGTGATGAAGGTCTTTATGTCTGACATATACTTTGACCATAGTCAGTGAAAAATTATTGTTACGGCTGACATGTGCTGTGACCATTCATGTCTGGCATGTACTATGACTATTGACACTGAGAAATGAATGTCTTACATGTACTATCTCTTGTTACTGTTATATCACCGGAACGGTACCAAAGAATTATTGTGCTGTTAAGAAGAAATACCTGAACGTTACCTACAAAGAGTTAAACTCAAGTTTCGTGAAACTTAAATGCACATGTGTATCTTTGAATTCAATAAAAGCTCTTCAGGATTTTGTTTTATCCTTTTTGTCTCGCTTTTCTCTCTCTCTCTCTCTCTCTCTCTCTCTCTCTCTCTCTCTCTCTTTCATGTGGCCGTGATGTGGAACGTCAATTATTATGCTCTTGAATTCAGACATTTTCAAACAAAAAGTCACGATATAATAAGAAAAGTCGGTTTTTAAGACTCATTTTTTAAAAATGAAATTGGGTGTTTATGTGGGAAATGGAATTGAATTTCATCAGTACCTAATAAATCCATCAGAAATCGGTCTAATAAGATACTCAGTTATCAGGGTACTTTTTTCAAGCTCTAGAGAATAGTTTACAATTTTGTATACATTATATCGTCATGTGAGATGTTACCGAACGGCCAAACTGCTTGAACTGCTTTCTAAAATTATTTCAAAGTTTTCTGCGAAAACAAATTACTTATTTTCGCATTAAAACACGAAAAACTCAGTAAAATTTAAAAAAAAAACAATCTCCGTAAATCGTAATGTTAGGAGTGTGCGCGCGTTGCTCGTAATGCGGCGTTTCGTTTCAGCCGTTTTTTTTTCTTTTTTCAATTTCGTCATCTTTCTTTCAGAATGTTTTGGTCATTAATTTGACTTCCTCTAGTGTGTATAGTTGAATTGAATTTTTTGAAATGAAATTTTCCTTTTAAAGTTAGCTAATTCCTCAAGACCGACGTTTTCCAAACAAGAAGTTTAGGCCAAGTTTGTGAATTAATTCTTTACAACATATATCTTTTCCAATGACCTGTTTTCACATATCCACTATTCATTTTTCAGGTATTATCACTGACGTGAGTTTGATTTCAAGTTATGTGACCGGGTTCAGCTGGCAACGTTCAAGGTTTGTTTTGATTTTTACAGAAAGTATATGAGTTCACTAAAAGGCGTAATTCTCTTGTACGGCGTAATGCTCTCACCTCGCGTTTTGTATTTATCTCAATCTGCAGTCTTCAGCCAGCAGTAATTTTCTTTTTTAATAATAATAAGCTTAGGTTAGGTTGTGAGAACAGCTTTTGTGAAGAGCGGAGTCTCGGATACCAAAATCAAGCAAAAATGATGCTGTGAGGGGTTTTTTCCTAGCTTACCTACATTACACTTAGAAAAATTTTGATTATAAACATATGTTAGCAAAAAGTGGCTGGTACCCCAGAGTTTATCATATGTAGTGTCAAACTGTCAGTGAAAATGATTACTTTCGATTTTGAAAAAGTTTCCATGGCTCGGAGAGTTTAGTAAGATATGAAAGAGAAAGTATTCCAGGAAAAGTGCGATCAACGTCTGACAGTTAGATGAACGTGCGCAATCAACCCACCATGGTCATGGACGCCAAGAAAAACGTGAACGGAAAGTTGGAACCGATGCGCCAATCTTCGTACACCATCAGAAGGGCAAGGTACGTTTTCTTTGAAATTATGGTTTTTTCGAGTGCTCTCTCTAAATATCTACTTCCGTTAAAAAATGAAGTGATTTCAGGTAAAACTTGACAATGGAGAAGACGGATTCAACATTGAAGTCGGTGTCATGAGAAAAGGTTTGGTGAACTAAAATTTTCGACAAAGAAAATATTATTCAGACCACCGAGTTCAGGACTTCGAACTACAAGACTACATGTGGTGAGCTTCAGGAGTAAATAGACAATGACAAGGCGAGTAGGACTTTAGCCAGCATTGCCCACGTTTATATGTATTTTTATAGATAAATTTTCTTAAATACCACTTGTTCTTTTTGGTTTCAGGTCGTAGTACATGTCTGACATGAATAGTAACAGTACATGTACGACATAAATGGTCTCAGTACATGTCTTACATAAATGGTAACAGTACATGTAAGACATTATGTCTTCCCCATGTAATACATTATGTAAGACATGATGTCTTACATGTACAGTTACATTTGGATTATAGAGAAGTTTCCAATCGAGGCTTCAACAGTCTAGGTGTTGAAAGTTTTTCTATATCTTCTTGCATACAACAAGAGCATTCGAAAGTCAAAAAACCGTATGTTTTTCTTTAAATCTGATAAAAAAACAAAATTTCGTAGTTGTGGATTATTTTTAAAATAATATGAAGTAATGGTAATTGTGATCAATTCAATTGTTGTGAAAAATGAAAATGTTTGAAAAAAACGAGATAAAATTTGAATTTAATATGACATTCAGTATAACACCTCCTGTCATATCGCGTTCAATTTTAACTGTGAAAAAATGATGTGCGTTACCATGAAAACCTCTTTAAAATGTTCAAGCTAGGTTTGGGTCAACTTTAGGTTTAACCTAAGCCTGAGAGAGGCTATTAGATTTTACCTTTCACACTTCGAAAACCGATGTTATGGGATGCACTTTACTAATCGCAAGAACCACTCCTGATCCAAACATCACTCTCTCATTGTTTGTCCCGCTACGTTTTGTACGTACGCATCGCATGGAAAAACTTCCTCTTTGTTCACGCAATGTTTGATTTGTTCTTTCCGTGTGCTGCCACCTGTTACAAAATCAAACTTGAATCAAAATTCCATCACAGAAACTACACAAGAATACACCCATATAAAGGCGAGAGAGAAACATTTTCCTATGGTCTTTGTTAAAATTATTTTTCTATTGGTCTTTTCCAATGAATCGTATCAAAAAATGTCTCAAGTACTACTGTGCTGACACTGTGCTGTGTAGGGTCCTGTCAGAATTTTACAGTACTGGGACTAATTTAATCCTTTACCAAATGGAAGATCCGATGTTCTCAATTCACTTTCCACGTTTCAACTTACTCATTTTCATTCCGTTTTCTGCTTTTTCTTTTTTCCCGTGTGTAATTCCAAAACATGTGAGTTTATGTAAAACAAGCAGACTTGGCCTCGCTACGCTCGGGTCCTTTTTTCCATTTTTCCTTTACTTCTTGATTGAAAACAATAGTGGTGGTTTCTTGAAGCAAAGCTTCCGCTGATTCTCTCTCTCCCCCTCTTTCCCTTCCCTTCCCCTCTCTCTCTCTCTCTCCGCCGTTACCGAGTGGTTAAAGCAGAGAACTTTCATGTGCTCGTCGCGGGTTCGTCTCTCCCCTCTGGGCATTTTTGCACAACCCCTTCCTCTCCCTCGACTCTACAACAAAACCAAAAAGCTTCAACCAAAAATCGGCTTCTATGAAAAAGTGGGCGGAGGATTTGTTGATTATTAATATGATACATCCAGCTTTTGAAAAATGGGTGTGAAATGAAGAAAGGGTGTGCCGGTTGAGTCTACGGATCCTTTTCCCGCGCATCCTGGATAAACAGTTCATGAACCAATGTTTTAGATTAAGTTATACAAGCAGCTATTCCTCGCTACGCTCGGGTCGCTTGAGTTTTTTCGCTAACGCTCCAGAACGATTCATTTTTTCTCCATTTCTCTGTCTCTCTCCTTCTCTCTCTCTCTCACTCCTTCTTTCTCTCCTTCTCTCTTGCAAAAAACGTGCAGCGGTGACCGAGTGGTTAAAGCGTCTGATTTGTACTCTGTTTATGCGAGTTTGAACTTCGTTAACTCCTAGACATTTTGCACAACCCTTCCTTAATTCAAGCTGCTCTAGGCGAAAAAAGATGGATCACGTGAAAATAAAAATTCTGACGTGAGGACCCTCATCCCACTCTCTCTCTACAGTGGTAAATGTGCACTTTAGAAATGAAAAAGCTTCACCCAAAAATTTGCCTCACGAAAAAGGGGGCGGGGCGATCGGGCGGGGCAAAGTGGGCGGAGGATTTGTCAATTAATAATATGATTTCTTAAGAACTCTAAAAACTAAATACCGTTGATATGAAGTTCATAGGTCGTTGATATCTACAGCACATCAACGTCATAGGCCGTAGATATCAACGACCTATGAACTTCATAAATTTTCATCAACGACCTATGAACTTCATAAACTGCTATCAACGACCTATGAACTTCATAAACTGCTATCAACGACCTATGAACTTCATAAACTGCTGTCAACGACCTATGAACTTCATAAATTTTTATCAACGACCTATGAACTTCATAAATTTTTATCAACGGCCTATGAACTTCATAAATTTATATAAACGACCTATGAACTTCATAAATTTATATCAACGACCTATGAACTTCATAAACTGCTATCAACGACCTATGAACTTCATAAATTTTTATCAACGACCTATGAAATTCATAAACTGCTATCAACGACCTATGAACTTCATAAACTGCTATCAACGACCTATGAACTTCATAAACTGCTATCAACGACCTATGAACTTCATAAACTGCTATCAACGACCTATGAACTTCATAAACTGCTGTCAACGACCTATGAACTTCATAAATTTTTATCAACGACCTACTCGGTAATGGAAAATCGTCGGATGTGTTTTTTATGAGCGACGCACATAAATAACATATGTCGTTTATAGAATCCGCGGATTATGTGCGTGTTATACGGTTATGTGCGGTTTATGGACCTTTTCCATACTCACGATATTATTGAACAGGATAACAAACATAGAGAAAAACACTTTATTAATGACATTTAAAAGACATTAAATAATTCTTCTGATCCGCTGGACTTCTCGCTATTCGGACGTAGTAGATCACATTTGTAACATAGTTGTTGTTCTGGAACCTGCAAATAAAATGTAATTCAATAAAGTTTAGATGACACATACCTCATCTTTCTCTTTTGTCAAACAATACTGACGATAGGAAAAATCCGATAGTCCGATGAACTCATTCACGGCAGTTGACCGTGTGACATGGTTAAGAACATCTTCTCAAGTCCCACAGAATCTTGAGTCCCAGTTCGCAAAATGAAAGAGGCTTTTTGAAGAGAAGCGGTGTGACTATCTGTAAAATGGTTAATTTAGGCTAAATCTAAATGGATTATCAACTGATAACGAGTCCAGAGTTTGATGAAAAACGAGACAAGTGCGTCGCAGCTAGAAACTGGTACTCGATATTGTATACCAGGGGTCCGGATTTGAAACCGCTCCTTCCCCGCGAACTCAACCTCATTGGAATACTGATCCTTCTCAAAACTACGTTGAAAAAATTGCAAACAAAAAATTTTCCCCAATGTGCTAAAAGGTAGCGCTCACGAGATTATTTTTCGAGTAAATGTTACTTTGATCTCTACGTCCTCTATTACGCGTTGAGTTTCTAATCTACTGAACGGGTTGAATTTACTGCAAATAAGGGTTTACCATTTTCAATAAGTTAGCTTTCGCGCCGCGTTGCGGTACTGAACATGAAACCTTCAAACATCAAAACACCAGTCTGAACCATACAAATTCTGCGGTGGCTACTAGTAAATTAGGAGGTGCACGATTTTTGAGTTTGTGGATTTTGAATCCATATCCTAACCCATGGTATGTAATATAGAGTACCACCTTTGAGCTAGATGAAGTTAATAAAACTGAATGAGTTAGTTCCCATTCTGCACACAAGGTCTAAAGAATGAGCAGAATCAGATCATACTTATTGTAGATTAATTTTTAGAGTTAAACGTTAAAACGTACCTTGTTTCCTTGTTCTTTGCCGTCATTTTTCCAGGGTGCAACTTCCTCGTCTCACGTTTAGTATTGTTGATTGCAGCTTCTCTGCGAGCGCGAGAACCAAATCATGAATATTTTGAAAATTCCACATCGACCTGAATGGTTTGAAAATTGAATTATCGGTGTTTGTGAGGCATTTTCGCGCAGTGGTCTTACTCTTACTGTATGACTGTACGACTTGACTGTTTTAAGATTTAAAAAAAATTAAAACACACCTTGTTTCCTTATCCTTTCCGTCAATTTTCTTATCCTCGTAGGGTTCATTATAGTAGCCTCGATATGAGAATTTTTTGAGAAGCTCACATCATCTCGATTGACTGAAAATTTTAGATTAGGCCCCATTCATCAAAACAAAAATTAGTAAGGTGAAGTGAAACCTGCAAATGAAACGTTAGTTAAACAAGTTACGGGTGGTCATTAGTGTGAGAGTTTATCACGAAAATATGTTCTATAGTCTTCACTTTTATCAAACTGATGAAATACAAGAAGGAAATGAACAAAACAGCAGGAAATAGCTCAAACAAGAACAGAAAACGAAAATAAAAAACATTTGATCTACCTGGTACTGTAACTTATCAGTCGCCATTTTTACTTTTAATTTTTCACGTTTCACTGTTTGCTGTAAAAACAGCGATAAAGGTGGGAATGTAACACAGAAAATGAACAACAATGGTGGAAAACAGTGAATTATTGTTTCTGAATGATTTTTTGCAAAATGAAATGAGGTGTGCAATCTAATCACTTTTATCTGATTTAAAACAACCTTCCGAGCTTTTTTACATATAGACTAATATTTGACATCGAAGTTACTTTCTCAAGAGATGGTGGCACTGCCATATTTTTTTTTAGTTCTTTTAGTCACTCCAGGGTAAAGTAAATCAGTGTTTTTCCGAGTTTTTAGAATAGTTTCATAGGAAAAGTCCTCCCACAATGGTATTTTCTCTATCGAATTTCTCCGATTTTTGAATTTCTCTGTCCGAACATACCACAAATTTTTCAGGCCATAATAGACTGAAATTTCGCCAAGTTTCCTTGTGAGTTAAAAATGCGGACATATTGACAGTTCGTAAGATACTGCTCGAAGACCTCAGGAGTCGTAGAATATCTTTTAATACTCATCAGCACATCATCCAGGGTAGTTCGGATGCAACAGTGTTCGAATTTTGAGTGTTCATGTAACTTCCGATTATGTGCATGTTATGTGCGGGTCACATAAAAAAGTCTCAAAAAGGCCTCTGAAAGTTCTTGGCCATAAACGACACATAAGCGTTTGGACTATAAATCTCATATAAACAGACTATAACACGCACATAAAATACTAACATTCACATAATCCGCTAAAATGCACATAACCTGCTAAAATGCACATAAACCGCGTATAAATAACACATCCGTCGTTTTTCCATTACCGAGTATGAACTTCATAAATTTTTATCAACGGCCTATGAACTTCATAAATTTATATAAACGACCTATGAACTTCATAAATTTATATCAACGACCTATGAACTTCATAAACTGCTATCAACGACCTATGAACTTCATAAACTGCTATCAACGACCTATGAACTTCATAAATTTTTATCACCGACCTATGAACTTCATAAATTTTTATCAACGGCCTATGAACTTCATAAATTTATATAAACGACCTATGAACTTCATAAACTACTTTCAACGACCTATGAACTTCATATCAACGGTATTTAGTTTCTAGAGAATTTCTGACCGTTCCCGGATATTCCGGTTAACATGAAAAACGGAGGTTTTTCAATTAGTATTACTGTGCATATTAAACTTGCTGTTTTGATTCTGAACTATAAGGTCCATATTTGTTGATGCACCAAAACCCAATTGAAGATCGCACAACTGCAAACTTCGACCAGGTGTTGTGAGTCATGTTTGAATTGTTCTCGATGTTACTTTGCATACATAACGTGCCTTTTTGCTCTTTCGTACACCTGATTTTTCCACCTTGAACGACCAACTATGTACCTGATCGCCTAGTTCCTAAGAAATACTGGAATCTGTCAGTTGTCACCTAACACCTTGAACAAATATTGCATTTTTCAAACGGGAAAATCGTAATTGATAGTTCTGAAACATTGTTTGATTGAGAACTTCACCTGAGCCTGATTTCAGTGAGTTAGATTTATATGAGCCTGACATCTATGAATTTGATCCGATAACAATATTCATGTGTTATAACTACCGTTTCTCAAATTCTATGCCTACTCTACAAACTATCGCCCACGCCACGCTATAGCCTATCCATTCGGAATTGTATTTTTGATTCTGATGCCTTTAGCTCAAACATAGCAAAAAGCAAACATCCCGTGTGTATTTACATTCATTATTTGTTCCCTACCATGAATTGGTATAATACAGTTCAGGATGATACTAATGTTGTAGCGAAGAGTATCATCCCATTTTTGTCGTACGATACCTCTGTTTGATGTTTCTTTTCTTCAAAAATTTTCTCATGTACAACACACCTACAGCATATGCTGTACATGAAATTCTAGTTACCGTGTATGTCGTAGATGAATCGCTCTATGTCGTACATAATTACAAGGTTTGGATTCTAGAGTATGCACCACAATGAGCCCTTCAAATGCTACATAGAGAAATCCATATCAGTGATGATAACGCTTCCAAGTCAAACAAAGAACTCGTCCAGTCACAAAACGTTCTACCAGCTGAGCTCTCGTTTTTTCTACTTTTAGGTGATTCTCCTTGTGCTAAAAGCATTTTTTAAATTTATCCTGAACATGAATAATTCCTTGCGATCACGTTTTCAAGCTTAACTTCTAATTCGGAAATGGTAAAAATTGTGATGAATTGAGTTATTTATAGGTCCTACTAAATTCCTATCCATGTGTAAGTAGCAATTCGTGAGAAAAGGCGATCGCCTTTTTACGATAAACAATATCGAGTAAAATACACTACCTTTTTGTGAAACTTAAGTAAAATGTACAAGGTGGTCACCTTTTTGTGAAACAGACTCACTCTCCAGTAAAATATGAACATTTTTGTGAATCAGACACCCCAAACTCCCGGCAGCTTAACTGACAGATTTATACTAGCCGAATAATAATCCACAAGGTACAACGACCCGTTGCTATGCACCTCATTCGTGTAATCCTTCTTTGTCTCTTTTTCACTCTCTTCGATATTCTCACTACTATTCTAATTTCAGACCATGAAGTCTGCGGGAAGTACGAAAAAGTACCCAGAACTAGGCTTAACTGTCAAGAGGGAGACATCGACCCTCGCCAGTACAGTGAGTTTTGTCTATTTTTTTTAGTAGGAGTCTTTTATGTTGTAGGTTCAGAGGGTTTCATTATGAATTGTTGGTTAGATTCGTGTTAATCGTCTGACCACGGGTTTAGCACGAAACATTTATTCAGTTTATAGATATTTATGGATACTGATCAAATCTTTTGTGCTAAACCCGTGATCACTGAGTGATTAATACGGAGTCATTTATGTTCTACTAGTTTTTCAAAGGCATCAATCTCTAAAAAATCAGTGACCACTTCGTCATACCTCAAATACCTCATTTTTGAATATATATTTTTATTCGCGCAGCACCTCGCGACGTTTAAGCTCAACCCCATACACGTGAGCTGGGCTGCGGAAACAGGTTTTTTCTGATAATCAAAAAACCTAATTTTGAAAAAGCAGTATAATCTATGAACTGAAGTAACTTTTTAGAAAAATCGTACATTTTAGCTCTTTAAAGCAATTTTCTCGATCCAATTCATTTCGATGATCATTCTCACGTCGCATAACGCTGGAATGCCGTTTCTGGTTAGAGCCGCTAGTAAGGTTTGCTGAGATATGAGAAACATAGGAATCACCCATATTCAGACTCCATTTCTACCTACAACTTCGGTTTTCATGATGGAAGTGATGAAGTTGATTTTCTGTCTTTTCGCCATTCTAGTGACCACCAGGTCCTTCTCACAGTGAGTTGTTTGGGAAATATCAAATTTGTGTGAGTCCGGCACATTGCATAGCTCGCTGCTAACTCGTAAGACGTGGTGGATACTCTGCACTCTCTTCTCTCGACGCACTCTCTCGCCTCGCGCCTGCGTCTATCAATTGTGCCCATTCTATCACTCGAAGAGTAGCGAGAGGAAGCGCTTGTAATCCTACAAAAAATCTAAATTGTGCCTATGTACGTCGGGCATTATCCATGCTCCTGTAATATGGTAGCCTTAATAAGGGATTTGTCTGGAGATACGAAGAACTTACCAGAATTCACAAAATTCAGGACAGCCGAGAAGCTGTACAGCTCTATCTGGGGCAACAAAATGGAAACACTGAAGGTAGCGATCCCGGCAGTGGTTTACGCAATACAAAATAACCTCTATTACATTGCGTTGGCAAATGTGGATCCAACGACTTATTCGGTGAGAATCAGAGAGAGTGAGAGTAACTTTTTTTCAGGTTACTCTCCAGTTGAGAATCCTCACAACGGCAATCCTTTCCGTGTCTCTTCTCGGCAAGATTCTTTCAATGATCCAATGGCTAGCACTTTTCATATCTCTTAGTGGAGTTGTATTAGTGCAAGTGAGTAGACCTCACGAGAAAAATCTTTCACCAGGGCTATTTTCAGCTTGACCAACAAAAATCGACGCAGAAAAACGACGGAAATGCGTTTTTCGGAATCATCGCCGTTTTGGGCATGTGTTGGACCAGTGCCTTCGCAGGAGTGTACTTCGAGAAAATGCTCAAAAACTCCAAGGCTGACCTATGGACGCAAAATATTCGACTGTCAATCTTGACCCTAACTTTCGCAGCAATTACCATGCTTCTTTCCGACGCAGAAGTCATTTACGAAGGTGGGCAAAATTAAAAAGTTTGCCGCCAGCAGGGGTCGAACCTGCGACCTTGGGCTTATTAGACCCACGCTCTAACCGACTGAGCTATGCTCAGACATGACGAGTAGCATCAGATCTAGCGAAAGTAGCATCAGATCTAGAGTTTTTCGAATTAAGAAGGGGCACGATCTGACGCCACTTTTGCTCGATCTGATGCCACTTTTGCTTGATCTGATGCACATTTCGGCCACATGACATTCAGCATTCCTTCACTAATTCTGACTTTTTTCTATTCAGAATAACACTTATCGGTATATGAACTTTATTCTTCTCAAAAATATACAAAAAAAAATTAAATATGACGCTGTTGAAACTGGTGTAGCTGTCTCGGGTGCACACGGTCCTAGTGTAGTCGTCTTGGGTGGTGCTGGTGTAGCTGTCTATGGTGGGGCTGGTGTACTCGTCTTGGAGTCGATGGCAATGTGACCTACTGTGATCGTGGTGGTAGCCGTGATATTGTAGAATCTATAAGATAACTTTGAGTCCTTATTTAATGTGCCTTTTAAGAATTTTCAGTTATGATCTGGCTAGTGAGACACATCGTTGGTTACTCGACAAACAAGAACTACGCTTAGGTTCAAGAACAATTCGAGAGTTCTAGAAAATAGAATAACGAAATTCATCTAAAATTTCACAAAACGGAAAAATTCCGCATTTCTTGATTTTTGGTCTTCTGCAATATTAAATGCTTACATTTTCTGCCACGACACATGACACAGGAACATGTCAAAGTTACTGCTTATGGACGATGGTGTTGATCTCCACCGGTTAGGTCATCTGCAATTTTTTGTGAGACATTGTAAAGAAATGTATTTAGTATATAGAAATTCAGAACTGCATTTAGTATATAGAAATTCACGCGAGGTTATTTTTTCTACGCCTGGACAACAGGAGATTTCTTATGTGACTAATGAAATTGGCGATGAATAAAAAACATACTTTTCGTGGAAGTGAGGCCGATCTATGAGCGGTGAAGCTTCTCCCGGTGAGAGGTGGTAATATTCACGGTTTAACTGTAAATTTGTTGATGAAGTTAAACTTATTTAGAACCATTAGGGTAGGAAATTTGGAAATTTACTTTCACTAATGCTGAGTAGCGGACGTAAATACTTTATAATTTTAGAAAACCGCGCAGCACTATTGTGATGTGTATACTTTGAAAGATAAAATTGAAATATTTTTTCAATGAAAACTGTCACCATGAAAACAAACTTCTGATTGAACAATATAACGGAAACTCTGTGATATCCATTTTTCCAACTAACTGCAAGTGATTAAGAAAAGTTTCTTATTCCGCAAGTACAAATCGATATTGTTTTTTTTTTCATTTTAAATTCAGAAACGATTCAATACATGAAATCTTACCTTATACGAACAGAAACATCTTGTCCTAAACTTCATTGGCAGGTGCTGTTGGCCCGAGTGGAACCCCATAGCGATACCCTGCACATGTTCATGTGAACCATCATCATCACGCTTTCGGTTTCAAGTGGCCTGAATGAGTAGTTAGCTATCAAAAATTGTGTGTACAATTTTGGTGAGTACAAAACAGAGTTGGCAAGCGGAACGAAACAATAAACAAAAAATTCGAAGTAGAACATATAAAAACTTGCGTGGCCTAAATTTTAAGAACACTTTTTGCTTGAAAACAGACGGAAAATAGTAAAAAAATTTGGTTTTATTTGATTTTTCGAATGGAATTTATCCTACGGATACTTCAGAATACAAATATTAGAATTTAATAAGAGCACCTCACGGAAATAGGCAATAGAAAAATTCGAAAAAGAAAAATACAACAATGATTGAACCATGCACCCCTTGCAGAAAGCTTGTGCGCACTCCTCAATACAATACGGTGTTTTTTTATTTTTAATTCATTTTTTGATTTCGCTGATGCTTCGTGTTATGATGCGATTATCAGTGATTCGTTTCTACGGAACATTTTAAGATAATTTTCTGGTACTAGTTGAATCAATTCGGCCTTTCCGTAGTTGCTTACATGACGATAATGTATGCAACGGTTGAAATATTATTATGAAACATTTCGAAATCATCTCTGAAAATCAGAAGTTTTTTATTACTGATCTAAGTAGCATGAATATCATCACAATATGTCTCGAGTTCATTGAACTCATGTGAAAACCCGATATAATGGAAGCAAAGCAAAGAATCTTTCTCACATTCAGGTAGAACGTTGAAACGAAATTTCGTGTCTGTACAGTTAACGGTGTCTGAAACAAGTGAAAACCATCTTCATATGAGTACACCGAGACACTGATTTCAAATTAGTTGTCCATATGATTTACGATTCCTACAGGAATATATACAGATGAGTAGAAAGCGTGTCTATGTGAGTTTATCCAGACACCGTACGTTTTACGTGAATTGTAGAATTCGAGAATTCTGACGATGCTGATCAAACACATCTCAACCCGCAAAGATATGGCCACAGTTCATCGACATTATTATTGCAATATGAAAAATGAAAAAAGTTCAGAAAGATTTCAGTACATAGTTATTTATGTTATTTTTCCTCAGTAAATTGAACCTATTTAGTTACATTTTATTTTCCTGAGAAGTATTCTTAAAGTTTTGGTACACACCAAGTAAACTAGTCCGGGGGATAAAGTAGCCCATCAGATCTGATCAGATCTGACGCCACTTTGGCTAGATCTGATGCCCATTTTCGTTCTCTTTTTATACCGATTCAAAATGAAGTGGTAACTACTTGCAATATCTTGAAAGCCACTGATCGATATGAACGGTGAAAAAAAGTTGGTTTCAGCAGATATTTTCAACAAAAATATTATCATTTTTTTACGATTCAAGAAGTGGCATCAGATCTGATCAGATCTGATACACACCTACATTCACTTTCACGAAAAAATTGATTTTTATCAATGTAGTTGACGGAATTTTTTCGTGAAATTTGGACGAACATCTAACAAGGGGGTTTCCATTGTAGGAATATGCTTTTCAAAGTGATTGGTTACCACTCGCTAGATCTGATGCTACTTTCGCTAGATCTGACGCTACTCGTCATGTCTGAGATGGCGGCTGCTGATTTTCCAAACAAACATGTTGCCTACCAGCCCTATTCTCTCTAGTGTCTCTCCTTGTTACCACGCTTTTTTAGGCGGAATGTTCCAAAATTGGACCGAACTCGTATGGCTGGTCACTTTCTTGAATTCAGTTGGTGGGATTGTCGTGTCTATCGTCATGAAATATGCTGACAATGTCAGGAAAACGTACTGTCAATCAATGGCTATCGGTAATTTTTGTTTATTTCTTCCTAACTACCAGCTAAAGCGGAAGGAAGTGTTCAATCCATAATCATCTTTTGTAAACCACAAGAGCAGTAAAAAGCTAAGGCTCTCCAATCAATAAGCATACATTTAGGTCTGACCGCTCTAGTATCAATCTTCACGGGAGAACGCCTGTTCAGCTTCATGCTCCTCGGTGGCGTTGGCTGTGTGACGGCGTCAGTGGTCATCTACACCCTGAATCCACCACCACCACCCGAGACTTCAAAGACTGCAGATGATATGATCACTCTGCTCATGGAAGACTTTGATAGTGATCCAGAGATCTGATTCTGCCTGTTGAACATGTAGCATCCATACGCTCACTATGTCACGTCACCTTACAATGTACAGTACCGGGTATAAGTATATGATCAATATCATCATTTGATATTTCTGAACGTCTTATCTGTCCGAAACTTCAGGATTTTTCGGCAATGACATCCACTAGGAAACATATCTAGACAGATGCTAATATACATGATAAAATATACGTTTCGCAAAACTACCCAACCCATATGATCACCATTCCGGTTGATTGAAAGAATTTGACTAACTATGTAGGCTCAAAATTTCGAATCACCTATTTGAGAACATGTACGAAAAACGAGGATAACACCAGGTTTTTCACACCTACGTAGGATTTTTTCCGAACCTCTTTCCAATCATCTCGCTGTAGTAATGAATACAGCGCTCGGGCGTATATCTTACGGAGAAGTTGGTGAAGGGGTTAAAATCAGAGCATTTAGTAAAACGCTCCGGGTGCACCTGGTAATTCGTATTCAGGCTTAGGCTGAACCTAAGCTATTAAAAGTTACCATTGTTAGAAGTTCATCTCTATCTCTATTTTAGGCTTAGGTTAGATTTGAGCCAGCTTAGGTTCCTGTTTAGTTTAGGTTAGGTTTGGGCCAGCTTAGGTTCCTGGTTAGGTTAGGTTTGGACCAGCTTAGGTTCAGCCTAAGCCTGAATACGAATGGAAAATTTACCCGGTGCGGTGCACTCGGTGCGTTTTACTAAATGCCTAAAATCAGCACTAATACACACATAAGGAAGCAATCGTGCCAAACTTAATACGAAAAAGTGTACTGAATCGTTTCTATTAAGAATCATTTCCTCAAGGAGGGCTTACAAGGTGAAAAAATTTTTTTTGTGATAATCAAGTTTAAACTTTGATCAAATCTTATCATCGTACCTAACTAGTGCTTTGAACCTTACCTAAGCCTAAAATTTGAGGTGTTGACAAAGATAAATGAAAAAATGATTCTTAATAAAAACGATTCAGTACACTTTTTCGTATTAACTATCGTGCCAATATTAAGTATGAAAATTACTCACCTACCTTTCAGGCAATAGGTCACAGCAATAAACAGTGAGGACAGAAATAAGAAAAAGTGGAATTGGAAGGGAACAATCAATTGCTTTAAAGCGAAAAAGAGAAAGACGGAAAACGCGTGAGAAAGACGGAAAACGTGTGAGAACGACGGAAAACGCGTAATACGCGTTCGGGTTACTGTAGTGAATTTGAATATTTTTGGCGGGAAAATATTTTTCTTTTATTTTAGTGAAGTTTTGAGGCAATTAGTAAAATGCACCCCGTTGCACTCTGCACTCTGCACTCCGTTTTCAAAAATGGAGTGCATGCACTTTTTTTTCATTGCACTCCATTTTCAAAAATGGAGTGCATGCACTTTTTTGTCATTGCACTCCGTTTTCAAAAATGGAGTGCATGCACTTTTTTTTCTGCACTACATTTTGAAAAATGGGTTGGTTCGTAGTTTTACCTTCTGAAAAGGAATTTTTGAACGTAAGTAGTAACAGATGTTTTGATGTTCATGTCATGGAGGTTACTGATGTAAGTTTTTATAACAATTATCAAGTCCGATTTTTTGATGAATAGAATTCATCAGCAAGAAAATGTGTTTTCTTTATAAAGCATACTCTATTTTGAAAAATAATTTTTAAATGTCAACACGTAAGAAACATTTTTAATTTTTTCTTTCAGACGTGAAATAGAAACCATGGTGGTTTTGAAACGATTGAGAGAAGCCGTATCGACACGAAAAGTTATTTAAAACATATGTAAGTTTTTCGTTTCTATTTTTGGAATAATGTTGAGTGTGGAAGCTAACGAACATAGTCAGCTCATTCAAAGAAAAGAATTATCTGAAAATATTTTCAGAGGCGACCTTGGACTTCATTCAAATTGACGTTGGTGATTATGGCGTGCTCGTGACGCGGGATGATGTTGATGGCTCGAAGGGCGCAGAATTCCAATCAGTGACTGATCAAGGTAATATTTGACTTTAAAGATAAGATTTCACTCAGTGGTTTGTCTATGGATGATTACGGGAATATTGCTAAGCAGAAATATATATGACATATTCAGAGGCGACCTTCGACTTCAATCAAATTGACGTTGATGATGGTGGCGGGCTCAGGACACAGGATGATGTTGACGGCTAGAAAGGCGCAGAATTCAAATCAATATTCAGTCAGAACCTTTGCACTGTAATAGAACAAGTTTACGACTTCTACGCAGAAGAAAAGTACGTTGATCTGAAAATTTCGTTGAGTATTGAATATTTCCCTCTCCCCAACACAAGTTGATCTTATTCTCTTGTACCGGTGTTCATTTTTTCATATTCTTGAAAATAAATTTAACATCTTTTACAGATTAGTTTTTCAGGAATCAATTTCGGAACTAAACCATGATGCATGTAAGAACATTCAAAGAGATACATAGAATGATAGGCGAATATTGAACTAACAGCTTGAAAATGTGATTTTACAAATTATCGTTTCAATAAATTAGCACTGTTCAATTGAATTTTTAAGTGTTAAGGAAATCGAAAGAATATAAAAAAAACATGTTTGAAATATTTTTGGTTAGCTCTGAAAAAGTGAAAGTGAAGACTTTGTTGCTAATTACTTTCAAAAATTCCTTTTCAGAAGGTAAAACTACGAACCAACCCATTTTTGAAAATGGAGTGCAGAAAAAAAAGTGCATGCACTCCATTTTTGAAAACGGAGTGCAATGACAAAAGAGTGCATGCACTCCATTTTTGAAAATGGAGTGCAATGAAAAAAAAGTGCATGCACTCCATTTTTGAAAACGGAGTGCAGAGTGCAGAGTGCAACGGGGTGCATTTTACTAATTGCCAAGTTTTGAGTTTGTTCTCGGACGAATTTTAAATTTTTGTTCGAATCACACTGTTCGAGCTTTTATCTCGTACGGTAAATATAGCATGAATGACACTGACCAAAAAATAAAAAACAAAGTTGAAAATGTCGTACTTTTACGAAAACTTTCGTTTATCATGCAGAAATCCATGTGCCCATGACCGGATAATTTTCCTCAGTGGATGAATTGTTCTCAAACACTTGTAGAAGTTTCACACTAATAGAACATCTCGACTTTGAGAAATTCCTAAAACAATGATAGTGCTCACACACTTTTGCCCGGTACCGTACCAACCCTTGTGTAATAGATGATGCAAAAAGGAAACCAAGGAAAGTTGTAATTTTCAGAGTCCCATACGTGCCAGAATTGGAAGTCCGATTTTTCCTATGCCCGAAAAAGGAAAGACTCTGCAGTTTACAAATTACCAAATCATCATTGCGACGTTACCTATCCTCGACCATCCGCTAAGAAAACGCTCGAACTTTTTCTAGCTGGTCTAACTTCTCTGTACTTTTCTCCTCCATGAATTCCGACCGCATTTCGCAACTTTTTTTTTCTCAAAATGGGTATATTTATTGTGATATGTTTTTGTACATAAGACGGGTTTTCCAGTCACAAAATAAATATTTTATTGTTTTCACACCGGAATAGTTGAAATCTTACATACAATCGTCGTAATATATCACAATTATTACAAGTAGTAGGGGATAAGACGCACACCTGGCAGAGCTTCTCCGAGCTCTTTTCTCCTGTCGACCAACTGGGTTTGACAAAAGAGGAACACTTTCAGGGACGACAATGTCTGAAAGAATAGATATTAGTGCGGTTGTTGTGGTATTCCATCTACTGGTATAAAATCGACTTTTTTGTGATACTACTTTACGTTCTTAACGAAATTTTCTTTCTTTTTCAAAATGTAAGATTTTAATTTGAACTGAAAGATTCTCCACGCGTGAAGCGAATTTTCTGAGACTGAGATTATGGCTTATGACATTTATTCCTAGCCCGGAAAGCATGTTTGAAAGTGGTACGGATAATTGAATGTGTATGCTAACAGTACTTTCTACTGAAACGAAGTCCTGCGGAACCCAAAATCGGAAGTAGTTTATTACAGAGAAAATTTGATTTCTAACACTTCCTTTTGGAAGTTTTCAGTAAATAAAGGGCATTTCAAAAATTACCTGAAGACACGGAATCACATCATCCAACGTCGCCACTTCTGTCATTGCAATAGATAGGAAATCTACTTTGCCGAGTGAAACCGATGGTGAAAATCTAAAGTTAGTGATGAAAAATGAAGGACGATTTTGCTATAAGTCAGTTTCTTGTATTCGAGATCAATGGATAGAATTTGAATTTTAAAAAACTAACTTCTTGATAGGATTGTTGTCAATTGTCAACTTGTTGAGATTGGGGAGCACTACTTCACCAATGGTTTTCAGGTGGTTTCCAGAAAGATCGATATCGTAGACAAGACCGGCAAGGTACTCTGCTCCTTCCAGTCTAAAAACATTATATTATTTTAAGTCATTCCCATTTTGTAAAAAAGCCATATGTACAATCGGTAAACTTCTGACCGGAGCAGTTTTCAAGACAGATTCTAATTTCGGTAAATCTCAGCTCCTTTCCCTGAGCGTGAAACGCGTATTGCGATTGCAATTTATTCTTCAAGTAGTTTACAAACCGTCCATATCAACAAAATATGAAAACTCACGTGGTGAGTCCTAGATCAGCCAGCTTTAATCTATCTTCATCTCCAGACATCAACTTTTCGAGTGTGTCGTCTTTCCTCAGCGCTTGACAAATTAACTGCTTCGAGGCAATTGCTGTGTACAGCTAAAAGGTGATTTAAATAAAAATAATCTCGAGTTCGACTGTTAATAGAAATCTAACTTAGCTAGGGAATTTTTCGAGATAAACAACTTTTGGAACGGAAGGTCGACATATCATTAATCTGTTTGAAAGCCATTACAAGATAATTAAAAATCGTGGTCAGTCACAGAAAAAGTGTTACTTTTCAGGTTTCAAAGCAATCAAAAAGAATTTTAAAAAATAAACATTTCACCTCTTTTCTTTTCGTATCCAACTCTGCTGCTAGCTTTTTCAAATTGTTGATGATTTCTTCGTGGGCTTCCGATGGTCGGTATTCAATCAGACACAGCGTTTTCATGTACAAAGGCCACTGAAATTTCAATAAAAACTAACTGAAACACATAGTAATTTTTTCTGTTAAGAATGTAATATGGTCCCGTTCCTTCGTTCGGAAAAAAGTTTGAGTTAGAAAAGAAACAGAATGAAGCTAAACATGAAAAACAAAAAGAACCTTGTTCTGAGGCTCCAGTTGGATCAAGCTTTCCGTGTCATCAATCAGACTTTTGATTGGACTGCTGGTTACGAGCGGCGTGACTTGATAAACTTTCTTCAGGAGTTCCTAAATATCAAATTTATTTTGCAATCTGAAGTCTTCCTTCTGACAAAAGATTTGGATCATTCATTCAATTTCACAAAATTAGTTGAATTTATATCCCTAACTTGGATTGTAGAAATATTACTGGTTCACATATATAGCAAAAAGTCTGACCAATTTCAAACGCGCGCCAACCGCATTTTTGTAAAATGAGTACGGTAGGGCTCGGTACTTTCGCAACGAACAGCCTTCATTTGTGGGTTTAAATTATTTTTTACTTTCAGCCCATTCTGAAATTAAAGTCTCATTACATAAATCGTTCTTGTATTTCAAGGCGAAACTGTTACGGTACTAAGTACACGATTTCATTCTCATTCGGTAGACTCAATTTATTTATTTATTCATTTCGAAACTAAATTTAGTTTTCTTAAGGTTCGTTTTTTTTCCCTCCCCTCCTTTTATAATTCTATCTTATCTTCCCTTTTTTTCTTCGTTATTACTTGACAAGTTCTGCATAGTTCTTCACGATTAGAAAAATTTCCATTGAGGGCTTTTCCCGAAATAAACTTTATTATTATTTACAGAGGTCAGACTTTTTTACAGGTAGAGGAAGCTATGTGTGGTTACGAACAGCCAGATCGAAATATTATTACCGATTTTTTGAAGCCATAGCCAACACTAGTATTCAGTTCTTTTCTCTCTATTGATCTGGTAAACTTAATCGAATTTTCTGCGAACTAAGCTTCATTGTTCTGACTGGACACTTTTTAACACAGGTTCAGTTTCATCTACTGATTTCTCTCTGACGTAACGTATTCTTCTTGAATGAAGTTTACAACTTCAATTGTTGTGGAAATGTTCAAACCTCACCTTATTCACGTACTTGCTCTTGGTCAACTCAACCCATCCGCCATCCAACGCCAACTTCAACGGTGTGTCCGACATGTATTGCCACACTCTCGCTGCTGTCGGGTGCTGCGAGAGGGATGAGAAACCACGCCACGAGGTCGAATCGTCAGTGTTAGTGAACGAGAGGACAACCTGTAATAGACAAAGTGGTACACACTGAAGGGAACCGTGAAGTCAATACCAACGCAGTTCGGTCTACTTACAGGAAGTGTACACGCGCGTGACATGACAATGGTTGTGTTCGTACCATGGAACGAAGCTGATAATGGTACCGGAGCAGTGGAAGAGTCTGAGCGCACTGAAAATGCCGGATTTTAGCTAATTTCAAATTTTCAAGAAGAAAACGAAAATGATCACGCTTTTAATTACGCCAAATCAAAGGATTCGAATTTTCAGATGAGAAGTAATTATTTTCGTGAAGAAAAAAATTTCTGTAGTAAATCTTACTGAATTCTCTAGAAGATCCCACTTCTAGAAGCCATCTAATGTACGACCATGCACTTGAATCTTCAGCATCCATATAAATTGCGGATTTCACCTTCTGAAATGGTCTTCAGATTTCATTCTCAAGCTCCAGAACTGACCTCAAGCTCTTCCTTGACCACATTTTCGCTCAATTTCGTTTCTCCCGTAGTTTCATTTTTACTTCTTTTCAGTCCAATCGATCTGAATGATAATATTGTCTTTTCACAACCGATAATTTCTAATGTACAGAGTGAGGCATAAGTATTGGTCGGTGGTAAAACCTCTGCCACTTGGCGCAGAGTTCATTTAATTCACACAGGGCTTTCTAAAGGTTGTTCAAAAAAAGATAAGAAAGAAAATTGTATTCTGACGCATGATGTGGCTGCACACCTGACGCAGTGACAGACCAATACTCATTCTTCACCATGTAGATAGAGTTTAATTACAACGAGATTCGTGATTACTTTCAAACTACCGTCTTTTTTTAAATGAACATATTCTCCGATGGCACTTTTTTGTGTATTTTCTATTTGTAAAAAATCACCTGTAATGCCATGCGGAGTAGTTGGAGAAGTTCTCGCTAATCAGTTTGTTCGAAAATCTGGAAATTATTATTGAATTGTTTGGAAGTTAACTCGACTAACAAGAACAGAACATCTCTTATAGAAGAGAAACGTCGGAAACAGTAACTCTTCAAAACAAGAATTTAAATTAAAATGCAACCATAGATCTCAAAATAGAGACAAAATCTCACTCCAACTCTTGCTCGTCGGTTCTGTGAGCCAGCGCTGCAACGATTCTCCGATGATCCCATACGTGGAAATTTCTTAAACCACCGTTTCTAATGGGTGAAAAGATTTACAATACTTACCTACAATCAAGTTTCAATGCTTTTTCGCACAGAGCCAACTCATTCTCGAGATTCGGAGAGGATTGTCGTTCAATAACCCATCCACGTTGAAACCAGGCGGAGTAAGACTTTGGATTTCCCTGAAATTATTTACTGAAGACATCATACTGCAGTACCCATGGGTATAATAAAGAAATGAGACCGAAAATTTTTGAAAAACATTATAGTTTTGGTAATTCTCAAACACTAGATAAATACCAAATTGACTGGGTTTCTGAATAAAACTCTACCTTTATACATTCATAAGACAGGAAAAGTTCACCACTGAGAAGATTTTCGACTTGTTGCAAAGACTTTTCTTTCTCTTCAGCGGATGCATCGCTAGCCTGGAAAAAACTTATCAAACAAAATTTAAAACTATGCTGAACCTGAGTCTTCTTGTTTTCGGTTATTCTCAATTCAATCGTGTTTCTTCTAATATTCCAGAGCGTATAATGATCGCAATTCTTTTCCAAAACAGCTTGGGTCAATGCAAGAATCTCATCATCGAACTCGCCTGAATTTCGAAATAAATAAATGATTAAAAATAACAGTACCATTCTCCCTCTTTTCGAAAATTCGATCTCTTGCAAAAAGATACTTCTTCGTCTTCTTCTCGTGCTCCTTCTCCTTGGCAGCACGTTCTTCCTCAGTTGTTGGCACCTTTTTCACAAAATGCATCTGCAAAATGATGATAAAAAGTGACTCTTCGAAGTCTAACAGAGAAGGTTGGTGTTTGTATAGCATCAAAAACAACCCGATCGAATGGGTAAACAGACGAAAACACGTTTTGGTGGTTCAACACAACGTTTATGACTTTTTCAGCATGAAAACAAAAATGAGAGTGTTGTAAAGACAATAAAACAGGCATAAAGAAGATTACGAAATTAAAATATTTGAAAGTGTCGTGAGATAAAATGCATGCAGTGTTATGAAATACAATGCGCCCTAGACACTCTTGTTGATCGAGTACAGTAAACAATGAGTCATTTTTCGTCAGTTTCTTGAAATTTCATCATGAATGGTTAACGGTCTTTCGTACTCTCATATATTAAGAACTTGATACTCCATATTCCCATCAATTCTAGAGAAGCTTTATTCATATACTCCATTCACTGTGGTACAGCTCCCCAGTCAGACTTTGCATCGTTGATGGTTTCATTGTCATCGGCTTCTCTTGCTTTCATTGGTGGTGGTTGTGCTGCAATCAGTGCATGTAAGCAGACCACGCCTATTTATTTAAACATACGTTTGCCAGGCTGGTTAGGTGTGGCAGGTCCACCAGCTGCGGCGGCAGGGCTAGGTGCTTGATCTTTTGGCTTGAGCTTGGCAGCTTCGTTTGACTTCAGATTTTAGATATATACCGTCAGAAGTTTATGAAACTCACTTTCTTTTTACACCCGACGAAGACAGCAATCGACAAAAGTAAAACGACTTGAGGGAAATATGCAAAAAAGAATATCATTTTTACTATGTACCTCTGAAGTTCTGGTTACACGGAAGTATGAGAACTCACATTTTGTTGAATAATTCAACGGGTAAAATAACCTTTCATTACTTTGAGGGTCACGTCAAATTCTTGACTTGACATACTTTTTTATCTTTTTTTTTGATAAACTTGCATTTTATATCAAACAATTGACAACTTATTTATTCTCAAAACGTAAAGAACGAAACAACGATAATGGATAGAACAGAAGAGAATAGACCTCCTGCAATTGGGGAGAAGTTACAGAACTGCTTATCTTTACAGTAACACTCTGAGTAGTGATTCTTAACAGTCATTCCTCCTGGAGTTGTGACAACGTCAAAGTTTGAGCAGAAGTTGTCTTGAGCACGGATGTTGACGTTGGAGCAGCTTTTGGTTATCTGGTATCCTCCTTAAATGTTTAAAATGGGTGTTAGTAAACCTAGTAGATTTTAAAGAGATGTATGCTTGCATCAGCGAGGTCAATATGTATTTGTAAGAACGAACCATTTATCTGAACCATCTGCTTAACGCAATACTTCTTTGTGCATTTCGACTCGAAACAGTTCTTTCCTTCCGATGGTGTGCACTCGTAACAGCTCAGTGGAGCTCCATTCAAAACTAAATTGATAGTTTATCTCTCGAAGAAGATTTCACTTACGGTTGTCTTGTGTCTGGTTACCGCAATTAGTGAATCCATTAGTGTATGATCTGCTGTTGCAGAGAGTTGTTCTGCAATAACTTTGTCAACTTCATGTTCATTGAACATCCCTTCACCCGCAGATTTCCATCATCTTTCGGCCGGTTACAGAACTGCCTTTGCTGCTCGACATCTGGTACGAACTGTCCAGTTCGCAGAATGGACCAGATGTGATATCTCGGTTAGAAACGGACTGAAAAATAGTTTGTTTTCGGTTTTCCCAGTCTAACCTGTGTCAATGTAGGATGGCAACCTCTGACAATCAGAACCGAGCTAGTTCCACTCTGTTGAATAGCATCAGGGTCGTCGAACATGATGGTTAAACATGGTCCAGGACAAATTTCTGAGTTTGACTGGAGCCCTTCGTCACAGTTTGTGAACATCGAGTCAGACACTGGAGCAAGTCCAGTGAGAGCCCATCGAGACTTCAATGATACTGAAGCACACTGAAACTACATAGTGTCAAAAATTCCCATGTTTTTCAATTCAGAAAAATTTACGAATCTAGTTCAACAGCGGCATTGTTCTGCGCAAATGTAGACTATCATTTCTAGAAGATTCGGGAGCTTACCAAGTTGGATGGTTCAATATTTAGAACCAGCAGCAGTTCCTCGCTACGCTTGTTTTCGCTAATGCGCAAAAACGTTTTTCGAATCATTGACGAAAATTTTGACAGTACTACACGCAAATTATTGAAACTCTTTTTCACTCACCGCATGACAGTATTTCATATCATCGCCGGTTACTGTATAGGAAAGAAGGACGACTGAGAAGAGTTGAGCCAGCATGGTCATAAATGTACAGAATGATGCTCATGCCCAAACTGTCCGTTGGCGAGTCGACTTAATCTGCCATGAATCATGTTGGTACCCTCTGACACCTTCGTACTTGTAGAGCAAATAGAGCCGGATGAATAATATTCGTTTACGAAAGCACCATATACTTTGCGAAAATTCCTTTCACAAAAGAAAGTAACACTCCCAAAGTTCTTGCACGTGTTACTCGTAAATTCGCTAAGTGTGAAGACTTCTGTTTTACTGATTTTTTGAGACAATTTGAATTATGGGATCTTCTCATTTCCTAATTGACAAGTTATAGAGAAAGAAAGTTCATTTGAAAGAATTAAATACCCGGCTTATTGTATAGCAATCTATCAGAATCAACATAGTCTACATGTTTTAGCACAAACTCGTTCGCTCTTCTCCTTGTAGAACTCTTCGGTACAGTAACCGTTTCTCGCCATGCTGGCACAATCGGTTCTCTGCAAAACATTGGTCAAAATCTCCCTTACTGTGTATCTCACTTGATCTCGGCAACTCGAAGTGCACAATCCACACGTTTCTTGGCAATATTGAACCATAAGTGTTCTATACTGCGGCAAGGTGCATTGGTTGAAGAATCTTGCGCAGTTTGGAATCTGAACTTGTCATGAGAACAACCTCCCATTGGTCAGTCTTACAGAGTCACTACATTTAGTTTCTGCGACGGTTGGTTGCTTGGTAGTTGGGACAACCTTTTGCGTTGACGGTTCGACCAGAGGTACCTGATTGCCGATTTTAAGGTGATGTGGTGATTGCAAACCTTTACGTTCACACTGTCAGCTATTGGGGAATTTACACACATGTTACAAGTCGCAGCACAATTTGCTTGCATGGTTTGTCGGAAGAACGGCATTGTACACATTCCTTTCTGAAATATCGTCTATTACTGTCTGCTCTCTCATAGCAATCACACTCTCTAATTTGGTTTACGATAGTGAAGTCTCACCTGTTTCATCGACAGACAATTTCTGGCCATGTCTCTGCATCCTCGAACAGTCTTTTCTTGTTTCTCGGGTGCTGAAAAGTTCTAGAATTTCAATTTTTTGTGAAATTCTTACCCTTGTTCTTACATTTTCCTAATCGGTTGAGTTTTGCGATATCAGTTGCAGAAAACTTCATGTTGTCAACCAGGTCGACACCTTTCTGAAATGGTCATTCTTCTTAAAATCAGATGATATATACTTTAAGTTCTTGTTAAGTATGATTTCGGAGAACAATTTTCGTGACTGTACGGGTGAAATTCTCAGACTATTTTTCATAGAGTAGTTTGTATGATAGATAAGAGTCAAGTAAATGGATTTACTGACCTTTAATGGAATCATAGTAGCGAGACGTATCCTCTTGTTATAGTCAACTTTTCCGAAAGCATGACTATCATAGTGCATGATCGATTGATAATCATACTGATCGGGGAAATCGACTTCCTTCAAGTTGAGCTTGTTGAAGTTCACTGAAAGGATTCTCGTCAAATTTTATTATTCGATTTGAACGAACCCAACTGTCCTTGCTGAACGTTCGAATATTCAACTTTGATGAAGTTATCCCTATCCGGACGTTGATGCTCATGCTCGAAACCAATTGCGTGCATCATCTGAAAAAAGGCAACGACTGTAATTCGTACACGGCACCAACCTCATGCCAAATAATATAGTCGGCTATGCAATCAGGAGCAAGAGACAATGTCTGTCGTCCGCCTCAAAACAGAGATGAAAAAAGCGGAGGCAAAGAAGCAAACGGTTCATACCTATTTTCCCCACATAGGAGTAACACCCATCGAGTGGAACAATGTAGAGAAAGTCCTTCTCATTACTTCGCTCCTTGAACTTGAAGCAGGAAATTTGTTCAAACCTCTTCACCGAGTTGCGTAGAATTTGTTTTCTGCGAAATTCCGTCATTTACGGCGACGGTCTGCATTGTACTCACTGTGAATCTGTGTATTGAGGTGAAATCGAGAACGGGATGATATTGTTGTCCCATCGGTTGTAGGGCGTTTCCTTAACACTGACTCCTCTCACTTGAGCAGTTTCATTGTCTTCCCCGTATCGCATACTTTGGATTGGCGTTAACACTGGAAACAAAATCGTCAAGTTCTGTGGTATTTTCAGTTTCTCATAACCATCGCTACGTGATGAAGGTGAAGAATTCTGATCGTAACAGTTTTCCAAAGAAAACAAGAAATATTCAAAAATCAGGGAACTTTCCATCAAAAGACTTATCAGAAGTTTCTTCATGCGGGACGAAAGGAACAGATCAATAACAAATTGATCGATTTCCTTTAGAAGATGTTCAAAAGTTCCGATTAATTCTAGTCGAAAAGACAGGAAAGGGTTACAATTTTAAGTCGTACACTCGAAAAAAAACAGGAAGGAAATTTTCCAGACAACTCACTCATATCTCCATAAAATACTCCATTTCTGGTGAACTCTTCATTCACCTCCCACGCTTGCTTGGCGTCGACAACAGCGAAAAACGTCGTCAGAGAGATGAAAACCGCCCGAAGCATCTAAAAATAGTGGAAATCTGACAACTGAATATCAAAAAGAGCATAAACGTTGCCCAAACTTACCATTTATATCGCGCTGTTCCACCTGCGCAAACACCCTTTATCCCCATTGTTTTTTCTCATTGCCATTGTTCTTTTTTGGATTCGACAGTCTCATCAAAATGCAGTGGTACTCCATTGGCTGGCAGAAGAACTGAGAACAACTAGTCAGTCTGCTATGAGCAGTTAAGAATACGATCACAGGAAGATTTCTGCGGGATTAAAGAGATTCACCATAACGCTAGAAAACTGACTTTACTCGTGGAGAAATGAAGTTAAAAGTATGATGCATTCATGATTATTCTTCATATAAACGGTTCCAAATTCTTCAGCGTTCGAAGTTTTCATTACTCGAACTCTGATACCACGAAACATCCTATTCAATTCTGTAAGTTCCTCACCTAGGATATGAACGGTATAACCACAGGAACTGAACCTTATCAACTGAAAGTGATTTTTGTCGTACAGTTACACCTATCTGTCAACACTTCCTACCCTGCGATGAATCAGTTCAAAGCACACAGGTATAACACATCAAGAATCATTTTGAGAATACCCGTTTTAGATTCGACTATATCGAAGGGCTCAGCGTCTGCGCTGTTTCCCAGTTATGGATCAAGCTGAATAGTTCATATTTTATGATTAGAAAGAAATTTCACGACGGTTTTATATAAGAAGTAAGAGGGAACATACAATTACATTAGAGGGTCTGGAATAGTATATCATTGAAATTGATCAACTCCATACTTTGCATACAAGGCCCTCATGCGTTGTTGACGCTTGTTCCAAGTCTCCACGTTCCTTTTCTCACGCAACTCGAGGTCTTCCGGAGTTTCATCAGAGTAGTAACCATTCTGAAATGTTGTTTTACTGTTTATTTCAATATACAGCTTGATTTCACTTGATTGAAGAAACTAATTTCAATTTTTGAAGAAAAAACGCCATTTCCACTTCGAGATCTTCTCAAACAAAAATTCATTCATTTCTTTGTGAAATTACCAGTAAATTGGATTTTAATGTAAAATAGGTTCTAAAAAAATCTCACCGATAACTGGGATAGGTCTGTCATAGAAGTGTAAGAACGATCCAATAACTCCAATCGATAAAGGGGATCACCGTGTGGGAACTTACAGAAGTGAATTGCTTCAATTTCTTCTTTAGTTTTAACTGTATCGAGAACAGTCGAAGATTCACTTATGGACGGGAGTGGATGTCTCTGTGAACATTCTGAAAATGGATTTTGTTGTTAATCAAAAGTTTGAAAGAACCTCATGTGAAACCAAGTTATATTTTTCTTTTAAGAACTAGGTAACGGCTGGTAATAAAGGACAAAACAAAAACCAAAGAAATTATCACTACTCAAAACTCTGTATTTTACATCGGGCGAATTAGAAAAAATACCCCTGGTACTAGTGATATCCACTGAAACATTAGATGTCGATCTTTGCACAGATGAGGTTGTCATTGTATTCGGCGGGTTGGTGTAATAGTTCTTGACTGAAAAGACAAAAATTATTGCAATTCAGAAAAAATACCATAATTTGTCATTGTTGTATGCCAATCATCTTCTTCCTTCACATCTATTTGTGGATCGAATTTAGGTGGAAAATCATCTGTAATCGCTAAATATCACAAGTAATGAAAAATAATACCTGTAAGGTAGAACTGATGTTCACCTTCCTTATTCTCTGATTGGTTTCTTCCCTTGAAACTTTGCAAAAAACTTGCATGCTTTTCGAATACGTCACGGAATTCTGATGGAATAGCCGTATTTTGCGTTACGAGCGTGATATTCTGAGTACACGGAACAATTTTACCGTTGGCGTCAGTGGTGTAATGTCTCATTGCTGAAAAGCAAAAATTGTCCCTTAATGATAAGGTTCAAAATGAAAGCGCAAATTTGCGCAAACGCTGGAAAAATTTAAATTTATAAACGGGTTACTGTAGCAGTCAAAAGTGGTAGGTCAAAATAACTATTGATTTTTTTTAGCTCGTTTCATCTAATTTCGACTTTTAAAAACAAAAATTACTAAACAATCATGATTAACAACTTTATTCATTCGCATCACCGCAGAATTCAACAATTAACAAAGTCCAGTTTTGAGGGAGTGAGTGAGGTCCATGGTTTCACTGAAATCACCTAGTAATGACAGTTTTTCGTGGAATAATAATCACCGAATTCACCACAATCGAAACACTTCTTCCCATTCATTGAAACTGTACCTATCTGTGTTCCGCATGTGTGCATAATCTGAAGCATGTTTTTGCAAATACATTAGTGTCACCAACTTGAGCCTCAAAACTGTCGAAAGTCATCCATTCTAGTGGTCTAGTTGCAATGATTTTACATTGAACCTGAATTCGACTTTTTGAACCTTGAACAGATTCTGCAAACTTTATGGTCCTCTTTGTCTATGTTTCTTTCGTCCAACACAAGTTTTCTACACTTTCGGCACCTAGAAATAATTGAGTGCGTTTATTATCAAGTCACGTTATTCCTCATTCACTCACTTGTATTTTTTTCCTTGACTCATTTCAACTGGAAATTTGTAGACAACACGTTGTTCTGTAAGTCTACAGTAGTTCATAAAACCTTTCTAATACCTCCATGTAATGAGACGACCATTCTGCTTCTAGCATAGTCTTTAGGATCACTTGAAAATTTCTTCATGTAGAAGATTTCGAGCTGATCCAAAAAGCCTTTCTGTGGACTAAATATTCAATCTAATAT
>OZ022253.1:7207177-7219817 GCA_963978915.1 Caenorhabditis parvicauda | reverse complement strand
AGTAAGTTACTGTATGAAATCGTCTATATCAACTTTTAGAGGCTCCCCATCTCAAAGTTCCTCGGAATTGTCGTCAAAGGTATGTTTTAGTATAGAATGTTCAAAATTCTAAAATGTATTAAGCTATCATTCGAACATGATACGTCCGGAATAGTGAACTCTCGGTTGAATGAGACTATTGAAGTTCAAGGAAAACTCATTGAACAATATCGTTCGGCTGTTTCCGCTCAGGATGAACTCGATATTACACCTTCGGTAAGAGATTCTTTTCATATGGATACTTAAAAGTAGAAAAAATTGACTTAAAGTTGGAAAATTACAATTAATGAAGATAATTTACGCCGACGAGATGATAATGAACCGCGGAAACGGTGTAATGAAATGGCGTTTTTTTTCATAAGAATCCTCTCTTCTCAGAGTAGATTTTGATTCAGATTACACAAGCAACCGTCTGCATTCTATATGGCACCGATAGAAAAATTCTGACAGAAGTGTCTATTCCTGCATCTTTCAATACGCTAATAGACCTTTGTTCTACAGTGACCGGAGAAATGAACATTTCAGGAATTGCGTTATGCGGTAAGTTTGACTTTGAAAATTGTCTCAAGTGGGAATATGTAGCAATCAGAGGAGTCCTTTCTTTTAATTCTGCCACGTCATTCCACTCTCGCCAAAAATTCTCTTGTTTGACCCATTTCTTTCTAACTTCATGCAAAATTGAAGTTTTAAAACTTGAAAAAAGCTTTCAAGAGTAGAAAAAGTGATGATTACTGTAAGAAATATATAAAGCAATACATTTTTGGCCCCTTAATATTTTTGTTATTTCTCGCAATAACATTAAGCTGGTTGAAGCAGAGCCTTCTGCTCTTCGATTAACTTTGTTCTCATCTTCGCTGATCGCAAAATGTATCCGGCTGTTGTCTTCGAAAGTCTTGAGAGGGAAAGTCTTCGTTTTTCTAGTAACTGTTCGAATGTTCATCACTAATGGGGAATTTACAATTACAAAAACATTTGCTTGTTTATCAATCAACACAGTTCTATTTCCAGATGGCATGTGCAAATTCGAACTAGACGACTACTTCAAACTGAAGAGACATCATGTAGACCTTCTGAAATCCAGAAACAAGAAGAATGGAATAGTCTACGATTTCGAGATAGAGGTACTGGTAAGAAATAACAAACCATTTTCTGACCAAATGTGTGTTCCTCCACCAATATTCTCCCAGTCTCATAGTATTCCACCATTCAATGGTGTCAACTACAATTTCCCTGTACCAAGTTTTGCCCCGATGTCACTGCCATTTATGCCACAAATCAATGCAGTCCCTCATAACTATTGATTCTCTCACCGAATCCTACAACCCCCCTCCTCTCTTATATACCCATATTCGTTAGATAACTTGTGAACTAGAATAACCGTCTGATTAGAATGTTTTCTTTCATTTATCGTTATCTAAAAGTCATATTTATGTAGTGGAATAATGAATTTTTGTTGTGTTCTTGGTGTCGCAAAACAACGGGTCGGCCAAAATTTTGGATTTGTTTGAGTAGATTATATGGGATCGTGGTCATAGCAGAAACCACCTGGATCATGGGAAAGTGATCGATAAAATGCAGAGGAGATACTGTACTTTACTGGCAACATCTCCTGCTCATGTTATACCGCGGCACGGTAAATGCTCCGTGAGCGAGATGCATCATGGGTGTTTTGTGTTTGTGTTGCCTTGCTTCGAACCGGCGCATTTGCTAGACGCAAGCAGGTGGCGAGAGAGTGGGTTGAGGGAAGAGCATGCAGAATCTTAACTCCATTTCACAGGTAAGCAGGGAGATGTGCAAAAGTGACCCACTGTCGGCTTTCAATCTTCCAGTTCATCCCACACTTGCAGTGACCCACCACGAACCTGATTATCTGACGGAAACAGTCTGCTTGATTCTTCTAGGTGTGTTCGTTGTATGGAAGCGTCACGCCTTCTTGTGCGTGAGGACACGTGAGATGGAGCAACGACATCGTCAAAGAAAGAGACGAATTCCTTCATATCCGTCGGTCAGAGAAGACGTGCTGATACTCAGATGAGAAAGACTCCGTGCACTACGTTGGCAAAGGACCGTTCAACCTGGAAGTTTCTGATCCACGCCGTCACATGACAACGCGAACACTGCAAAATTTTTCTCGGGCAGACATAGGGCGCAAAACGGACCTGGCGTTGGTGGCAACGCCTGGTCCGTTCTGTGCCCTGTGTGCGCCTCAAAAGATACCAGTTCGCACCACTCTGTGATTTTTTCGAGGCGTTGCCCCCAACGCCAGGTCCGTTTCACGCCCCGTGTTCGCACGAGAAAAAGTTTGGAGAGAATGGATCTCTGAAGTATCTGAAGTGAGTATGACAGCTGAATTTGGAATCTGTTGCAAGTGCACTGCAGTAACTCGCGTATTTAACTTCTGATCTAACAACTTTCCCAAACTCTGGGTCTGATACACGATTCCGGAGGCCACGCCCTCACTGCCTTCCTCGGAGATTCCGTTTCTTTGTCCGTGTCAGAATCAACGGAACCGTTGTTATCTCTTCCTTGAGTACCGTATGGTGGTTACTCTAGTCTTGGGTAGGTACCGTATGCTGTTTACTGTAGTCTTGGGTAAGTACCGATTGATGGTTACTGTAGTCTTGGATGAGTACCGTATGCTGGATACTCTAGATGCTGCTGAGTGCTGTTATTTTGTTTCTAATAGTGTTTCAAAAAAAAAAAGAAATTTCAGGCAACTAAAATTTCGAGTTCACAGACTATTGTAAGAAACACAAAGAAAGGTTTCTATACGTTTGTTCAGATCCACTAAGATTCAATACATTTGCGGAACAGGTGGTTCATATTTACTTATCACGGTGTATCAAGATCTGAAAACTCGATTGGAAGCGGAGCCTCAAAAAATGCGCAAGTCTGTCGACCCCAATCAATACATTCATTTTTTCGCTCCGGATGACCGCTATGCAGTCACTCAATTGATTCCATATATTTTGTCCAATTTTAGTCATAATTGAACGAAAAATGTTTTTAAAAAAATTCATTAAATTTTCAATCCATATTGACCATCTAGATGGTGTAGCACCTAAAATTCCACTAAAAGTAAATATCTTTCTCTCTCTCTCTCTCTTTCTCCCTTTCTCTCTTTTTCTCTCTTTCTCTCTCTTTCTCTCTCTCTCTCTCGTTCTATATATATATATATATTTCTGAACTCACTTTCCGTTTCCCTTGTGTCCATGTGGAACATTGTATGGGATGCAAGTTTGGCTTTCTGGGCAGTAGGGCTTTCCATATGGTCTATCAAAGTAGCAGTAAGCATCGAGCTTCATTTCAGCACAACTGTAATTAAGAATTCTCTCTTCTCTCTCTCTCTCTCTCTCTCTCTCTCTCTCTCTCTCTCTCTCTCTCTCTCTCTTTCTCTCTCTCTCTCTCTCTCTCTCCCTCTCTCTCAACTTACTAGCCATATTCAACACGCCTCATCTGCGAAACAACACAACGTTGTCCTTCTGGGCATCTAGATGGAAAGTAACCTCCCACAAGACACCTTCTCTGTAATTTCAATGTGGCATGCACACGGCATGATTGCGATCGGAAAATGGTCGCACATTCGGAGAGAAATAAAGACGTGTTCCTGCCTCAATCTGACCGCGTGCCAGCGACTAACAAGATGTGTTCCTGCACCAATCTAAACGTGTGCCTGCCCCTATCTAACCGCGTGCCAGCGACCTACAAAACGTGTACCCGCCCAAATCATGACGTTTGCCTTCTCAAAAAAGCAAGAAATTCTTTCCAGCAAATTTATTCACATATATTAATACAAACAACAAGGCAAGAAAAATCATTAAAAATGTTTGAATCTCGCATAAGTTGCTACCGGAACTGGTTGACCTGTGGTGGCTGTGGGGTCCTCATCGTTGGGTCTTCTGGTGGAGAGGCAATCTCTTGACGTCGAGGTCGTTTGTCTGCAAGATAACTCATTTATGATGACTTTCATGATGAGAATGGATTATCGTGTTTTTCGAAGCTCGAGAAATATCAGTTAAGCGTTTACCGCGATGTATTTTACTATCCCGTTTTCCGTCAGATTAAAACCAATGCTTTTCCAAACTCTGCTACAATAGCAACATTCCGATGATTATTGATACTATCCTAGAACTTCTAGTGATTCATATCAGGGATGTGCGTATTCAAGTATGGTTTTTTAAAATGTATAAATTACCTATTTGAGCGTTCTATCGTGAGTATGCGATATTCGTGCTATTGATTCCAGCACCAGACGATGGTCGAGATAACGTTGGTGGAGTTGGAATGACTGAGTCTCTTGCCTCTTGTAAATCTGAAAACGTTGTTTCAGTTTTTATGGTAAAGTAAAGTTTTATGCTCGAGAGAAAGCCCTCAAGAGAAAATTAAATGAAACTCACGTCTTGTCACGTCGCAATCTGTCAAAGGACCTCCAGATGAATGATTCTCCTCTTCAATGGCCGGCGAACCAACTCGACACTGAGTTGCTCGTTCAATCCTTGAGATGAGCCACCGGATGGAGTTCCAGGCGAACCGCAAGATGTTGACCCCTGAAATCGGTAATGATTTTAAGAAAGACAACTTCAACCATTTTAACCTCGCTAAAATACGT
The DNA here is from genome assembly GCA_963978915.1 of Caenorhabditis parvicauda. Taxonomy (NCBI): domain Eukaryota; kingdom Metazoa; phylum Nematoda; class Chromadorea; order Rhabditida; family Rhabditidae; genus Caenorhabditis; species Caenorhabditis parvicauda. The sequence goes on along the minus strand of OZ022253.1, from coordinate 7,215,169 downwards.
TATCACCTAAACTTTTTTAAAATTCAATATGAATATTCTGAAGCATTTAATTCAAATTCTCAAAAAATACCTTGGAGTTGAACGTGGACGTCGATTGCGGTTTACTGTTCGACATGGACGGAGCGTTGAGGACCTTTCCATCCTGACGTTGCCTGTAAGACTCGACCATGTGTGCCGGGTGTATCGTTGGAAACTCACTTGATAGTTCACTGAAACATAGGATATTAAAACATGACAAAAGGATATAAACGGATAAACTGGAATGTCGATCTCAAAAAACCATTTTCAGTAAAGCTTATCTTTCGAAATTGAGTTATTTCGTGATCAAAGTATTACAAGAACCAAAATCTAGTGTTATAAGGCAGAAAAGTAATACTTTAGTACTTTTGATGTTTTTAAGTCGCAAAACAGTACAAAATTCAAAAGGAAATACGATATATACACCAAATTAGAAGAACAGGACGAAAAAAAAGATGGGCGCTTTTCGAAAGTATTGTCTAAAGGGCGCACATTCGTATTATTGGCACAGTGCCGAGTTGGGCACGTGCATGACCAAAAGTGGAATGTGGCGTGCACCTGCCAGCTATATCCAAAACGGCACAATTACGCCCAAATTGTTCCTTGTTCTGCCACATGACTCATTCCAGCACAAAGTCGCCCAAAAGATGTCGTTTGCATGCCATATTGAAGGTTCTGTGCATGACCAAAAGTGGAATGTGGCATGCACCTACCAGCCACATCCAACACGGCACAATTACGCCCAAATTGTTCCTTTATCCTGCCACAAATCACGTTTTGGCACAAAAATGCCCATAAGATGTCGCGTGCATGCCACATTGAAATTACAGAGCTTCGGTTTAGGCTGTCAGCAAGTGGTGTGCAGCTAAAGAACAATCATAAAAAGTCAAATTCGTTCCGATAATTCTCTGTGGTCACCAGAGTTGCACAGGCTCACCAGAGTTGGACACCATGAAATTAGAATATCTGACTTATCTCCTATGTTTTCAACTACGCTTAAGACGATAGAACCGGCCTCAAAAGGTGCGGAATCGACCCGGTTTTTGAATTTTTTTTCAGAGTAGTTTCAGAGATTCAGAATCGGTTCTATTGTCTTCAGCGAAGAGAGTTTTAGAGTCGGTTCTATCGTCTTCAGCATGTCAGTTAAGATCGTATAAAAATGACGAAAATGTTTACTTATCTGCAACTCTGGTGCTGACGGTAGAAAATTCAACTCACTATCCCGAATCGCCTTCTCTGATACAGATCTCATCGAATTCACACGCACCAGGGTTGTCCACGTACTTAGGATATCCACGAAATTTAAGAATAAGCCCACACTCTTTTCTTTCGTCCGGAACGACTTCTGTAGAAACCATCATGACGAACTGAAAATTTATCTGTTTAACCATGAAATTTTATCTCAGAATCTTCTTTGATTGTGGCCGTTCTGGCCACTTCCTCCAACTCATTTCTTAAAATTTAGACATACTACTGAAAATTCAACCAACGGTATCTACAGTCTACAAAAGTTCTGGATGCTTGCAGAGATGAGTTCCTCCTTCTATCGCCTATGGTTCTCATAATTACTATTCTGTCTTTAATAACTAATCCGTGTTCTATTAACTGTTGGGAACCTTTCTAAATTTCGGTTAAATATAATTTGTCAGACTACTGGTTGGAATTGATCTGAATATCCTGGTCGAACAACTAACGCCAATGTTCTATCACTACTAACAATCATATTCAGTTCCTTTCCTTCTGGTTATCTTACAAAGTTGTCCAACGTACTTTTTTGCAAAAATCGTACAACTGTTCTGATCGGAGCAGCCTTTTTAAAGGTTCTCTTACGGTTCCCACGCCCATTATCTGTGCTCACGACGCCTATTGCTGGTCGTCACGAAGCTTATGAACTTTGTTTTCAAGGAATAAAGTTATTATTATCAAATTTGAACCTTTTTCTAGAAAATAGATAGTAAACCTTTGGGAAAAGGGTCATATTTTGAGAGGTATAAGTGAACGTTACTATTTACTTTTCTCTTATTTTTCAAAACTCACAGTTAACAGCGAGATGAGACACTTCATGGTTGATTCTGTTGGTTTCTTTTCATTCGGTTTTTATATAATATTGATCTAATTTGCACATTGATTTGATTATGCTAAAATCTAACAAAGAAAAATGAATTGCAGTCTGTTTTTTTTTTCAAAAGCTTTTTAGTTTTTTTCCCTTGGAGTAGTGATGAATTTTAAAAAAAACTTCCAGGTTGAACGGTCCTTTGCCAACATAGTCCTTGTAGTCTTTCTCACCAGAGTACCAGCACGTCTTCTCTGACCAACGGGAATTCGTCTCTTGCTTTGACGATGTCGTCGCTTCATCTCATGTTCAGATGAGGTCTGCCTGCTTTCCTTCTCTGAACCAAGGGTGTCCATTCAGTGACTTTTCTTGACCATCGGCTGTCGAGCAACGTGGCCTGCCCACCGGTTCCGTGATACTCTTTAGAATAACCAAATGTTCAGAGTCGATGTCTGCATCTTCACATATCTTGTTCATGGTGCGTTGTAGTCTTCCAGTCTCTGATTGAAGCAGTTGCCAAGATTCTGTTGCGTAGAGCAAGGCCGGGATGACACATTGGTTCAGCAGTTCTTTCCTTTTGACCTTGTCACGAGTGAGCTTGATCGCTTCCTTGATATTGCTGTAGGCGGCCCATCCTTCCCGGATTTGTCTTGATGTCTCAGGGTACAGCTGAATGTCAGCTTTCCTCGTCGTAGCCTCCTTGAGTGGGATCTTGTGCTTCGGGATCTTCCCAAGGTAACGCGTTTCTTTGACTACGGCGATGTAATCCTGACTTTTTCGCTTCGAGACTGATGTCGTTGAGTAGAACTTCGAATTCTTTGCATGAGTTCGCAAAGATCAGTAGGTCGTCTGCAAATTCCATGTGAGCTAGTCTTTCTCCCTTGATTTCGATTCCTCTGTCTTCCCAGTTCATTCTGTCTAGTGCAACCAACAATTCGCAAACCTCTGTTTTTACCATTTTGACGTACAAGCGAGCGTAGCGAGATGTAGCCGCTGGTTCTACGAGATCTCCATTTCACAATGATGCGTTTTCGAACAATTGAAGATGGACAAAATATGCCCACAAATCAAAGTACACTTTTCATTTCGTTTGAACGCGATGCCCTCAAGTCTAAATGATGAGTAACTGAAGCAGTCAATTTGTCTTATCGTTTTGTTATGAGAAGGAAAGAACACCTTTTATCAGTCATAACTGTTCATTCCTTCACATAATTTCGAATTTTGCTTGAATAAGCGCTGCTCATTGCACTACCGAACTATGACAACTGACCAGGTATGTTTTGACGAATGAAAGTTTGAATGAAATTTCAGAATGAAATGGTCAAAAAGATAGGAGTCATCTATAGTACATATGGATGTTTGTATTTTGTGTATCTGTTCACTTCTGAAGTCAGTGTCGCATTGAGAGTAACTTCTGAATTTCACTTGGGAGATTTTGTGAGAGTAAAAGTCGAGTAAGTAATTTAATCCAACTATGATAAGTTGTTACTACGAGTCCGTCGACCGGTTTCGATGAAATTTTGTTTACAAGATGAAATCTCTGAATTTCGCTGTTGTTGGATACAGAAGACTGGAAAATTTGTGAAAATTGTTCGAAAGAAGCTCTCCGCACGCACTTTTCATTCTTTATTTTCAGTTTTAGTCTCCAAGTGTGAAAAAGTGAAAAACTGCAACAGTGCTCTGCTTGTACGAGTACTGTAAGACTGGCACACACCGAGCTAAAAGTGATCGTTATCGATTAGACGCGCAAATTATGTATATTGAACTCAAATTCGCTATAGGGCGCGTTTGCACATCAATATTTTCTTAATTCTTTTTTCCTATTTTTCTCATCTCAACAAGCGAGTTTGTTTTGCCAATTGCTGTTGAAAAATTTCAAATCATGTAACTTACCTTCGTAACTAGCTTTTTATCACGAATTTGAAAAAAAACGTCAGAGAAAAAAGTTTTTTAACTACAGTAACTGTAATTTGATCTACGGCGATGCGGGATTTACGAAGAGGCGGGGTTTGTGCTCGCTGCTTATTGGTCGCCTTCCCTCGCTGCTTGATCCGACACTTTTCAACTGCGTTTAGCGCGGTGTGTGGCAGGGCCGAATGAAAAAAACCAACAAATTCGAAATCAGGGCAGCTGTTTTACTGTATTAAAACCGGTTCACCTGATGCACTTTTTGGTCATTTGTGTCTCATAACTTAATGTTTAGGAAGAGTTTGATGGACAAATTCGAAAAGACTGGAATCAGGGATAAGAATATGTACGTTCATAATGCCAGGCAAGTGACCCCTTGCTGTGAGGTTCTTAAACTAGATAATAGAAATATACTGGTAAGTCTTCTAATGAAGATCTGAATTCTGACTACGCTTAAGATGGAAGTAACCGCAGAGACGAACGTGCTACAGCGGAGACCCGGAAAAGGTCGTCCAGAAAGTTGGCAACTACGCAGTAAAATTGGTTTGATTGAACAAATTGTCAAATGATATTATAGATTTTTTTTACCTAAACAGTTCTTTAAAGTTAAATTAATTTTATGAATTTGAAAAAGTTACATTTTTGCGTACGATTTTTACTAATCATCGCCCACATAGCTTCCTCTACATGTAAAAAAGTCTGACCTCCGTAAATCGGTTACTTAGTACCGTAGCAGTTTCGCCTCGAAATACAAGAACGATTCAAGAAATGCGCCTTTAATTTCAATGGACTGAAAGTAAGAATAATAATTTAAATCCACAAAGATCTAACTGTTCGTTGTGAGAGTCCTGACCCTACCGTACTCATTTTACAAAAATGCGACTGCCGCGAGTTTGAAATCGGTCAGACTTTTTGCTAGATATGTGTCGCCTGATGAAAAAAATGTTGTCAAGTACATGATGGTTTTCCTTATCCCGCAAAATCTTCAAAGTTTTGAGAGAAGTGGTATTAAATCATGAATGGACGACAGTCGTCCACGACATACATATGTCGGCCGGTCCATCTGAGAGCGAGTCCACTGCCGGTCCAGTCCACCTGTCGCGTGGTCCATCTGTCAGCGAGTTCTATTTCAGCTGGTCTGATACCGGTTCATTCGCAATCCATCTGTCGCCCATTTACAGTCCAATGCTGGTTCACCCAAAACTTTGTAGACTGTTAATCTTCTTCATATGAAATATTTCAGGTATCATCGAAGACTTGTATAGGAAAGTTGATTCATCCTTTTATGGAGAAGTCGATGTTTTTGTCAAGGTAGATAGCTATTTTGTACCCTTTTAACCAAGATAAAGATTACATTTTCAGATAATCAAGAAGAATAATTATAGTGACAGGTCAATTTTGGTTGTTGTGAAAGTGCTGAAATATCATGAGGTGTCCGGCCAACCAAATAATGATGATGAAAGAGAATCTGTGAGTTGAGTTACATCACGGTTCATAAGTATATGAACGCATAGAATGATGGCAACTGAATCAACTCTGTTTGAGATGATTTTGCGGATTTTGGCTTTTATCATTCAAAATTATCTCAACCTTTTCTGATCACTGTTTTTTCCTGGTGAATGGAAATCTTTTTCGAAACATACAGGAATTTTGAAGACCGATACAAAAACCCGGTGTTATGGAATGCGGAAAAAATGATAGGAGCTGTGAGTAGTTCAAACAATTTTGAATTTTTTGATCATCAAAAACGAAATGTGCAATTTTTCAGGATGACGAGGAATCTGAGATAAATTATCAATCACAGTTAAATACATCAGAAACTTTTCCGAATTCTGGAGACAATGACGAGCAAGGCACTGACGTGGTGAGTCTGACAAATGATATCAATTTCCAAATGGTTCAGTCTTCTATTCTGTCATTGTCTCGCTCCTTGTCAGAAACGACACTCAACGAACCTGAAGATGATAACAATCAACAACCGAATTCAACACCAATCGAAGTATTATTTACTTTGTTATCTTTTCAATCAAAAAACTACAGGTACTCGACTTGCCTACAACACCCAAACAGGTGATTCTTCGAAAAATACGCCGTTTCATTAAAACAAAAGTCTCCAGATGGGTGCACCTATTGCTGGACCCTTCTCTATATACTCAACGCGTACTCGACATCCTTTCTCTTCCTCCCCATATTCCCGTCCTCATTTTTCAACGTCACTGTATTGTCGCCGGTACGCCGCCGTCCTTTTGCTGTTTGTTAAGATATACCGAATGGCGACAGAAAGGCGGCGTACCGGCGACAAATTTTTTTATGGCCCATTTGCGATCCAATGCCGGTCCACCCAAATTCCTGGAATAACTCTAATAAATGACCAGAGTTTGGAAACAGAAAACGTATCTGCATTTGAAAACGTACCTGCGTATCACAATTTTACAGACGTTGTGTGAAGTACAAAAGAGTACTCTGCCTCATCTAACTGCATCGATCTGTATCCGCGACTGGGATGACTCGAGGATCCTGAAAAATGTACCTATACCCATTAACTGTGAACAGCTCAAAACTGTCATCAAGAGTGTTTGTGGGAAAGGGCTGAAGGAGTTCTCCATTCTTAGAGTTGAGCTGTGTGGTTAGTTTTGTACATACTTATTTACCTACAGTATAACAGACTCTGCTAGATTTCAATAGAATCTGATCAAACTGAAAACCTTCAGGAAACGAAAACGCGATACTCGCCGATGATTATGTTATTGATGAAGACATGTTCTACAAGCTGAAAGTGAACGGATACGAAAACAAGCAACTGGCTGACTTTGAAATTGTCCCAATTTACGATTATCCTCCTCAAATGTACTCCCGGAAATCATAGGGCCAACAGATTGCATCTACGTTTTTTTATTGTTCAGTGAATTCGTCATTAGTTTTATTGAAACTTGAATAAATGTCATATTCTGTTACAGAAAACGCATTAATGACAAGCAATTCTCTTTCTCTCTCTCTCTCTCTCTCTCTCTCTCTCTCTCTCTCTCTCTCTCTCTCTCTCTCTCTCTCTCTCTCTCTCTCTTCCTGAACAACACATAAATCGAGTCGAGAACACAAGGTAGCCTCCCCTGCGACATGTATCTTTTTCCAACGTTCGTATCCGCTCTATCACAACTGACATTTAACAACAAATTTTTGTGTTTCCACTTATAACTCAGAAAATAGAAAGTGTTGTTTTTAACCTTACAATATGTTTACTCGGAAAATATTACCCTACTTTGACTTCTCGAATTCCAATGAACCTGCAAGTCGATTCTCATTTGATATCATTCAACTCGGTAACTTCCGTAAGTTGGCTGATGAGTTTTAGATGCTTCATATGAGATCAATTAGTGCTTTCATTGAAATATCAAATGATAACTCTACCTTCCCTCTTTCTCTAGATCTCCACCGTCACTCCACTCTCTCTCTCTCTCGCACCCTGGTGTCACTTTGAAATATGCGAAATTAATGATAGTGGGCCATGGTGAGCCGGGGTGTGTGAAGAGTGTAATTGTTGCGTTTGGCCGCTGGCAGTTTTAACATTTGTCGAGCCAATCGCATATCTTTTCAGGCGTAATTTATTGCTGTCATCAACTCTGTTCTTTTACAGAGACGTTCGCATGTTGATTTAAGCTTTAATGGGTTGCGTGATCTATTTGTTGTCTGGGAACTATTGATAGATTAGGACACAGAGAAAGAAAGAAAAAAAGAGAGAGAGAGAGTCAGAAGCGAGTTCTCTGTAGTTTGGAGTAGTTTATCCTTTCTTTCTTTCTTCTTCTTCTTCTTCTTCTTCTTCTTCTTCTTCTTCTTCTTCTTCTTCTCTCTCTATATCTCTCTTTCTCTTTCTCTCTCTCTCTCTCTCTCTCTCTCTTTCTCTCTCTCTCTCTCTCTCTCTACCTCTCTCCTAACCTTCATTCTCAGATGGGCTCTTACCAAACCACGGTCTCCGCACCAGACATCGATCACAAGCTCGCCCTTCTCCATCAAGAAAT
>OZ022253.1:7141352-7206977 GCA_963978915.1 Caenorhabditis parvicauda | reverse complement strand
TGAGCACTTTTAACCACCTAATTTGCAGGATTCTGTGAAACAAACTCCGGGGTATGTGAAATTCGTCAAAACTGATATTTAAACTTTCAGGACCCAATTAGAATAATCTGCAACGTCGTCAAACCATTCGATTGGGGCGGAGCCTGCGAATCAACTGTCAAAGATAGGGTTTGACCAAGAGCTTATTGCAAAAAAAGAGTTATTGCAGTTCAAAAGTGGAAACCTTAGGCAGTCCATTTGCTTTAGAAGACGTCGTTCCGCTTGAGGATCTTTTCTCGAAGTAATCAATAAATTTTTTAATGAAACTATCGGAGCTAATCACATTTACTCATTACAAAAAATCAATACGGAATGACAACCAAGTCTTTATCGAAATAGCCGCCATTATGTTCACTCGAAAGCTTCAGAATACTGGAAAAAAGACTTCCAGTCGACTCGTCCAACTGTTAGCAAAGCTAAGAAGGTTCAAGAAAAAGTGTGCGGTTGCGTCGGTGCGTTGGCAGTGCACACACGCCGATTACCATAACACTTCGAGTTTCTAATTATTGATATTATTATTGTTCAGGCCCAAGTCATTTGTATAGCACATAGCTTCCTCTACCTGTAAAAAATAGCGTAAAATTCTCGAACGTTTCGGGTGGACCGGAAATGGTCTGTGAAAGGGCGAAATATGGATTGTTAATAGACCGGAATTTGACTGAAGGAGACCCATGTTCGGTCTTGCCGCATCAAGATCGAACATAACAAATTTTGAGAATATTTTTCTGGTAACGACGGATGTATTCTGGGGCCGTTCAAACTTCTTATTACAATTTCTCAAGAATATTTGTCCGTAACACTTGTGCTCTCCGTATGAAAGTTATTCAAAGTTGTCAGGATTCCAAAGTTATTGGGTGAATGTTCAATTACGGTTCAAGTACAACACTCAGCGCACTCTCCCCGCCATCGTCCGAATTTCGGTTCATTCGCAGTCCATCTGTCGCCCGGTCCAACTGTCGCTCATTTACAGGTCCGATGTCGGTTAACCCAAAACTTTGGAGTAAGTCACCGACCTTCCGCGAGTTTTAATGGTACAGCAATTCTCCCACATGTTCCATTAAAACATGATGCCCCAAAGTACTCATGGTGCAATAACAGTGCCCATATCAGTTTGAACCCATCCTGGGTGCAGAGCAGCGGTGAGGATTTTGTCTTCAGCCAGGTCGATGGAGAAAGAGAAAGAAAAAGAGAGAGCGAGAGAGAGCGAAGGAGAGAGAGCGAAAGAGAGAGAGAGAGAGAGAGAGAGAGAGAGAGAGAGAGAGAGAGAGAGAGAGAGAGAGATTGAGAGAGATTGAGAGAGATAGAGAGAGAGAGAGATAGAGAGAGAGAGAGAGAGAGAGAGAGAGAGAGAGAGAGAGAGAGAGAGAGAGAGAGAGAGAGAGAGAGAGAGAGAGAGACCAACCTTACTATTAGGTTGTCGATTAAGTCCCCGAATTTTTTGGGGTGTTTTTGAGTACACATCCTGGCTTTCCAAGACCACAACCGCCCCTCTCCTTCAGTGGATTATTATTGTCGAGTCTTCCCCTTGCTAGTAGTCTGAGTGAGTATTCACTCAGTTCCATTGATTGGAAATGGTAACGCTGTTTTTCCGCGGACATTTTCGCGTCCGTCATGTTTTGTTATTTCTTCACGTTTATGACTCCAACCAAAAGGGAGCCAGGGATGGTTTTCACTAAACGTACGACTGAATACTCCTTTCTGCTGTTACATTCAACAAATTTTACACATAAATAAATGAAAAGAGCTACAACCTCGAACATGTCCCAACGTCAGGTCGTCGGTCTGAGATGATTATTGACTAGCTACTTGAAGCCGTGGAGGCTGAGCCACGTGTGAGTATTTGTGAACTGGAGCCAACAGTTGGCTTTAACGATACCACAATTGCTGAGAGACTCAGGTCTATCAACAAGAAAGAGACGTTCGAAAGATGGATAATTTATGGTATCACCGATTTTGATCAAATTTGGAGGGTCGATATGCCGATGTCTCTGCTCACCTCTCAACGCCGTCTTCAATGGCAGGATCACATCATCACTAAAGATAAGAAGTGGATAGTCTACTCTAATGTTGTACGGAAGACCGCTTGTTTAAATGCCGATTCCCCTGCTCCAGACGTTTCCAAAGCTGATTTTCATGGCAAAAAAGTGATGCTCTCCGTCTAGTGGTCCGTTCGTGGCATATAGTATTGGGAGATCTTGAAAGCTAGTACTATTATGAACAATGAACTTTATGTTCGTCAGCTACGAGTCCTCAAAGCTCATCTCATTTCTACTCGCGGAGCCGATGCAAAAATCTATCTTCAACATGACAGCGCTCAACTCCATGTTAGTAAATTAACCAAGACTGAGCTACTCGATTACGGTTGGACCCTTCTACCTCACCCACACTATAGTTTTGATCAAGCTTTTTCTTATTTCAATATGGTTTCTGGCCTCCAACGATGTAAAGATGGAAATAATTACGCTGATGTAGTCGAGGTCGAATCCCACCTCCGCAACTTCTTCCAGTCATACTGCGAGACCTGGTGTCGCAATGGCATTGAGAAGCTAGCCCAACGTTGGTAACAAGTCATAGATGCTGATAGCCAATATATATAAAATCACCATTGTGCATTGTTAAGATAATGATAAATGAAATTTTCTACAAAAAATTCGGATACTTAATCGACAACCTAATAATTGGATATCCAAATTGACGATGATCCTCACCAAGTCCCAGGAACTTCTCGTAGAGCGAGACAGCGAAGGAAATGATGTTGATGATCTTTCTATCAGACGGAGCTTTTCTAACAAGAGAAAGGAAGAACTGAGTAACGATGATAGGAGCCGTAACGTTGATGTCGAACTGCTTTGTAAGCGCTTTTCTAAATATCTTCCCGTTTATCTGAAACGCCAAGACCACACATAAACATTAATAGACAATAAGTGAGTTATATACTTTATAAATTACTCTGCTTTGTGATTACTACGATTACTTCATGATCATTTGATTACTACGAGCTGAATCAAGTTAAACTAATTTCGAAAATTTTGAAGGGTCTAAGACATACAAGAAAAAGCCAATAGGTAAAATGACTACAGAAATTTGAGAAACTTTGAATTATTTAATCGAGAAAAAATTCTTCAACTCACATCGTAGTAGACCATGATGCCAGCGTTATTGATTAGGATATTGAACCTTTTCCTACGAAAATATCATCGACTTCCTCTACAGCCTTCTGAATGAATGCATCATCAGCGACGTCAAGCTGGATTATGTGTAGCTTTGGGCTCTTGATGTTGTGCAGGTTCTGGAATGAAGGGAAGAAGGGAAGAAGAAAACAAAAAATTGTAGGATTGTTCTGAATGCCCGGATAGAACTACTAACACCAATGTTCTATTATTACTAACACTAGTATTCAGTACTTTCCTCCTTTGCTCAGGTTATCAATTACTGTTTATCATAACCCAGTGGGCTCTTACTTCGAAGGTGCACTGGTGCTCTATTTCGGTTCAATAACGTCCGTTTTGGCTTTAAAGTGGTACCCAAAATCGTATACCAGGTGTCCGAATAAAGTTTACAAGTTAAAAGAATTCGAAGAATCATCTTCAACATATTTAAAAACCTCGGAGCACACTCAGACCTCCAACCAATGTACATACAGTACTGTTTATAATCTTATTCGCATTTAGTTTTTTGAGCATAATTTTTTTGAAAATGAATGAAACGATCTGAAATTGATACGGTAAGTAGAAAATACAGTGTTTAACGTATGCACAGTAAGCATCATATTGTACGAGCATCAAATAATTTTTTTTTAAATTTCTTATTTTTTCCTTCTTTTTCTTTTTTGCGTTTTCTCAGAAATCCATCTGTAATTAAAATCAGTTCTCGTTTAAACTGTTTGGATACAAACTATCTTGTTTTATAGATATGGGTAAACCATTTGGAATCACAAACGTGTCGGATGATATCCGAAAAGCCATCATCCGAGGCCGGAAAAGTGGAACTACTACGACCAAACTAGCAAAGTTGTTCCAGAGATCTCCAAGAACGATACAGCTTGTCTGGAAACAGTTTCTCGTCAAGGTAGTATTCATTATACTTTTACTTCATGAAAAATATCTAAAGGGTCAAACGATTCAACAGAAATCGCATGGTAGACCCCGGAGAACCACAAAGCTTATGGATCGGAACATTCGCCGCGCATCGATTGAGGACCCGAGAAGGAGTTCTTCTGAAATTAGAAGTCTTGTTACGACTCCGAATGGGTACATACCTTCGGGAAGTACTATCCGGAGACGTCTGATGGAAGCAGGATTGTTCGGAAGACGGCCAGTGAAGAAACCATTCATAAATGTCAAGAACAGACAACGTCGTGCTGCGTGGTGTAGAGCTCATGTGAACTGGACACGTCAGGATTGGTCGAAACATGTATGGAGCGATGAGAGTAAATTCAACATGTTTGGAAGTGACGGTATGAAGTGGATTCGACGTCCTACTGGAACCAGGAACCTCCCAAAGTATCAGTCTCCAACTGTCAAACATGGAGGTGGAAGCTTAATGGTGTGGGGATGTTTCTCTGATGGAAAAATGGGCCCGTTGAGACGCGTTGATGGAATTATGGATAGATATCAATACGAAGACATCTTGGAGAACACGATGAAGCCTTTGGCTTTACAGAACATTGGTCGAGCATACGTTTTTCAACAGGACAACGATCCGAAACACACGTCGAAACATGTCCGTGGTTGGTTTCAACGACGTCGTGTCAATCTCATGGACTGGCCATCCCAAAGTCCGGACGTGAATCCGATCGAACATCTCTGGGAAGAGCTGGAAAGACGTGTCCGAGGACAACGAGCCACCAACTTGGACCAAAAATTCACCATTTTGCAACAAGCGTGGCAGAACATCCCAGTGACCGTCATTAATACTCTCCTGGACTCGATGCCAAGGAGATGTAAAGCAGTCATCGACGCCAAAGGCTATGCTACAAAATATTAGCCCTCATTCTTTTCAATTTTGAGTTATTGGATACGGTTATTGAATTTTATGACGTGTTGAAGCCTACATATCATTTGTTTCAATTTGGGTGTTTTTGTATTTTGGAATGAATTTTTGTTTGTTTTTTGGCTGTACTCGACATATTCGTAGCAACAATCGAAAACAGTTCACAGAATGATTGCTCGAAGTTTCAGAGAGATTCAACCACATTGAAAAAAGTTATGCTCAAAAAACTAAATGCGAATAAGATTATGAACAGTACTGTATATCATTTCCATGACCGTTCATCCTCATCAAACCACTTCAAGAGGAAACAACTCTAGCTTCTTCCGGATTCCTGCACGCTGCAACCACAATCTGGATACTTTCCAGTTCCAGAATTTTTTTGGTGAGGCCAAGACCGATGCCTCTATTAGCTCCGGTGATCAGGACAGTGCTTGGCGCCATGGTGAATTTTTATCTGAAAGATGGAATCAGAGTTTTCAATTAAGGTGTTGTCAGAATACAATAAATATTTTTGATTTGTAGAGCAATTTTTAGGACTATTTCTGACAAAAACTTTAAAATTGAATTTTATCTTCAGTATTCTGAATTTATTCAAATGCATATGGGTTTTTTTTCGTAAAATATAACATAATAAGCCTTGACGGTGCTTATATGTCATGAAGTCTCAACATGTCTGTGGTAACCTTTATTGTCGACAAGGTTGGGGTCTGTGAGACACCTCGCGGCGTCTGCACAGAGACATGGAATGATCAGGGCCAAGATCACAAGGGGGCGTGCACCAGGTGTTTACATCCAAAAGGTCATAGTCATGAGAGGGTTTGATACGCAGGGTGATCAGATGTTATATCCCCGGCTTTCACAAGTTACGTGTCCCTACGTAACATACAAAAAAGATGTTCAAGTTAAACAATGTTTATAACTTGCTTCCTCTCTTCTAGATGACGCCAATCCGTGTTCTCCAGAGTAGTAAATGTCGGAAGTAGTAGAAACAAAAAAGGACACGTTGTCGTGTGAAGCTGCAGGGGGACAGTTGGCCTTGTAGCAGGCAGTCAGCAAGGGGCAATCGGCTCTCTCTTGCGACATCACGGGCGGTTCGCACATCGTGAATACAGGGGACATCAACACGGGCCTTTGGCTCTTCGTGGATAGGGGGTGGCAGCTCACAATACAGAACGTTCCTTCTTCCTTCCTTCTTGTCATTCAACAAAGTTCTTCTGGGTGGGTTACTTCTTCCTTGTGACCAGGACTTGGTCTTTGTCGCGCTGCTGTGATGTGTGGATAGTGTAGCGGGTCAGCAGGCGATAGCCGAGTTATGCATCAGATAGTAGAACGCACGTGGGTCACCGTCGCTAGATGGTGGACCCCTCGGTGGTACCTCCATATAACATAATAAGCCTTGACGGTGCTTATATGTCATGAAGTCTCAACATGTCTGTGGTAACCTTTATTGTCGACAAGGTTGGGGTCTGTGAGACACCTCGCGGCGTCTGCACAGAGACATGGAATGATCAGGGCCAAGATCACAAGGGGGCGTGCACCAGGTGTTTACATCCAAAAGGTCATAGTCATGAGAGGGTTTGATACGCAGGGTGATCAGATGTTATAAAAATCATAAAAGAGTATTTTGTAAAATTTCAAAAAAAACAGTTGGAAACAGAAAAAGCATAATTATTGAAACGAGGTAAAAGAAAGCATAATTACTGAAACGAGGTAAAAGAAAGCATAATTACTGAAACGAGGTAAATTCTGAGTGTGGTCTTCGTAGTATTGAAGCTGTTGTCCACTGTGAATATGAGCGAAACACGGAAACTACACCGATGTGATTATTAAATGTCCTCCGTTGTATTTGTCATCACGAGGTAGAATCTTTGTACCGCCCATGTTCAGAGCTTTATCCTCACTTATCATGGCTCCGAGAACCGTCCTTATCACCGGCTCCAACAAGGGCATCGGCCTTGGAATCACGAAAAGCCTTCTGAAGTACAAGGGTGTCGAAACAGTCATTGCTGCGTGTAGAAGACCTGATGAGGCTGAGGTGAATTTTGAAGATTTTTAACTGAAATTGAACTTCAATTCTAACAAAAAGGAGAAACTAGGGTTTGCTAGGATTTCAACTTTTCGAAAAAAAAATTTTCATCTCTGCTTTTTCTATTATTCCATTCATTACAGGATTTGCACAGCATCAAGAGCTCAAAGCTGCGCATTGTCCAGCTAGATGTCACTGATGATACGTCGATTCAGAAGGCTGTAAAAGAGGTTGATGAGATCGTCGGAGAGAGAGGTCTCAACATGCTGATCAACAACGCTGGTGTACTGCTCAACTATGGAGTGAGTATTCTCTCTCTCTCTCTCTCTCTCTCTCTCTCTCTCTCTCTCTCTCTCTCTCTCTCTCTCTCTCTTTCTCTCTCTCTCTCTCTTTCTCTCTCTTCCCTATGTCCTCTCTCATGAAACTCCTTCCAGACAACCGGCCCAATCTCGAGAGAAACCCTGACGACTCAATTTGACGTCAACATCACCTCAGTGATCATCGTTACTCAGTACTTCCTCCCTCTCATCAGAAGAGCCCCAACAGACAGGAGAATCATCAACATCTCGTCTCTAGCTGCATCCATCACTAAAAACACGAGCGGATCTGGTCCGACCAACCGTCAATTAGCTTATTTTGTTAGTAAGGTAGGTACTTGTTTGAAGCCAGTCTTAATAACTATCTACTTTGTCGAGAACTATTTTACTAATTCTATGTATGTAAAAAACTTGAAAGGAGCAGTAAGCAATTACCATATTATCATACGATGCTATTCAGAGCGGTCTCAACCAGTTCACAAAGTGTCTGTCAATCGACCTCGCCGAAGACAACATTCTCACGGCTGGATTCTGCCCGGGATGGGTACAAACAGATCTGGGAGGTATCAAACATCTCAAGGCCGCTGCTATGACCGTAAGTTTCATGGAAGTTATCAACTGTACTCTCGATTTGGCTTGAAACTAGCACTCTACATAATGTACTAGTGAGCTTTGTGATCTTCATGAACAGTCTTTTTTCGGAGAATGTTATTCAACTGTTTTCAGCTGGATCAATCCATGGCCGACCTGGTTCCAAGCATTCTTAAAGTTTCCAAGAAACATAACGGTGGATACTTTGATAGGAAACTTGAAATTATTGAGTATTGATTTGTGGATTTATCTAATAAACTATTTATTTGGCGGATTCGTGGAATACCAAGAAAAGAAAAAAGGTCTTCACCAACTGGTAATAATAATTTCCTGACAAAAAAGAACGAATGATCAGAGGATTCCTGGAAATCGTGTTCATGAGGGCTCTCTCTCTCTCTCTCTCTCTCTCTCTCTCTCTCTCTCTCTCTCTCTCTCTCTCGTTTTTTTTTCTCTCTCTCTCTTTCTTTCTCGGTGAACGAAACAAACGAAGAATAACATCGTATTTTCATGTTTCAATCTGTAATATAAGAAGATAGTTAAAGTGATTGTGACTTGTTTTCAAATCTGTTGAAACTACAGATTAAACATGACGTGTGTCTGCGAAAACTTTTAGTGTATTCTTCGTAGTATTGAAGTTGTTTTCCACTGTGCATGTGAGTAGAATACGGAAACTACACGCGGTCATTGAATGTCTGCCGTTGTATTTGTCATCAAAAGTCAGACCCTTCACACCGATCTTGTTCAGTGCATCATTATCGTTTACCATGGCTCCAAGAACCGTCTTGATCACCGGCTCCAACAAAGGCATCGGCTTCGGAATCACGAAAAGTCTCTTGCAACACGAAGAAGTCGAAACGGTCATTGCTGCGTGTAGAAGACCTGATGAGGCTGAAGTTTGTTTTTTTATTGCTATTTTTTGATTTTAAAATTGAGATTTTGAGAATTATGAGATTTCTTAAAACTTCTACGTTCTGGGAAAATTTACCTTTTTACAACTTTTTTCATCTAATTATTTGAAAAAAAACCGACTTGTGAAAATGGGGCAATTAGTAAAAGGCACCACTGACGCCCGGCACCATGACACCACACTGTGGTGCCAGTGGTGCCGGGTGCCGTGTTTTATCGTGTTTCATTTTAGTAAATTGCACCACAGTGGGGCGTCAGTCAAAATACTCTGACACCACAGTCGAACTCACTGTGGTGTCAGTTTCATAAATCTGGCACCACAGTCGAACTCAGTGAGGTGTCAGTTCGAAGAACCTGACACCACAGTCAGATGAGTGGTGTCTGGGGCGTCAGGGGCGTCAGCGGCGTCTTTGGTCCGCCGTACTACGTTACGCAGTTAAACTTGGTCGTTGCCTGAGTATCAAACTTTTCAACATATGATACTCAACCTTCATTTTCTAACCATGAAAAAACGTTATTGTGATGTTTACAATGAGTTTCCAATATTTCTGTTTCGGATTTGGGAAACTCCTCTTTTTTAGATTTATTGTTCACGACTACGGCATGGATAAATTTCTCCCAGATATAAAGACATTGCAAATATAAAACACGGCAGTAAGAGCAACACCAACACGTCATTTTCCCAGTTTTGGATCCACCATGAGAGATTTTGGTTTTTATCTGATATCGGCGTCGTTCCATTGTAGAAGCGGTCTACCTTATTTTCTTTATCGTCTCGAAGGTGTCGTTCATGTGAACTTTCCTAACCGACGTTGTGATGGGTGATGTGCAATGTGACCTGCATATGAGAGCTTTGCTGTAGTTATCAACTCCCAGACACCGGATTTGTGAGGCTTGATATCGATAGTTTCGAATATAATTTTCATCATTTTTCATGAGAATCATAGTACTGAATAGAAAACTTCCAGGTTTCTGTCACAGAAAATAACAATGGGACAACAAATTGATCTGACCAGTTCCTTCCGTTTTGCTTTGTTTCTAGTGAGTTCGATGGACTCTTTATCACTTCTGTGAAGCTCCTCCAGTTCATTTCTTGATCGAGATTCCGTGAATCAGACTTCAGCTTCAGCTTCAGGATCTTGAGAAAAAAAACCGTGTTTCTTCAGAAAGAACAAGATGAAAACGTCCTGGAGTGAATGAATTTCAGTTAAACGGTGATAACAATGACAAAAAAAACTTAGTTATGCATTTAGAACTTTAGTCTGTAATGCTCTTATATACTCTGTGAGAAGAAAACACATGGGCAGGATATTTATTCAGAGTGCAATTTAAATTGGATTAGGCTTCAATAAATCAAGAAGGAAGCTCCAGACGTCTCAACCAGAACCATCGTCCAACATTCATAGAGACGGAGAGACCTGGAATAGATAATTGAACAATTAAAGGAAAATTAAACTCACTTTTTTGCTTGAATAAGTTAGAATTGAATCAAAGTTCAGATTGATCACCAGCAGTGTACCAACGAAGAAGCAGTTTCAAAAATCTGAAAGGTGAAATTCAGAAATTTGAAAGGCGAAAAATGATTAAAAAATGAATAAGAGAATGAAGGTCGAGTACCGTATGTTGAAAAGTTTGATACTCAGGCAACGACCAAGTTTAACTGCGTAAAGTAGTACGGCGGACCAAAGACGCCGCTGACGCCCCTGACGCCCCAGACACCACTCATCTGACTGTGGTGTCAGGTTCTTCGAACTGACACCTCACTGAGTTCGACTGTGGTGCCAGATTTATGAAACTGACACCACAGTGAGTTCGACTGTGGTGTCAGAGTATTTTGACTGACGCCCCACTGTGGTGCCATTTACTAAATTGAGATACTATAAAACGCGGCACCCGGCACCACTGACACCAGGCGTGGTGTCATGGTGCCGGGCGTCAGTGGTGCCTTTTACTAATTGCCTGAAAATGGTTACATGAACAGTTGACTCATGTCAACTGAGCTGATGAAGTGACTTCAAAAAGTTGAATTTGACTTTTCGGTTTTCAAATTAATAATCTCATAACCATTACGCTTTTTTGACACGTTGATAACAAGATCTGATTGATCTCTCCGTTACATCTTGAAGTTATTAACTTCAGTTGAACATACATATGTTCCGATCATAAACTTGTAGACCAACACAATGTACCCTTTTACACTGTAGGGGTGAAAACACTCATGTAACGCATAAGTGCGCTTTTTATCGTCTATTCTCACTGGTTCTCTCATTCCATTCATTACAGGATTTGCACAGCATAAAAAGTTCGAAGCTGCACATTGTTCAACTCGATGTTACGAACGATTCGTCGATACAGAAGGCTGTAGAGGAAGTTGACAAGATCGTCGGAGAGAGAGGTCTCAACATGCTGATCAATAACGCTGGTGTACTGCTCAACTATGGAGTGAGTATTTTCTCTCTCTCTCTCTCTCTCTCTCTCTCTCTCTCTCTTTCTCTCTGTCTTTCTCTCTGTCTCTCTCTCTCTCACTCTCTCTATCTCTCTCTCTCTCTCTCTCTCTCTCTCTCTCTCTCTCTCTCTCTCTCTCTCTCTCTCTCTCTCTCTTCCCTATGTCCTCTCTCATGAAACTCCTTCCAGACAACCGGCCCAATCTCGAGAGAAACCCTGACGACTCAATTTGACGTCAACATCACCTCAGTGATCATCGTTACTCAGTACTTTCTCCCTCTCATCAGAAGAGCCCCAACAGACAGGAGAATCATCAACATCTCGTCTCTAGCCGGATCCATCACTAAAAACACAAGCGGATCTGGTCCGACCAACCGTCAATTAGCTTATTTCGTCAGTAAGGTAGGTACTAGTTTTCCGATCAATCGATCGCTATTTGTGTGAGTGTCATTGCAGTACTTTTATCAAAATATTAACAACATACGAATTTGCTTAAATCTTGCTTCACTCTGTAGAACTGAATAAACTTCGGTCCTGGAGAGGAGGATCGACATGATTTTTAGAGAATTAGAACATTATCATGGATGGAATCAGTGTCCTGTGTGGTATACTCTGAGTTGATCATTCAGAGTGGTCTCAACCAGTTCACAAAGTGTCTGTCAATCGACCTCGCCGAAGACAACATTCTCACGGCTGGATTCTGCCCGGGATGGGTCCAAACAGATCTGGGAGGTATCAAACATCTCAAGGCCGCTGCTATGACCGTAAGTTTCATTCAACTAATT
The DNA here is from genome assembly GCA_963978915.1 of Caenorhabditis parvicauda. NCBI lineage: Eukaryota > Metazoa > Nematoda > Chromadorea > Rhabditida > Rhabditidae > Caenorhabditis > Caenorhabditis parvicauda. The sequence continues at coordinate 7,194,876 of OZ022253.1, read as the reverse complement.
GTTTGTGATCTTCATGAACAGTCTTTTTTCGGAGAATGTTATTCAACTGTTTTCAGCTGGATCAATCTATGGCCGACCTGGTTCCAAGCATTCTTAATGTATCTGAGAAACATAACGGAGGATACTTCGACAGGAAACTTGAAGTCATTGATTATTGATTTGTGAATTTATCCGATGAAGTATTCTTTTTTGTCTGCCTGTAGATTAGCAAAAGTAGAGAGGGAAAATGAGAGAGAGAAAGAAAGAAAATAACAGTTTTCTACAAAAAATAAGAAAAGTTTATTGCAAAAGTTCTAATGACTTGGCTCTGAACTTGTCCGAAAGAGTATTCAATAGTTGCGCCTTCGAAGAGTTCCCAGACCCAGCTGCTTTGCTCAAAACACTGTCACAACTAGAGCTTGAGCATTGCTTATCGAGGCTCAAGGATCTTCTAACACGTTCACACTCCCACCACGAAGACTGAAATACACGATAAAAATACATATTTCAAGACACTAGAATACCTCAACACCACAAGTACCCGCATACGGCTTTCTCATGCACACTTGGTAGGCAAAAGCTGCTGCACAAGTCTTACTGGGGTCCTGAAACGATTTTTAGGTTCCGGTAACTAGATTTCCCGTGTATACTTGGATAGCATTGTTGTAGTCTGTAGTGCACTTGTTGAAGTACTGAGTCTCGGTCTTTTTGATGTAAGTGATACAGTCCCAGTTGCGAGATGATTCTGAATTGGGGTTTTATAAAATTTGCACGAATAGCTCAGTTGGTAAAGCGTTCGATTTCCGCCCAAAAGATCAAAGTTTCGAATCCCACCGGTGGCCACCTGTCTTTGTAAGTTTTGCATTCTCACTCACGTATGAAACCTCCATCACAATCGAACTCGATTGTCTTGAAAATCTGGATATATTGGTAAGCGTTGTCTGGAGGGACTCCACTGGAGATGAATCGGGTCTGAAGGTTACTGTAAGTTGGATTCAGGTACAGTAGTTCTAAATTATACTCTGCAGGTCAATTCTGAATACTGTATGTCAAATTTGGAACGTAACGTTGGATGACTGTAGGTCAAAAATGACTACTGTACCTGACTCATACAAGCGTCATACTGATCTCCAAGACACGCAGCGAACTGTTGTCGAGCATAGCAGACTGACAGCAGGCCGTCGATTCCCTGTTACTGTAGCTTAGAATTTATTTGAGAGGGTTACTGTACCTTGTTATAATATTGATTTATGATGTAGGAAAGTCGGGCTGGATTGGTCCAGTCGGTTTGGTCCGCGGTGATGTTGAGATATTGATTGAAACGACCCTAAACGACGAGTTTTCTTTGTTCGGAAAATAAAGAAACGGATTGGAATTAGAAAACTGACAAAATTGGAAAACCATAACAAATTGCTCAGAAGTTTCGAAAACCTGCTGACTTTTTTGACTCCAAATTACAGGATTAAAAATCAAATCTACTCGAAAAGTCTTTCTCCGCTCATTGGACGGACCCGCCCCCTCCCTAAACTCATACCTGACATGCCTGCAATGTCTGTGAAATACAAACACCTGACGCGGCTTTCTGATAGTACCCAATCGGCATCTCGGTGAGATCCAACATGCCAGCGTGGCAGATGGACAAACATACTGTAATCGTTGTGGTACTGTAACTTTCATTGACCTACCGGAAAGAAGGACGACTTTGAGCATTTTCAGTGAACCAAATGAATGCCAACCGTTCATGATAATTTTAAGCGGATTTGGTTATCATCTGGAATGACACATTTGCTGTACTGCTTTTTTGCAGGAATCAATTAGAGTTTACTTTGAGGTACTGTTTGGGATTTAGAGGTACTGTGAGGCACATATCTAGCAAAATGTCTGACCGATTTCAAACGCGCTCTAATCCCAATTTTGTAGAATGAGTACGGTAGGAGTCGGGACTCTCACAACGAACAGTTAGATCTTTGTGGATTTAAATTATTATTCTCACTTTCAATCCATTGAAGTTAAAGGTGCATTACTTAAATCGTTCTTGTATTTTGAGGCGAAACTGCTACGGTACTAAGTAACCGATTTACGGAGGTCAGACTTTTTAACAGGTAGAGGAAGATATGTGCAGCGGTATGCTGCAGGTCTTTGTGCTTCTTCGCTGCAGGAGTTCTTGACAATAATTGTGTGAAAATGACAGAATTTTCACTATAACATCTCTAAAACTCTCACTCTCTAACATCAGTTCGTTTATACCAGAGTTGACCTGCTCGATGAATTGTAAACGATAAACATTATTTTCAATCAAGGTATGCTCAACTGTTTTGTGCTAATTTCGGTATTCATATCCGTAGCTTCGTTCGATGGTTCCAGTGAGTTTTTCGAGAAAAAGAAGGAGAGAAAAAAAGAGAGAGAAAGAGAGAGAAAGAGAGACAGAGAATTCAGAAGATACAAGAAGTCTGTTCAAGAGCCTAGTAGCGGAATGTGAACAAAATGAAAACATGTGTCAATCGGTAAGCTTACCTTCAGAACTTTATTCGACTATTTCGACTTCTCGTACCTTTCAATCCCTTGAGCAAAACGTGTAGTTTGGCTCAGATAATTAGAAGTAATGAATCCTGCAGAACTCGGAACAGTTCGGTCTCTTCATCTTCAACACTGTGGAGATTGCTCAACACTTTGACAAGGAAGAAGCTATCAACCATCACGACGTCGATAAAGCGTTCAATGTTATGAAGATGTTGGCCAGATGTAATCATTCCGAGGATGTCCGCTCTTTTATGAAGAAAAACGAGGGAGAAGTCAATGCTTTGATTCAGAAGGTGAGAGAGAGAGAGAGAGATAAATCGAAACAAAGTTTTTTGAAATCGTGAATTTGTCAACGAGAAATGAAACAAACTGATTATTCATCGGTTTTGTTCGGACGGTGGCCATCAACTAATTTTCTGTGTTTCAAGTTTATAATTTGAAAAAAACTTTCCTAGTTCGACTATTCCCTGTGGTACCCCGCTGGTTGAGCAGATTTTAATTTTTTTTGAAAAAGATATACTGAGAGAGAGAGAGAGAGAGAGAGAGAGAGAGAGAGAGAGAGAGTGAGAGAGAGAGAGAGAGAGAGAGAGAGAGAGAGAGAGAGAGAGAGAGAGTGAGTGAGAGAAAGAGAGAAAATTGCAGGCATTCAGAATCATGTCACACGTGCCTGAAGATGAACGAAAAGATTGGCTACAAGAGTCTCTAGCACCACCTCCGTTTCTCACCAAAGGAGTATACACCAATACGGATGAATTGTAATTCTGAATTATGTTTCACCTGATTTCTGATTATAAGATACAATAATCTTCTTGATTCTCACTTTTTCAAAGTCTCACTGATTTTATCACTTTTATTGTGAATAAAGTTCAAATAGTTACATTGACAATAAATAATTCCAATCAAGACGAGAAGTCACAAACAACCACTCGTGTTTCAACTGAATGATTTCACTGGTATTTCCTACTTCTCCTATTGATATGTATGAAATGTGTGAATGTGTGTGATGTGATGTGAAAATCTTATGTGAAAATGCCTTGGATATGTTGTTAAACTCTTTTTGTCTCTGTCGTCCATTAGTTACTATAAAGCTCGGATATCCGGCCGTCTGGGGGTGTCAATAAGAGTGATAGGGTGAGGCTACACGGCACCTGTTAACATCCACCTGACAGGTGATGCCGGCGACATATTTTGCCAACTTCTCACTACAGGTGAGGTGAGCATGTCGGACATCAAGAAGCGGAGCATCTTCACAAGCATTGAAGAGCTCATTGCACCGGTGGAAGAGCCGTCGACATCACACGAGAACTCAACCGAAGATTTTGCTGCCAAGTTGGAGGTTTTGATTTGTTTATCGTTTGGCAAGAAAAAAAGTTGCATAACCTACAGTAATAAGTAGTTCCAACAAGCTCAAGAAAAAATGGGGTGTGATAATCGGAATAAAAATACAATACCAACAAAGCTTATTTTCTCTCAATTTGCAAGTTCAGTCAGGACTTTCAAATTTATCAATAAGGTTTTCAAGTCAATTTTTTCCCAATTTCTAGGACCGCAATCAATTCTAAATAACACAGAATATTTTTTCTTCATCTTTTAAATTTGGTAAATTTCTCATTTCAGTTATCCTTCCACAATCTTCTATTTCAGTGTTCATACTGTCAGAAGAAGTACCTTACCTACTTTGGTCTACGAAGACACATTCTGTTCCACGAAGAAGGGAAACTCCAGCAGACGTGTCCGCATTGTGACAAGACGTACAAGTGAGTCACACCGACATGGACATCGATCTCCACTCAGACATGACGAGTAGAAGCTACCAATCAGTTTGAAAAAGCATATTCCTACAATGGAAACCCCCTTGTTAGATGTCCGTCCAAATTTCACACGATACACACCAACATTCATTTTCTGGCTAGTATACAGGCCAGGTCATGTAGTTATTAGAATGCATTGCTGCAAAACACAAGACCTCAGTTCGAAATTTTCGGATGTTGTCATTTTTGCTTACGCAGTGAAATCTAACTTTGAGTGTCTGGAAATCAGGAAGGTTTCTGACTGTAACCGTAAAGACCTAATGCCAATCTTACCCGGATCACCTTTTTCGTGTTTTTCATCAAAAAAGGCGAGGAGGTCTAGACCAACTTTTTCCATCCAGAAACGCGCAGACAAGTTCAAATTTCCACCAGTGTTCTGGGTTTACCTTCGACAGTACGAAGCACTGTGAGTCTGGTCACGTTGAATATCGTCTCCGATGTTACACCTGTGTTGTACTTCTGTTTCAACGGAGAATATGACAGGGATCGACCTCTTACCATGTGCATCGGTGAGCGGAAACACTGTCCATAGTACTACCTCTTCCGCAACACCAAAGTTCAATCCTCCCCACACCATTTTTTTGTTTTTTCCTGAGAAAAAAAGGTTGCATCCTGATTCAACGAACCCGAAAACCATAAAATAGTCGCAACACCCAATCTGTCAAGCATTTTACACCTTTGGGGCAGGTGTCTCCTCCCTCCTCTAATCGAGCCGACACTGTGGTCACCTGTCGGAAACTGCGCTACTTCTGTTACACTTCCACCTCCTCCCCTCCAACCTAATCAGCACAGGTTGTCATAGGTGTTCTTGAAAATGGTGTCTGTATGGGGTGCAAACAATGTTAAAATTGGTAATTTTCGCTTTCCTGTCCGAATTAAATTAGACATCGAACGTTTCTCCTGAGTGGGGAGTAGTTTTTTAAACAGATTGAAACTTAGCCACAATGAAAAGGTTGCTGACCTTCGAATATACACAACAACATTGTAAACCTGAACACACAGTCCAAAACCCACTTTCAGATCATCCGGAGCCTTGAAAATGCATCTGAAGACCCATTCTCTTCCTTGCTGCTGTCCGATCTGCGGGAAGTCGTTTTCGAGACCTTGGTTGCTGAAGGGTCACCAGAGGATTCATACAGGTATTAACTTTGAAAGTGTAAAGAAAAATACAAATCTACCTGTTTACCCGTAAGGTCATTTGAACAACGGATTTGTATGAAACAAAACCAATTTTTCTCTATTAGTAACTTTCAATATCTGGAAGAGCTTGTCACTTACAAATACCCAAAGCTTCTCTGTTACAGGCGAAAAACCCTTCACTTGCAACTCATGTGGTCGTAGTTTCGCTGATCGAAGTAACTGGAGAGCTCATCTACAAACGCATTCCGGGGAAAAGAAACATCGATGTGAGAATTGTGGCCAAGCCTTCGCTCGACAGCAAGTAAAAGTTCGTCATCAAATGTCGTGTAATTCCAAAATTTCTTTATGATATCCGTCAAATAAATTATTAAAACCGGTGCGAGATGCTAAGATATCACAAAGGGGAGATGTGTGATTATGCTAAAATACAGGGAAATGTTCTCACGAATTTTGGTTCGATGCGGGCAAAAGCTTGATTGTACTTGCTTTTAGAAGGTGTGTAGTTTACAAAAACATAAAGCCGCGAAACTCGCTGCAGGTCGTCGAGCGGTCTCAACAACACTGTCCAAAGCATGTACCAGCTTCACAACACTCAGGAAAATGTGATTAAGAAGATAACTAAATAAGAATCAAGCTCGATAAGGCGATAAACGGGTTTGGTCAAGGTAAATAGTTACGAAAATGAGGGTAATACATAAATGTTGTGCGATAAGAGAAAAAAGTGAAAGATGTGGGAAAACAATGAGATAGTTGAAAATAAGTGACTAGTGAGATAGACAGTCAAATTGAAAACATAGAAAACTTGGGAGGAACAACGTTGATCCTGTGTAGAGATTTGGTTGTCGTTCTCCATCTATAGTTCGAATTTAATGACTGTTCTCTCACTTTTGGCCTCTCTCTCTCTCTTAACCTTTCACGGAGAGGAAAAATATGATGATAACGAGTAATTTGAGTACTGAACCCACCTTTACCGCTCAGTCCGACTAGTATCCAGTCCCATGTGACGCATTTCATCCTCAAGTTCTAGGAGGTTCCTCTCAAGTATTTCAACTTCTTCGAGTCTTCCAGCTGACGCCGCCTGTTCCAGGTAACCACGGAGGATGTCGCGTTGCTCGTACATCGGGTCCAGAAGATTCTCTTCGTCGATGAATGGATTGTGACTTCTGCAATGAGATGATTATCTTTTTTTTCTTTTACGAAAAATGAAATTTCAGGTATCGCATCATTGTTTAATGTTCATCTGTCAATCCACGAAGTACCTACAGTAACTCGCTCAAATTCATATCTTCTAGGTTAATGTTTGACGATTTAGGTAACTTTTAAGATGATTTTCAACTTTTTTTTCTGTTAGTCCAAAATACAGTACTCTTAGTAGGTCGAAAAGCATTTCACTCACAGTAAGTTAAAATATGCTTATTCTTTGTTAGCCTAGGGTAACTGACATTTTTGAGCTGTTAAATGTTAGATCAGGCTTAATAAACCACAGTATGTTGTTTACTTTCACAAATGTCGAGAAAACTCTGAGAGATCAGCAAAAAAAAACGAATTCGAACTAACTTGGTGTTGACCGGTGTCCAACCATCGTCGGCGGATGTTCCGGCTCCAACTAGTCTATTGATCGACGACGATGGACTCAGGGACTTGGCAGCTGATGACGTTGGACTCATGTGGGGCATGGAGGACGACGCCTTCAAGGGTCTTCCTTCGTTGTTCCGGAGACGCGCTTCGTGAACCTGCTTCGCCACCCGCCTCTTGTGTTCTGTTACCAGTTCAGCATATTTTTCAGGGGTCGGAAGGTCCATTATCTGACCAATGAGTCCCTGGAATACAAACATGAAATTTGAGCGAGAGAGATGAAGAGAAAAAGAGTAAGAGAAGAAGTGTGTGCAACAGTAACCTTCTTGGTACGGTAACAGTGTAACCTACAGTAGCGCGGTATACCGTTTTTTACTTCAAACTCTCTTTGTTTATTATTCAGTTCTACAGTATATTTGACCCAGTTAAACTAATACAGTAACCTATCACTTACCCCTAGAACGTTCAGCGTCGCCGTTCTGATATTCTTCCTCATCAGATGTTCTCTTGGACCGGTCGTATCGTCTCCACCGTTGCAGATCTTGTTGCTCAGCACATCGACATCTTTCTGTTTCGAGGCTACTTTTTCTCTCAACTCCTCAGCCGACTTCAATGTGTACATGGTTTCTCCGTTACTATAAAGTACAGTATCCATAGAAGTCTCTCTCTCTCTGTCTCTCTCTCTCTTTATTCTTACTTGATACTGCTAGCTATCCTGGTGTACGTCGGAACCAATGCTATGAGGTCAGAGATGCAGTTTCTAAGTGTATCGTACTGCTGAACGACTGTCGGCGGATTGCTGGAATCCATGAGATGTTCACGACGGTGAAGATCATTCAGACAGCTTCCACATGTTCGGAGACATTCACTTGCGTCCTGAAGGGAGTTTGAAAGATAGAGAGATAGAAAGAGAGAATGAGAGAGAGAGAGAGAGAAAGAGAGAGAATACCTGCAGCAACAGCGAGCTGACACTCCCATCCTCTGCAGTTACAGTTTGAACCTTGGTTACAGCACCTCCAATCAGACTCTTCATCCTATCTGTTGCAGTCAACGTCAATGAGAGCAACTTCTTCTTGCTGGTCGACGGCGATGTTGATGTCGCCTGGTCCGCTGCCATTGATGCCAGCTTAGCTGCAGCTGCCGCCTCCATCATCTGATGCGCCATGGCGGGGTTGGTCAGCTTGCCTGAACGAGATCCACTTTATGCCTAATCCAAGTAAGAATGACTGAAAACTGCTTACGTGCGGATAGGAAGGTCAGAAACTTGCTGCACGGATGGCACATGACTCTTCCACAGAGGCGACAGTGATGCTTCCGCTTGGTCAGTCCGAATTTCGTTGCGCACATCGGACAGAAGATAACGTCAGCGTCGTCGAGCCATGGAACCGTTTCTCGTTCGAATTCTGAAGTTTTCTGTCAGATTATCACTCGTTTACAGTATCATTGGGATACTGTAAACCAACCATGTTATTATGAGAACACGATTATTTTGTCATATTTTCGTACGACACAGTTGACGAGAGAAAGAAAAACACCGCGCGGACAGATCGACATCTCTTCTTCAAAATAAGTTACAAAATAATCCAATCTCGAGCGTAGCGAAGTAACGGATTTTAACTAGAGAAAAGTTCATGAGAACGAACCTTTCCGTTTATTCGGATCCTTCGGTGAGTGGTTGATCAGTCGATCGAGCCTTATTATCAACATGTTCGTGCGAATCGCTGTTTCGTTGATTGAACTTTCTCTTGTTCGCTTGAAGAGCTCCGTATGACTTCTAGTTATTCCTGATGTTGATTGTAAGGTTCTTTTATGAAAGAGATGAACAAGTACCGATATATACCATACGATGTTTGTTATACCGTACCACGCGACATATTCTCTTTCTTTTTTCTCTCTCGAACGTTCTGCCTGTCTGCTTCTCTCTCTTTCTTTCTCTCTCTCTCCTTCTCTCTCTCTCTCTCTCTCTCTCCAAACCTAATGGTATTATATCCGGAGGCAGTGGTTTCGGCGCTCTCGGCAACGGATTTGTAGTTATTCTATCCGCAGCAATGGACGTTCTGGTAGCCAGGTCCGACGAGATCGTGGCGACTTGAGTGTTAACATTGGACAGTTCACCACTCACCTTGGCGTCGAGCTTTCTGATTCCTTGCTTCGCCTTGGTGAATAATCCTGAAGCGTGTTTTGATGAAATCTTATGAGAATTCACCCCAGTTCAGTTAAATAAGACTGACACCCTTCTGTTACAACGATTTTCCATCATTCCTCACTTTTGCATTCACGTTTATGTCCTATCCTAAAGAACGTGTTCTCGAAAGACCCATTCTATATGTTCCGATCGCATTTGTGAGGTGAGTTACATTCAGTATGGGAATACGGTAGCTGGATTTCCCATGTATTACATCTACAGTAACTCATCTTCAGGACTTGATACAATGTTGGATTCTATCACAATTTTCGCTCAACTGGTCGTGCTATCGTTCGTAACTATGTTCATAACTCAGAACTGCAGCAAAAAGAAGGGTGCGTCAAAGGTTGGCTCCGCCCCTTTTTTGGGTAATTTTCGGTTTTCAGGACGGTGCTGGTAGCGCGAAGAGATCGGTAGAAACTCAAGCTTCTCCAAAGAATTTCGAGCTGAATGACAAAGAGGTCGGTTTAATCTTGTTTCTTTTCATATAAATTGAGTAACTGAGTTTGGAATGATTTTAGTCTCACCAGCTTGAGTTAGTCATAGAATCAAGCCAAATCTATGCAGATATTACTCGCTACGCTCTGCCTCAATATTCCATCCATTTACAACTATGATGCGAGTGATGCTAGTAACACACCTAGGCAAAGGAAAAAGACAATAAAACCGCTTCGCAACCGCTTTGCAGGCCTCCGATTTCATTTTCGAAAGTGTTTTTTTTACTTTAATGAATGTTTTACTTGACATAATGAACTTTGCAGACTGTTCCCAACGATAGTTTTACCTAATTCGAACATTTTCCCGTTACGATTTTTAAATCTGGGATGAAAAAAATTAGGGGAAAGTAAAATTTTTGAACTACAGTAACTGAAATTTGATCTACTCTATCGATTTTCTTTGCTTACACTTTTCAACTGCGTTTGCCGCGGTGTGAGTAATAATGCGAAAATAGGCGTCCACAAAAAGCGGGAGGATGATTTTGGAGAAACTACGAAAAACTTGAAATTTTAAGAAAAAAATCGCTGAAGGAAAGAAAGCGGGAGCCGAAGATTATCCAACTATGGATAACGTTAAATCGGATTGGGGAGTAAGGTTTCTGTCTGAAACTTTCGAAAAACCGATTCTTAGGACGATGACAAGAAGGACAAGAAAAAGGATGATAAGAAGGACGACAAGAAGGACGAGAAGAAGGACGAGAAGAAGGACGATAAGAAGGATGATAAGAAGGAGGAAGAGAAGAAGGTTTTCACAAAATTCTAGGCAGCTCTAATCTTCGCTACGCTCAGTTTGGAGTCAGCTCAATTTTTCAATGTTTTCTGATATAGGAGCGGTATTTTGCCAGTCTTTTTCATTGTAGCTGTCAGTTCATATGCTTAGGATAGAGATTGTCCGCTGGTGTGTCTGACAAGTTTGGACTAACTCTGACTACGCGCTGCAGCGCGGCAATTTTTCCAAATCAGACCTGTTTAGTCGTTCTTAGTATCTTTTACTCTCAATGCGACACTCGATGTGCCTAGTTTCATAGTGAAAATGTGTTTCAAGAGAACATTTCAATATTTAAGGACGAGAAGAAGGATGAAAAGAAGGAAGAAGAGAAGAAGGACGAGAAGAAAGAGGAGAAGAAGGACGACAAGAAGGATGATAAGAAGGAAAAATCTAAAAAGTCCTCGAAAAAGGATGGTAAAGAGAAGGAAAAGTCCAAGCAAAGTGACAAAAAGTCTGAGAAAAAGGATGCCGATGACAAGGGAGACGACGAAAAGAAGTAGTTTCATCTGGTCAATAAATTTAGTATTTTCAACGTTTTCACAGAAATTATTGATTCTGGTTTATTTTCAACGATTTTGACAGACTTCAATACTTCAGACGGTCTAACTTTTTTCATAATGTTTTGTGAAGCTCAAACTTCCAAATGAACATAAACATTTTCAAGTTAAAAAAAAATAACCTCTAACATTCTGAACGACACTATCAGCGAGGTCTCCAGCGAACCCTTCTTCTTCCTCTTGATGTTCTTCTTCTACGTGATTTTGCAGATTTTCAAAATCGCCAAAGTCTACCATACAAAATGGGCAGATAAAGCCCTAAATTATCCATCATTTCGAATTCAAAGAAAATGTGTTCTCCACATAAAACAATGGTCTTAAAACTTTCTTTTGCTGTTAAATATATTGACCGCTTCCAACGTTTTATGCTGTTTTTAGAAAAAGATTGCCGATTGCAAACTAGGGAAAATTAGAACACATAGCTTCCTCTGCCTGTAAAAAATCTGGCCTCCGTAAATCGGTTACTTAGTAATGTAGCAGCTTCGCCTTGAAACACAAGAACGATAAAGTGATGCGCCTTTAATTTCAAAGAACTGTAAGTAAGAATAATAAATTAAATCCACAAAGATCTGACTGTTCGTTGTGAGAGTTACCGTACTCATTCTGCGAAATTGAGATTAGAGCGCGTTTGAAAACGGCCATGCTTCTAGCGATATATGTGTAGAAGAAAACAATTTTAAAAATCTAAAATCTAAAGCGGAATAAATCAACTTTTTGTATTTTCGCGACTTAAAAAAAATAACTTTTATTTTTAAATTTTTTTTCACATTACAGATATGAAATCTACCTGTCTAAACACCTCATCCATACTTGCTTGGCTTATATCATCTGAAACCAACTCAGAATTAACTCATTTGCGTGGTTTTAGGTAGTGAATCGGATTCTACCAACGAACTTCATTCATTTCTTCTAGGTTCACATGATGAACATTTATTTATTATTTACATCTAGAATCACAGGTAGTTCGGGTGTGTCACAGAAGATGGCAAGTGAACGCGTGGGTGAAAAATGAAATGATTAATTTGATGGGAGAAAATTGGCATTACCAGTTTCTGGGTTTCCTGATATCGTTTCTTACATAAGGCTGAGATTCATGAAAGCAAAAGACTGAAAACAAAAAGGGATCATGTTGTGCAATTTGTCGTCGAGGTTTTTACACAATATGGGAACAGTTAACAAATAGAGTGAAGACGGATCGACGTGAGATTTACTGGTAGATGTTGCAACATATCGAGTAGTCATGACCTGAAACGAGCAAATTGATCATCGTTTGGTGTATCGTTGCCTTTTCTCTCTCTTTCTCTCTCTCTCTCTCTCTCTCTCTCTCTCTCTCTCTCTCTCTCTCTCATTCTCTCTCTCTCATTCTCTCTCTCTCTCTCTCTCTCTCTCTCTCTCTCTTCCAAACCACAAAACTTACATAAAATCGTCAACAATCTTATCGTAGTCGAATATTTGGAAGAATCGAACCATTTGGAAGTTTTCACGGACGAGTTGCACGGCTTCTCGAATGGAACCGATGATAAGGATTGTATTCCCTACTAGGATACTAGCCTGCAATGATGAAATTAGAGAGGGAGAGAGAGGGAGAGAGAGGGAGAGAGAGGGAGAGAGAGAGAGAGAGAGAGAGAGAGAGAGAGAGAGATGTTGACACGATTTGTTGTTGTCCAAGAAAACACAGTATTTTATCGAATTCCTAAGAAAACGGTCGAGAGAGGGAGGTGGAAGAATTTTAACTTCATAACAACTTTTCATGTTTCATGACCCATTTAAAATGTTGTCTAATGAGTAAAAACCGCTGTCTCAAACGATCGCATAGTGTAAGAAATCAAATGGTACCTCTTCCTTGGACACTCCTCTCGCATAATAAAACCGGAACCATTCACGGAAGAGGCAGTCACGGGCGTTGGCCACTCGACGGATCCCTTCTTCGTGGAGACCTGGTGCTGCTGTAATAGCGCGGGTATGTTTCTAATTCATAGTAGAGGAATAATCACTTTGAAGTTCGTAAATTACCTGTGTTAAAAAGAATCATTCCAAACAGCATGCACATCTCGATATCAGTGATATTCGATTGTAGCATTCCGCCGCTGATTTGTTTCAGAGCATCAAGCATTGGTCGGTAGAGTGCTCTGTAAAATAAAAGTAACAGCAACCGCCAAAAACACGTTCATAAGATATTTTAACTTTAAATATCAAGTTGGCAAGATTTAATTTGGAGCTTATCAGGTTTTACACTAGGATTACCAGGTCTAACTCGTCAACCTCAAAAACACATCAATTACGAATTATAGATTTTGTGAAATTACCACAGACCTACAAGGTCTTAAAAATGTGTATTTTCCCGAGAAGAATTACTCTTTTAAATGATTCCGAACTGCAAAAACTAACTTGAACACTGTATTTCTGTCTGCAAATAGGCTATCGAACTCTTCGGTCATGAAGTGTGCTCCATTATCGCTGAGATCAGTGTACCAGCCGTTCGGTGAGGTAATCTTGAGTGTTTTCAAACCGCCAGTCTTCATCGTATGATAGTATTTTTCGGCTAGCGACAGACCGACCAGAGAAGCGCGGATGAGAGATTCCTAAACCTTTTTCTGAGTGAAAGAAGTTCATTTTTGTTCCTATTCAAAAAAATAATTGCATATTTTCTCAACGAAATTTTAGAACAAAACTGAAGAAAAAAAACGAACCTTGGTGTCCGCATCGAGTTCGAGAAACAGTGGAATGGCGTTGAACCATTCAACGTAAAGAACAATTTGAAACCTCATCTGGTCACGGTCGTAGCGTTCCTTCCATGTGTTCTTGTGTTCAACCTGAAAATGTTTTTGAGAAGGAGAAGGAGAGAGAGAGATATATAGAGAAAGAGAGAGAGAGAGAGAGAGAGAGAGAGAGAGAGAGAGAGAGAGAAAATCATACCACTGGCGTCCCTCGCATGATATCTTTGAGATTCTGTGGGCAGTAGAACATCCTTCGTCGTTCGTTCAACTCTTCATAGGACTGCACCATTCTTTCTGAAATCGTGGAAAATGATTATTGAAAAGCTAAGGAACGACATACCTACGAGATTTTCTCCATCACAAATAGAATCTGGCGATCCTTCTCTTGTTTGGAATGACGACGATGGTGTCGCATGAGCTCCAACTTCTGAACTTACTCAATTTTTATTTTGAATTCTTAAAATTTGGTTTAAATGTTTTCAAAAGTTTGAAGTGAATTCAGAGAAAAATTGAGGACGGTAACTCAAGTTTGAAATGAGTTATCGTTGAAATTAAAAGTTGCTAAATTTTTGTTCACTACTGTACATCTACAGTAGCGTTCAAAAGTTTTGAAAGTTTTTTTGTTTCGGCCATAACTTGGGTCAAAATTGAGCGATCATCTTCAATTTTTCTCTGCAGTTCCTTCGAACAATTAGAAACATTTCAATAACATTTAAAAGTAGGTTACTTCTTTTCCTTTTAACTTAAAACATTTTTTTTACAAAACAGTCATATTTTCGTTCACTAGTTCATACAACTTTTTCAAGTTTTTTTTTCTGTTTCATTCTTTTTTCATTTTTCTTTTTTGTTCGTTTTTCATAAGAAATATATTTTCTTGAATAGAAAAGTAAGTTTTCAGAAGCAGATAAGTCAAAAGATGTGCAGAATATGACTGTTTTGTGAAAATGTTTTTAGTTGAAAGGAAAAGAGGTAAATCACATTTTATTTTTATTGAAATTTTTCTAATTGTTTGAAGTAACTTCAGAGAAAAATTGAAGGTGATCGCTCGAGTTTGACTCTAGTTATGGCCGAAACAAAAAACTTTCTAAACTTTTGAACGCTACTGTACATCCATCCAGTTAATACGAAAAAGTGTACTGAATCGTTTCTATTAAGAATCATTTTTTCGTTTATCTTTGTCGACACCTCAAATTTTAGGCTTAGGTAAGGTTCAAAGCACTAGTTAGGTACGATGATAATATTTGATCAAAGTTTAAACTTGATTATCACAAAAAAATTTTTCACCTTGTAAGCCCTCCTTGAGGAAATGATTCTTAATAGAAACGATTCAGTACACTTTTTCGTATTAAGTCTACTCTGAATTAACTCAAAACCATCTCATGTATTTAGATGTTTCATGTAACAATCAAAAACCGTCCTTGAATTAAACTTTGTTACTTCTTGCAAACTATATTTATTTCAATTTCTGACTCTGGGAATTGAAAATCGACAAAGTCCAGGTAAATCCAGGCTAGTTCTGGTAAACCCCGGCCAGGTCTGGTAAATCTAGGCCAGATTTGGCGATCAGTGTAAATTCAGGAAATTCCTGGTTTTTCCAGGCGTGACAGGTTTATTCTGGTAAATCCATGCCAGATTTGGCGATCTGTGTGAAATCAGGAAATTCCTAGTTTTTACAGGTATGTCAGGTAAATCCTGGCAAATCCATGCCAGATCTGGTAAATTCTGATAAATACAGGTTCCCGAAACACGTTAACGTATCCTATCGATTGGCTGTCCTCTCGCTCATATTTCTTTGTTTTCACTTCATTAGATAGCTTTCTTCATCCTCGATTCGCTTCTGGTTGTAAAAATTATATTCTATCAAATAAAATTAACAATCTGATCGCCAAAAATCAAATGTTTTGGCATCCACTTTTGAAAATTACTGAAGATTGTTCTGTTTTTCAACAAATAGTTCGAAACACGTATAGTTATCAAAGGTTTTTTCACTTGATCTATCTATTTATTCTCATCATATGATTTCCTCATGATTTGCTGGTCACGTTTTTCGCAAAAACAATGATCATCGTGTCATTTTTAAAACATTTTAAAAACGTGAAAGAATTCTTTCACGTTTTCACCAACACGACTATCAGCAATCTTATTCATTTCAATGTACATATTAAGGACTCGGAGCAGATTCAAGACGACTCAATTTTCGAATGAATCCATGGAGCAGAAAGCGAATCCAGATTGACGTGGCTGGAATGGAAACCCCTCATGAGGACTTGCAAGTTCAGCGATCATATCAGGTGACTAGCAGCAAGTTGTGAATTGGTTATGATAGTCTAGTTCAGGGGTTCCAATCGGAATTCGTATAAACTTTCAAGGACTAGCTTCTACGTATGGGTTGACGCGCAAAACGGAATTCTACTGGTGATTACGAACAACATGCTGAGCAATAAGGTATCTTTCAGTCTTCTGATACAATTTTATTTCAGAAAGTTTAATTATATTGAAATCTTTATTCTAGAAAAGAAAGTATTGTGTATACTGCAGAGTTGCGCGGAAGTAAAATTTTTTCTAAACAGAATTTTGGAGAGAAATTTTAATTTTTAAATTCAATTCGAAGTCTCTCTCACCTAATTTTCTTATAATACATTTTAGAAGCCGAGAACTGTCAAGAAAATAGGGAGGAATTCTGCTATGCTCAGAACACCCATCAGGTTGGTTTTTAACTTGATAAAAAACGTCACATGTTTCTTATTCGAAAAATTTTGATAGTGTACTCAAAACTTGAATTTTCTAGGCAAGCACCAACAAGAGAACGACTCATCATGGTTCTAGAAATGCGAGCTACGAAAGACGTGTTCTGCCCGGATCAATACGAACCAGGTTTTTTTTAAACCGTGGTAAGTTTCATCGGAGCAAATGTTATTCACAATTTATCGTACGATACGTATAACTCCTTCTCTTTGTCCCCATCATATTGAGTGAAGGCTACTCTGTAGTTGAGTCTGATCGTTTTAAAGTGCTAGGAAAAGATGAGTCGATTTTTGAAAGGGTTTAATAGATGTTATTCATAACTTTTTGTAGAGATATTCATTCAATAATTTACTCCATTTGGAGAAGTAGTGATATGAGTTAATATTCTTTAATGATCACAATAGAAATTCATACCATTTACAGAAATCTATTATAATGAAAAAAGGCTATTTGGTCACACTGTCTTTCCGCGGCCTTTTCTCAGCTCATAGGAGTCGGATCAGAACGGTGAAAGCGCCATCGGATAGGTTCTGTTGAAACGGAGATGCGCATCAACTTTTTAATTTTATCAGACCGCGCGCTGCTGCGCGGCACGGATTTCCATAGTTTTGAAATTCAAACGTGTCCTCAACGTGATCCATTTATCGCTTAGCATTTTAATTTTTAAAAATGAAGCTTTAAAGACGTTCCAAGTTGTCTAAAAAAAAAGAAAAATGTGGGGCGCGAAGCACCCCTGAAGAGTTCTTGTAGATACACTATTTCATAATTGAAAATAGCGAGTTTTCCTGCAGAAATTTTATGTATTACAAAAAAAACTGACTCAACCAATTAAATCAACTACAGAGTATACTCAACCCAGACCCCAATTGCTGTAATATTTTCCATCGTTGTTATTTTTCAATGAAACCCCATGTGATTGTATCATTTCCCTGCAAGTTTACATTGTATTTCATGTATTTATATGATTTTTAATTATTTCGTAATAAATTTTTAAAAAGTACGTGTTGAATTTGGTTGTATCTGCAGTTTTATGAAGTGAGAAAGGAGAGAATATCCCTGAAAGCCAGATCCCGAAATTCTGGCCAGATCTGGTAAACCTAGGCCAGATCTGGTAAATTCAGGCCAGATCTGGTAAATTCTGGTTAGTACAGGTTTTCGTCGACTCGTTTGGGTCCAATTTTGTGTCGATGTTTACCAGAACAGGCCTGGATAAACCTGGATTTTGTCGATTTTCAATTCCCAGAGGAACCGAGTCAAAAAGTTCACCAGGTCCAGCAACTCCATTGTAAAACGCATGATGATTCTGAGGTGAAATGTTGTGAATCTCTGCTGTCTGCGCAACTGGTTGGCTGGGAAACGGGAGTGGCTCTGGCTGACATCGCTCCTGAATTTCATGTTGAGTTTATTTTTTAAAGAATTCAGTAGTTTTCAAGAAACGTGCGAAAAGATTTCCATCTCTCTCCCACATCCAAAAAACCTACCGGTTGTTCTCCAAACATGCTCTGCATATAAGGCGACTTTGACAACTGTATCAGTTGTTCAACAGCGACGTCAACAGAGCTGAAAATGAACACTGAAACAGAGGTCGGGTTTGAATTTTAAAGAATCTAAAATTTCAAAGGAATTGAAACTGGGAAATATTCTCTGCTTGGAAGTTGTTTTCAATCGGTTTGAGAATGTCAGTTTCCAGTTTAAAATTCAAATAAGTTCGTACATGACTGCAGAGTTTCACACTGAATTCTATTTTTGAAAATGAAACGAAAACGGAAAAATGATTGAAAATATCTTCTGAGAACCAGTCAAAAACAACGGCAACTCAAAACCTTCTCCATCTGTGTATACAAATCACCCACCCAACTGAAGGATCATTCGGTGTGAACTCCACCGACGGTGCCTTTTTCTCCTCTTTCTGCAGTGCTGGTGATACAGATTGTTCTGGAGCATCCCCTTTGACGCCGAGACAGTCTCTGTGTGGTTGAACACCGTGCGGATCCATCCCTTTTTCGAGGCATTTGGCCAATCGACATGCACGACAGAAGCATCTTCGACCTATAAAGAGTACTTTCTGGAGCGAGAGAGAGAGAGAGAGATAGCGCGCGCGCAGCTTCTTTCTAATCTAACAGAAACTCTTTTAACGTTACTTTTTCAACAGCTGATTACAAATACAACGAAATCTAGGTTCTTCGCAACTTTTTTCAAAATTTCATTCTATCAATTTTCAACTTCGAAATACTCTCTCTTCACAATAGTATTCATTACGATATCTAATCCGATATCAAACAAAAAACGAACCATAGTCAATGACACATCTCCGTTCACCAGTTCGATCGTAGCGACACACATAACTCCGTTTCTCTGATATGGAGCGTCGAAAGAAAGCACAGCACGCTGCACAGGCGATCGCACCAAAATGAAACTTTGAACCGGGAGAGTTGCAGACCTAGAATCACATAGGGTTATGACGATCAAGAATTTTGGTGTTTTTTCATTTATCTACAGTATCGGACAAAATCTTATCCCCCATTTTTTTGGGATTCATTTTTCATGCCTTCATCTGAGATTTCTAGAAGCATTCAATAGTTATGAGAACACTCGTGATGAATGGAAATAAAATTTTTCCTGCAGATTAACTGCAGGTAGGAGAAAAGATACCGAATAATATTCTGTCCTATAATAATATACAAGCAGGTAGTCCTCGCTACGCTCAGAGTCCCTTTTCCCCTTTTTCTGAGCAAAATCGCACTGTTTGAATATTTCATTGGAAGAAGAAGTGGTTTTAGAGGCAACGGTTTCGCTATTTTTCTCTCCTTTACCAATCTGATTGCGGCCATAACTAATGCAAGTATGACTAAAACTAATGCAAGAACACATGTTGACCCCCGCACCCATGAGTACTCACGCAAACGGTCGCCACAAAATTTCGTGCAGCGGTGGCCGATTGGTTAAAGCAGAGAACTTTCACGCGCTTGTTGCGGGTTCGTATCCTCTCACTGGCCACTTTTGCACAACCCCTCCCCCTCCCCCCACAACCAAAACCGAAAAGCTTCACCCAAAAATTTGCCTCACGAAAAAGAGGGCGGGGCAAAGTGGGCGGAGGATTTGTCAATTAATAATATGATGATTTATTATTGGTTTCAGTGAATAGAACAGAGGGCAAGCGTGAGGAGAAGGGCTGGGACGCTCCTTTTATGCAGCAAGATTCCCATGATATTTGATGTGGTTATGATAATTTTGTATGGGCGGATGGGAATCGTATAGTTGGTGGAATAGAACGAACGGGCGTATCGATTGCTATAGTAAAAAGGAATATGTGGGAAGAATACGATCCTAGTGATATTTACGATATCTGTCACGCCGAAGTGCTGACACTCCCAGCCGGCGAAAACGGTAGTGGTTACCTATGCGTTTCTTAATGAATGAACCCATGACGAAAACAACAAGAACTATGATAACAATTGTGACTAGTGACCTTAGTGGAAGATCTAAAAGATAGGACAGAGAATTTGTTATAGCCTTAAACGGAGAAGTTAGGTCAAAGTCATATCCAGTCGGATTTTCATGACTCGGCTCAGGAAAAAAAAATCTGGTTAGACCTGGCAACTTTGGTATAAGACTTGATAAGTTAATAATAAGACCTGGTAACCTCCACATAAGACCTTGAATATTATAAGACTTGGTAACCTTGGTATAAGACCTAGTAAACGTGGAGTATTCTCAGGAATCAAATTTTTGCATCACCAAGGTCTTTTATAATACTTGATAATGTTCATATAAGACCTTGTAACCTTGGTATAAGACATTGAGTTGTATAAGACTTGATAAGTTAAGAATAAGACCTTGTAACCTCCACATAAGATCTGCATATTGTTGTATAAGACCTGGTATTCTGCCGTATAAGACCTTATAAGATCTTACGATTAAGTTTTCAGGTCTTGATCCTAACTTACTAGGTCTTATTATTAAGTTTTCAGGTCTTGATAATGTTTAGGATTCAAATTTCTTTTTTTCCTCATTCCTTCTCATTACTTTGTTCCTTCTTTTTTCTGTTTTTCTATTTTTCCAAAAGTTCTAGACTGTAAATTTAAATGGAAAATCTTGCACCTCATTCATTTCTCAATTTTTGAAAGTTTACATGCGTTTTCAATGCTGAGATCTTCACTAAAATCGTTCTTCGAAACATATCGAAACGGTCACTTACCTAGTCACATCAACAGAATTTTTGTGACTGGTTCGAAATTTCCGCATAATGTAAATCACATAAAATCGAGTAGAATATGCGTTCAGACAACGGAAAGAGAACTAAAGAAGCACTTGAGCAGTTTTTCACGGTCAAGGAAGTCAAAACAATCAACTGGCTAGTCGAAAGGTTTTGGATTTGTCACGTTCGAATCCGAGGAGCAAGCTGACTATGTAACTGATAAGGTTTTTTTAACATCATGAATTTTGAATATAAATGTTTTCAGGAAGTAATAAAAGCCTACCCATGCCATCTTCAGTTCCAGAACATAACGTTGAACATTGGTTCTGCGATCAGGAACGTCAAGTGTAACACAGTTAAATCATGTAAGTTTTTCACTTTTGTGTCTACGGATCAGAGTTGCACGGAATTCCGACTTCCGACTTCCGCCCTTTTTTCACTTCCGACTTCCGTGAAAAAAATTTCACTTCCGTCTTCCGACTTCCGTTTTTGAAAATTCACTTCCAACTTCCGACTTCCGTTTAAAAAATTCACTTCCAACTTCCGACTTCCGTTTTGAAAAATTTTACTTCCGTGCAACTCTGATATGGATACTTGATTAGGGGTCGGGGTCAAACCGTTTGATAAAACCATCTTTCAGCATACATGCCTACCTCATCTGGAGACATTTGCGGAACTACGCACAAGCGAGCTCTGGCAGTACGGCTACCAAGTTATGGTTTGACATAGTACGCCGTTGACCAAATCTTGTATTTATAGTAGAGTAGATAACGCGTGTTAACTTACTTTCTTAGAGTTTTTGTTCTTTATATGTTTGTTCATCGTTTTTTTTTAAATAAAATGTTCATACATGATGTACAAGACCTGGGAATAATCATATAAGACTTGGTTACATTCATACAAGACATGTTAATATTCATAAAAGACCTGATAATATTCAAACAAGACCTGGTAATGTTCATATAAGACCTGCTAAAGTTCATGAAAGACCTGGTAAAATTTATACAAGACCTTGTAACCTTGGTATAAGACTTGCTAACCTCTGAATTAGGTCTTGCCATTTATTTTTTCACTTTTTGCAGGTCTTATACCTAAGTTTCTAGGTCTAACTAGATTTTTTTTTCCTGAGGGTGGGGGTTCTTGATTGGGATTCTCCAACAGAGTATTGCTAGTCAGTATACCTTCAATACTAAGAGTGGTCTTAGTGCCTTCTACTTCACAACTCATGTTAATATGGGATTGGCTGGCAAGTAACTTGATGTAGTTCAGAGTGGGTGGGGTCGTATAGGTTAGAAAATGGGATAATGTGGTTCCATCGCTCGTCTCGTCGTTTGCTCCACAGCTGATGTGCCTCGTTGTCCTCTCTTCAGCTTTGCAGTTGACCATGATTGTAGCTCCATCCAAACAGTTGTAACATCCGTGTAACTTTAAAAATTCAGCTTCACAGGCGATTTCTTTTTTTTGTTGTCGACGTAGCCTCTGACCTTTTTCTTGCAGGTAGACTGTCAGTGGGGTTCTGCCGATGCTTCTTGGAACTATTTTCCCGTTGCTCTCCAGTTGGAAGTTTACTTCGCTTGCTTCGATCGGTAGTTTTGCTTTCTCTACGAGTTTCTCCAGGTCTTCTTCAGTGCAATGACATTGTACGTCGGTGCCTCCTCCTGTCGTACACGTGCATGTGTCTTCCGCGAATATACATCGAAAGTTTTTGGCGTCTTGCTCTGTTGCACATTGAAATCCACCTATCAATCCTTTTGTAGGTGGATTTCAATGTGCAACAGATCAAGACGCCAAGAACCACCTATCAATCCTTTGGTAGGTGGATTCCAATCCCTGTCTGGGTCACCATATAATAATATATTTATTATTGGTTTCAGTGAATAGAACAGAGGGCAAGCGTGAGGAGAAGGGCTGGGACGCTCCTTTTATGCAGCAAGATTCCCATGATATTTGATGTGGTTATGATAATTTTGTATGGGCGGATGGGAATCGTATAGTTGGTGGAATAGAACGAACGGGCGTATCGATTGCTATAGTAAACTGGAATATGTGGGAAAAATACGATCCTAGTGATATTTACGATATCTGTCACGCCGGAGTGCTGACATGTCCGATACTTCACTTGTAAAATTTGAATTTCAATTATCTACTAAAATATTTTTCTGGCTGGGAATATTTTTTGAGGAAAAACTCACGACACAATTGCCAACCCCAACTTCATCCTTCGACCTCTTGATCACTTTGTACGTCTTCTCTGGTGCCTTTGACATCTTCTGATTGTTTATTGGCGGCGAACAGGCAGCACTGGTCGACGGTTGTGCCAATTGTGCTTGCTGGCCGTTCTTGAATGATTGGAATGCTTCGAGAATGGGAATCTGCAAAATGGATGATAACATTGATGTTATTGTACACATATCGATCGAGAGTTGTTCTGACATGAACGGCTTTACTTGTGTTCTTCGAATATTTCTGGCAGTACAGCGTACTGTGCACGACAAAAAAGCAATTTATATTTTTAATGGTCGGTTGGTGTAGGACTTGGCCTGATTTATCTGTCTTCCACAACAGAAATCAGTTTTATACTCGATATGAGTTCTCAAACTATATTTTTCAAGTTTCTTAACTGGTATACTGTACCTTCAAGGTACTGTAACCTGTAGAACACTGGAGTGACAAACCTCCTAGTCAGAGTTCTTTTTGCAAAACCCGTGCTAATTAAAACCCCATAATATTTTTCACTTGCGTACATTGACGTTGAATAACGTCAGGTGACATTAATACTATTTTCCCCTTCGAGGACGGAAGTTCGAGTGAATTCTGTGTGATCTATGCTACCACTATAAAGTGTGACTGGGATGAATGTATTCGGACGGGTTATAGTTATGCTTATCACTGGTGCATTTAGGTCAGGTAAGGAGAAAATGACTTGATTTGAGGGGGAGCCTCCACACCCAGGCTATCTCGACCCTTATACTTGGGAAAATCTAAGTGTAAACTTGTAAACATGTGGTGGAGGCCAACTGAAAACACGATTGGCCCTGGTGCATTTAGGCTTAGGCTTGACCAAAATGGCTTGATTTGGGAGGGGGGGTCGACCTGATATTATAGTTATGCTTGAGTACGAGTCAGAATTCAACCTTACTACTAAACAGACAAATGTTCTCATGTATGAAGGAAGGAAAAGACTATGATACATTTCCTTTCAATTTCGTGGCGAACACAAATTTACTTTTCAACATTATGCATAAAAACTCAGTGTCAGTGGAGAAAAAAAACTATTTCATTCCGCTATAGTTCATCAGTTTTCAATGTATAGACCACCAATCTACTATATTCCACGTTTTAATTAACTCGACCACATGTCTAGACAGCATTCATTCCCACTAGAATGGCTGTAGTTTAGAATGGGTGAGAGATCGACTTGCAGTCTTTTTTTTTCTTATGAATACCTAACTAGAACCTTCCATATCTGGACCCCTGGTATATGATAGTGGGTTCCACTTTCAAGCCAAAATGTGGGTAACTGAACCTAAATGGACCACAGCACCTGCGGTGAACTGGTCCTAATCTAAGCATTACGGAACTATTCGTGTAATTTTTGCCGTTTTTGAAAACGAGGGGAGAAATACTCCGGAAAAAAAATAATGTCATTTAAATGTTATGTGTTAGGCGTAGTTCATTTATGTATCGTGTGACACCTAGAAATTTTGCGAAATATTGGAGTGACCTTAGTGGGATATAACATTTAAATGTCATTAGTCACACATTATTAGGTTTCTCTGCATAGCTCGAATAGTGGCATTATAATGTTATGTGTTAGGCGTAGTTCATTTATGTATCGTGTGGCACATTATAATGTTAAGGAAGCATTCCAGTAACAATTCGAAAACTTTCGCATTCGGTCAGTTGTTTATTTTTCTTCAATTTGTTTCTGTTCTCTTTTTTATACAATCTTCTTCTTCAGATGTATGAAATTGTTGAATTCTCTCACGAACGTTGACTTTTCGTGCATAATCTTTCAGAACGTCAAACTACGGAACACCATTATAATATCATTGAAATTCTACAAAAGCCGTGAACTTCCCAACCAACCGAGAGTACCAATGAACTCGCCGTACTCAAGATAAGTAAAAAAAAATGTTCATTTGACTCTCACTTTCAGTTTCCAGGAATGCTTCCCACGGCACCTAGAAATCACTTTTTCCGGACGTACGCTATAGGGAAGATTATTATTTAATGTGAGAAAGAAGTTGGTGAAGAAGTGAAGGTAAACTCGTGGTCTGTTTCCACACTTCCTTAATGTTTTACAGCGGAGCCTTGAATTAAAAATTTCTCATACAACTACAATTGACTATTCCATTGATGAAGCAACTGTTTACAGTAAGTGATAAATCGGCGTATTCCTACAAGTATATTTGAGCTTATCAAACGGGAAAACATTTTTCAATTTTCCAGTTCCCAAATCCCTAAACATAATAGAAAATCGATTCTGGCACAAACGCAGAAAACCATAACAGGTGATTTTTAGAAAGTTAATATATTAAATAAATATCAAACGTTCATTAAACATGTTTTACTGGTGAATAATTCAGATTCACTGATCGGGAGTATCGAAGTTTTGAACAAACCAGATGATTTATCCGACGCTCGAGTTGACGCCTTTTTCACTTCAACGTTCACATCTCACTTATCAAGCTTGATGTAAGTGTTATTTTCGTAACTTCAAGACATTGAATGTTTCAGTAACACCAAACGACATGAGCAGACGGTTAACAAACGTAATGGTGATGCAGAGATCACAATTCCAGAATATGTCAAGTCAGTCAACCTCCCCCAGTATCAGTAAACTACATGTCAGCCAGTCGCCGAAGAAGTACACGAATCACCATGTGTAGTTCGATAGTTCAACATTCCTTCTATGATGTATTAATTCAATTTTAATAAATTTTTGTACTTAATTTGATTCGATATCGATAAATTGTTTGATGAAAGTAAGGTCATTTCAAGGTACCAGCAAGAAATTATTAGATGGAAGTAATGTCATTTCAAGGTACCACAAAGAAATTTTTAGGTGGGAGTAATGTTATTCCTAGGTGCCACAAAGAAATTTTTAGGTGGGAGTAATGTTATTCCTAGGTGCCACAAAGAAATTTTTAGGTGGGAGTAATGTTATTCCTAGGTGCCACAAATACATTGACGGTACATTTCTTAATGAAATTAATGTCATTTCAAGGTGCCACCAAGAAATTTCTATGGACTAGCAATATTATTATTGGAACTTCGATAATGCTTCCCACAGCACCTAGAAATTACATTATTTTTTTTCCGGAGTAGAGAAGTAGAGAGAGAGAAAGAGAGAGAGAGAGAGAGAGAGAGAGAGAGAGAGAGAGAGAGAGAGAGTGAGAGAAATAGAGCGAGAAAAGATTCAATTCACTATGAAAACTATCAAAACGAGCGAGATTTTCACTGAAAGAACAGCGCGATCTGAACGTACAAATTACCTATCAACACTATGATTCAAAAAGGCATTCAGAAGCAAACAGTGTAAAACACTAGCAACAAGGTGTTTTATTCCCGTTTCTACTTATAACAACCTCCTATAATGTAGTCACGAGGCGACACGACAAATGTGATGTGTGATATTTGAAGTCTGGGTGAACTAAATTTTGGCCGTGTAATCATGGTCACCACGGGTGAAGGAAGCAAAAGCTGCAGTGAAAACTTCTCATAGGGATTAATCATTTTTTAGGGCTGAAAGTATAACTTTAGAAGGAACAGTTTTATAAGGTACAGTCTGAACTGGAGGAAAATTCAATTTTTCAAAAAAATTCACAGCGAGTTCGAAAACTTTACTTCCTTGTTTTAAGTTGACTTTGAAAGTAATTTGATTAACTTTAAGAGATGAATTTTCGTAGAATACTAAAATAGTTTTGAGAACAGGAGATATGTGACAAGTTTGCAATAACTGTAATATGCAGAAACTAAGGAAAACTGATTCAGAGATTATGGGATATGAAAAACCAGTTTGTGATGCATATGTTTTTATACATGTGAACTTGTGAAAGCGTAGTTCTTGTCCATAAAAGACAAGCTCATAGCGACAAGGAAGCAATCGACTGTTGCATAGAACACTTTTCGTAGTTCTTCAACTCGCCGACTTTTGGTCCGCGACAAACATTGTAGGCACGCGCGGGTTGGGAGGCGATCGACTCGTGGTAAAATGTTTGAATGGCGAGGCTGCAGAGACAAGAACAAGTGAGAGCAACTTTGCCAAGTTTGCCATGAGTTCGTTTAGATTGACTATGGCAACTCAGATCACTAGTTTAGAAAAAAAGAGAATAGTCAGTCTGTATTTAACAATCTACTTTGTCACCACAGAAAAAACGAAAAATCTCATCAGTCTTGTTTATTGAATATTTCTTTTCATTTAAAACTGAAACATATTGAGATTTTGTGTGACAATACCAAATCATAGAATTGTTTCACTCCTCCTCTATCACAAAGTAGTAAGACTTTTATTCTTTAAAAAATTAAAAAAATATTTCTGACTAACATTTTACTGTGTTACAGTCTGGAGTGCAACTCGATGTTGCAGTTAGCTGTTTTGTCGTACCGCGAAGTAGAAAACTGGGTGGATTCAATCGCGACTCCATAATTGTCAGTGATTCACTTGTCAAAAAAAGATTTCAAAGCTCACCGAGTTATTAGCCTGATTCAACACTCCTCCGAGTTCTATGAACTTCTCTAGGAACTGTTTCTCGTCCATTCTCTGGAATATTCTTTTCAATTGGTGTATTAGTGTGTTCGTGAGAGAGAGAGAGAGAGAGAGAGAGAGAGAGAGAGAGAGAGAAAGAGATATTCAGAGAGAAATGGTCAGAGAAATTAAAAATCAACAATTTATGTGGACACATATGAGTCATAATTTTCAGAAGCGAGTTACATCAAAGTGAATTGTGTGACGCATTCCCAGGAATCATATGAGATGTATGAAAAAGAGTTCGATAGAACTACTGTTACACTTTCTAGACATGTCACTCGAACGGAACTATGGAAAACAAAATAAATTGTATATCAATGCCAAAGTGTGAATTCTCGATGGGATAAAAGTGTTCTAATTAAAGTCTCATCTTAGTTTTCATAGACAAACAGTGAAAAATGAATAGGAACGTAGGAAAAGGGCGAAAAAGTTTGAAATGAGGAGCCTACAAGAGACTCGTTTCATGGATTCATCTGCAATGTTAAGATGAACTTATATTATTCAATTCACATACATGATAACGAAAAATGAAAGAACAACAGAATATAGTTCAGTAAACCATTTTTTCGCCCGGAGACAATGTTTCAAAGTGACATCATTCGTACACACATTCAGTACATTGTACTAACACAATGACCCGTAACACACCGCTTGAATACGGATCGGAAGTCAAAAGTGTTACTAATTGTTAGTTGAAACTGACGAGAGACGAAAAGGGTAAGAAGAAAAGAAGGGAACAAAATGTAGTTTAGTCGACCCAGGTGGACGACGGGCCCAGTGTTTTGTGTGTGTATGTGTTACGTACACGACGATCGCACGGGGCGAGGGTGCGTGGTGAGCAAAGAAAGCAAGTTTGTTAAGGCAGCGACGAGTGATTGTTGTATGGCCGGAGGGAGGCTAGTGCAGACATAGGTTGGGGGCGACATGAGAGAGAGAGAGAAAGAGGCGATGAGAAAAAGGAAGAGGAAAAGATGACTACAACTATTCCAGATGAAATACATATACGCACATGGTTCAGCCCTCATTGGCTGTTTTGTGTGTGTGAGAGAGATAGAGAGAAGAGAGAGAAAGAGAGAGAGAGAGGGAGAGGGAGAGAGAGAGAGAGAAAGAGAGAGAGGTAGAGAGAGAGAGAGGTAGAGAGAGAGAGAGAGAAAGAGAGAGAGAGAGAGAGAGAGAGAGAGAGAGAGCGAGAGAGAGAGAGAGAGAGAGAGAGAGAAAAGAGAGAGAGAGAGAGAAAGAGAGAGAGAGGTAGAGAGAGAGAGGGAGAGAGAGAGAGAGAGAAAGAGAGAGAGCGGGAGATAGAGAGAGAGAGAGAGAGAGAGAGAGAGAGAGAGAGAGAGAGAGAGAGAGAGAGAGAGAGAGAGAGAGAGAGAGAGAGAGAGAGAGAGAGAGAGAGAGAGAGAGAGAGAAAGAAAGAAAACGACAATAACAATGATCAGACTACAATCCAAGTATAGATATTCTGTTTTGCCTCATATTTCAGAGTCAGCGTCTAGACACTCGATTTGTGCGCAGGAAAGGCGGAGTGTAAATTTAAATAATTTGCTCAACAATAAGTTTATATTTTTATCAATAGTCGTGAAATTGTACCATTTTCAACTGAAAGGCCAGAAAAAGAAGATTTGTCGAATTTAGTAGTAACGTCTAAACTGGCTCTAGAAAGAATAAAGCTGGCATGTGAGACGTATAGTGAGATTCTAAATCTGCGAGAAGAACATTAAATACTGCTGTATGGCCTTTTTTTTAAACATTAGACGCCAACGCTACCTAATTTAACCCACGCAGTCATAGAAATCGTTGAACAAAAATAATAACATTTAATTTTTGAAGGATGAGTCATATTACTACTGCGAACTCAACAATATGTTGAAGAATTCTGTTGAAGTTGCTCGAAACGGTTTCAACTATGATGGTTTTGATATATTTCTGTACAATACTGTTACAATCTACATTGTTCTAAAAACATATACCACAATAAGTAAACTGAAGGATTCAGTTCTTAATGGGCGATGAGTACGTGGAGAGTAGATCTCAATTCAGAGAACATGAGATGTGATCTTCGCTTTTTCCGAATGTTTCCACCTTCGTTATAATGCGCTTTGCTTCAAAACACCTACTGGATTCTCACTGAGGGATACGGCCTTACTAAGTTTATCAAAATCCTTTTGAATACACGCTGCTTGAAAGAAAAATATACCAGTCAACAAGGAAAGACCACTACTGATGAACTGTCATGTTAGATACCAATATGCAATGAAACATGAAAATTCGAATAACAGACATATCAATATTGAATTCGTTCCAAACCAATTGAATACTGAATGTCGTTTCTTTGATTCACAGGACTACAATGGACAAAGCTACGAAAAGGTGGAAAGAATAATTGAATGCGGGTTTTTGTGCGCAAATGTGTGATAATAGTCAACATTCAGCAGTGGTTGAATTGTTTTCGGGAAACGTCATCGCAGTGTACAAGAGATGTTAACTAGTGGCGGGCAACTTTGTCGGATATACACAAAGTCTGGTGAACGACTATACTTCCATTATTCTTTGAAAATTTCAAACGATTCAAGTTAATTTTTCAAATTGTTAAAAATCTTCACTATGAATAAGTCAAGTAAGCTTCTTAAACAATTAACTATAGTTAAAAGCTCCTGTGTTGAAAACTGCTCGGGTGAGGACAGTAAAGCAATTTTTCTCTTCCAACTAAAACAGTCAGTCGAATAGAAGGAGACAAGGTCTTGTAAGGAACTGATTGTCTGTTTTGAAAGTTAAAAAAATACAAATGGAGTTCTGAAAAAGACGAACAATTTGAGAATACGATAGTAGACAGAGTACACTTCACGATCAATTTATCACTACAGCGCGTATCAATATGTTACAATCTCCCGAGTGTGTGAGAAATGAGTATACATACTCTAGTGATTATTCATATGAGTAAAGAGCTATAGGTTCTCACGGTTAGACCTTTTGAGTGAGCTCAGTTTCAAATGTGTCGTTTTTCGTTGTGCTTACATTGATTGTGAGATCAAGAGTTGTTTTTGGTGGAACAAGCTTTCGAGAAGCGAAGTAAAACATTGAGGGTGGGTTATTCATTCCAAGTGAACTTTCAACTACAAAACTAGCTACAACAGAAGTAAGAATAATTTCTTAGCGAGTAACAATTGAAGAACAGATTGTTCAACAGTAAGCTGCCGCAAGGTTAAAATCGCGATCGACATGTTTCAAAAAATCATTTCCCGGTCACCCAATCCATCAAAGAACAACTAATCTTGATAAGTGACCTTCGCAGAGATATCATAGAACTTTGAACTTCAAGTTTGTACTATGAATCGTTTTGCATTGAGCAACGCCCATAATCAACCGTTTGTATGTCAAAAAAGAGGTTGCGAAGAATCGTATTCCGTGTTCTGATTTCCTATTGAAACTGTGGTGATAATCTCGCGGAGACTACAACGTGGTCAGACGCTGCGGATTAATGTAATTCACACCAACTGTACGGTAAATGGTCGCAAAACGGAATAAGCGGATTTCATAACTAGAGATGACTCACAGGGGAAATGTGCGTAATATTTCGTCAGGAAATAATAGATGTTCATGATAAAAGGGCCTGCTTACGTCACATGAATTGCACGAATTGATGTTCACAATGCAATGCCACGTAGTCAAGCAAAATCAGTGTAGTCTGAACTACGAAACACAATCGAGTGTTTCAGAGAACTTCGTTTGAACGTTCGAGAAAATTTTAGTAGGCAAGATATCATAAACTAATGAGATTTGCGAGGTATCCCTGGTTTACTCGATTTATGTGAGTATGTTTCGAGGTATCGTACAACTCTACACTGCGAAAATGAATGTTTACATCCTATCGATAAACATTCTCTCATGTGCATATACTCAAAAATTTAAGTTCTTTTACCTGTGATCTCCTGGTTAAAAAAAAACTTGATCGTTGCCGAAAATCAATTCTAGTGAAGCTATTTCCTCTACCACTAACCCTTAGAGGTCAAAGTTTTCAGCTACTTGAAAAATGTTCAATTTAGCATGTAATTCAGCTCACATGTGTCGTATCAGAACCGTCTCATCGCCTTAAAACCGAGACGCTTGTCAATTTTCAGATCAATCTGACCGCACGTTGCTGCACGGTAAACGAGCAAAGAAAGAGCTATGATGTGTGAGAGGTAAAAGAATTGTAGCGTGTCAGAAAACAGAGTGACTGCAAAAAGTTGTTTTCATGTCGAGTGCTAGAAAAGTCCAAGCGGGGCTGGTGCAATGGACGACTGCACGCGGATTCGTTCTTTGACGTTTTCTGTTTGGAGAAAACAACCATCGAAGTTCGATTCGTCGCCATTTACATACATTTGATCGTGATCTTTTCACCGAATACGGTGGAGATAGACTACAAATTGGTGACGAAGTAAATATGCTAGATAAATGTATTTCTTCTTGTTTCTAGGTATGAAAACTTGTAATCTAGAATCCAATTATACCTTCGCTCTTTTATAAACTCTAATCTTGATCTCATTATCAAATGTTCGCAAAAAGTTAAGATTCATTATGTATATTTTTGTCAAAACTACTACTTTTCATTTTGAAAAAATCGAATCAAAATCCTTTTTGAATTTCCACTCTCACCCGCATAATCTTTTTAATCGGACAATTTATCGTTTGGGGTATATGTTAGTAGAGAAA
Source organism: Caenorhabditis parvicauda (assembly GCA_963978915.1). NCBI lineage: Eukaryota > Metazoa > Nematoda > Chromadorea > Rhabditida > Rhabditidae > Caenorhabditis > Caenorhabditis parvicauda. The sequence goes on along the minus strand of OZ022253.1, from coordinate 7,162,737 downwards.
TAGTTTCTAAATGACCTAAATAATTCGATTTTGATCTTCTCAGTGAATAAAATAGCGGACGAGCCGGCTGTATCGACAAACTTTTTGATAAGAAATTCGAGGCTACAATGCTGATAATTGTGAGAATTGCTAATGATACTTTTTCCGTGTGAGAAAAAGAGAGAAAGTCAGAAGATAATTCAACCTAAATAGAATAAAATAAAATATGTTCGTAGTACTTCTAGAGCACTCTAGTTAAAACCTATTGAAGACAAAAAAGACTTATTACAGCTCCGTTAAAAAAACAACGAATGAGTTCCGGAGAAGATCATTTCCTACGCGATTCCGTATAACTAGTATTATAAACAAGATAAAAGTATCAACAACAGGGAACTGAAGATGTGTGTAAGTGAGAAAAGAAGAGTGAGTGGTGTGTAGTGTGTGTAACTGTAGCCATGACTGGCTGAAGGCGACGATCAAGGAGGAGGAGGAGAACTGTCTGATACGAACACGCGCGATGCATTTGGCCATTGATCGAATCACTAGCGGCTTATCACGCATAGCAGCAATGATGGCGACCGACCGGCAGTCTGTGTGTCACATACATTTCTCTCATGACGACACAACTACTTTTTGTCGTAGCAAACCAAGGCAAAGCACATTCGTCACTGATTATAGTCATTCAGTATCAGTTTCAAACTATCAACCCTAAACCTAAATGTACCAGTGCCGAAGGCGCACTGGTACTAATTATAGGTTTTTTTGCATTTAATACGATTAAAAAAAAGAATCATGAATCACCAATCTTTTTTTTATTTAACGTTGTCGACACCTCAAGTTTTAGGCTTAGGTAAGGTTTAAAGCACAAGTTAGGTACAAAGCTAAGATTTGATCAAAGTTCTAACTTGATTATCACATCACAAAGAATTTTCGCACCTTGTAAGCTTACATGTAAGGAAATGATTCATGATTCAGTCTACTCTTTCGTTGTAAGTGTTTTTTGCTACTTAACCGGTTAGAGATAATAGAAAGCTACATGAAAGATATGGAGATCAGAAAATCTTCTTGCTATCGAATAATGGTAAAGAACATTCGTTACTGAATATAGCCTTTCGATATCAGTTCCAAAATACTTGCTAAGGTTTCAATCAAGACGATAACAATAGCTACAAAAATCTACGTTACATCTATAAAATTTCATTTTACTATTGAAATTAATAATGGTAGATTCATGAGATGACACTCTGGTAGACTAATGTAAATCTAGCTCCGCGAGCACAGTGAAGGCATTATCTAGGAATAACTATTTTTAAATTTCATCGTTTCTACATGTACTTTGAACGATACAAACAGTAATGCCACAAAAAATGTGTTTGAAACAACACATTGGCTCGAAAGGTTCTCAATGACTAAATGTCAAAAAATAAAATAATCATGATGTTGGCAGGTGAAAGCCCATTCTACATGCGTTCGAGTTTCAGAGTGTTTAATTTTCGCAGAGTTATCAAACAAATAACGTCGAATTTGTATAAATTATCCAGAAGAAAGCTCGAATTAGTTATTATTATAATTTGTATTCAAAAAAGAGAATTACATTTCACAGCATACAATATTCTTTGGTCGGAAAAATCATTCAAGTTTTTCATCAAAAAATTACTTAAGACAATACGTTGTTTTCTCTGTATTCGTGAATAGTTTGAATAAAGTTCACCTCGGACGACATACGATACTCAAAAACAGTCTGAAATATTAGTTAGTCTTCAAAACCATTCGCTCCAAAAATTTTTCTTCCAATTTTTAATTTTAAATAAAAAAATACCTCAACCATTCGATGAAGGATAATCTGAATTCTGACCATTCACAGGTATAAAAAATGTCTTTCGGACACTTCACCAACAAAACGGAAACACTAGAAAAAACATAAATAATTTATCATTACAGACAAAATTGATTCAAAAAATGGAATACGCTGAAGACTAAACACACAGTCTATGTACATACAGGGGTTATCGACGTTGGTGGTCTCTCTATTTTTTTTTAGTGAATTTTGGGATCGGTGTTCTACGAAAGTCAGGAAAAGCATCTTTTTCCTGAGTTCTGATTTCTTCGAAAAAAAAATAAATTAAAAATAATTCTCCGAAAATAAAAACGGAAACTACCAAAAACAAATTAACAGAGGATCTGCACCATTCGAGAGCTTTCAACCTCTTCTAATCAAGACTTCTGTCGAACACCACACTCCACCATTGGTGTCAAACATTGCTTCACCATCGTCGTAAGCCACTTTTATCACACTCGATAAAACTCCTAATATACGTTATGTAATAATTGTGAGAACGCGAGAATGAAAAAAAAAGACATACAACAAAAAGTAACAACTGTGTGTGTGGTTTTGTGCTTGCGCGTGTGATAATTGTTCGGTTAATGGATACAAGAAAAATCAGTTTACAGTCTGTAGATCCATAGTTCGAATGTGTCTGTTATGTGTACTATTTGTGTCATTTTCGTGACTGTCATTAAGAAAGGCAAAACCTTGCCACAAACAGAGCACTTCAAACTATGGTCTGTGTTTTGATAAGTGTGAGAAAGTTCCTAATGGGGGGTGAATAGTCATATTTTGCATTGTTTTGTATGGAAAATACGTATTGTCGTTTCCAAAGTCTTATTCAACCTGTCAATGCAAAACCTTCGATTCGTTGGTTGTTGTTATGGGGTGATACCGTAAATCTTCGAGATGCTAATAAAAACAAGCGGTTGGCGTGTCTACCGGGATCGTACAAAAATCTAACAGCAATAAAGGTTACAACCCATAGACGGTTTGATATATTTAGAAAAAAAAATCAATAAGTTATCATAAGCTCATTGCCACGACTCGGTAATGTGTGAAAATTAATCTATCTTTTGACTTTCAAAAAATTCGATTAGTGCACAGTGATAGCCAATCAACATTCATAAACATGTATTGGCTACCTCTGCACTCGTAAATGGCTTCTTCAAAGTATTGGCAACCATTAATGAATTAAAATATTTGGATCCTACTTACTACTAAAAGTGTCAATTGTTGTTCTAGCTACCTTCTCGCGACCCGCATTACTCGATTGGTGGTGGCACGTTTGGTGGCGGCGGTGGTGGCTGATCTGGTATGGTGACGTCTTCTGTCGACGTCCTAGTGTCAACATCGTCTGTTGACGCTGGGAACGTCGTTTCGAGTCCTGATGCGTCAGTCGTCGCCCCTGCACAGCTCTGGTTCGGATCGTCAGCGTCACTTTGGATCTGAAAATTTTGTGTACATAAAATCAGTCAATATCATGGAAAAAGGCGCAATAATATCGATGTTTGAAGATGAAAATTGAATTAAAAATGAAACACGAATGAAAAATAACATAATCCATTTCAAATTATCGAAAAAACTTACAATCTAATTAATTGATTGAAAGTGATCAGAATATGTCGAAATGAATATTCCGATAATAATAATAACAGAATTATCAAGTTTTTAATATCCTTCGCACATAACACTGAACATTTTGCCGTGTCTAAATGTGTAGTGAAGGAAAAATAATTAACTCACACTTGATGAAGACTGACTGCTGGCACTGTGCCCATCGTTCCACTGATCAGGATGATAGCTTCGTACATTCTCATCTACTGCCGCGTCGTCCATTGCCTTCACTTTATTCCATTAATCTTGGTGAAGAGCGTGAATTACTTACCAGATGGGCCGACGTTGAACTGTTCATCACTGTTTCCGAAGACTCTTCCTTTGTGATCTCGGAGAGTAGTGGACATCTAAATTGTCATGTTGAAGGCTTTTGAATTTCAGATAAAAATCGTCATCATAGAAAATACTGGGACCTCATGATGTGATCAAACTGTGTTATTGCTATCCGCCAGAGGTGAACGGAACTACTACTATCGTGTAATTCTGGGTTTTACTATCCAACTTTAGTAAAGATGAATTTTTTTTCAGAAATAAGAACACCTTTTCAGTATTAAAAATTAGGCATTAAAAATTATTACTAACTCTTATTGATCGGTTGAGAAGAAGACTTGCCCGATAATTCATCCACACTGCGTAGTTGTATTGTTTCAAAACTTCACAACAACTCTCGTAGAAACTTTTGATGGAGTGTCCAATCTACAGCAAAACTCACAAGTGTACTTGTTCAGGATATCTACTCGGCGAGTCTTCACGTTGCTTATGAAAGTACCTACAGTAACGCTCGTCCTTGGCTCGTTCATCATCTTTGAAGATCTGAGAATGTATTTTACTGGGATAGAAGATTGGTTGATGTTTACCAAGTCCGACAGGCTATCCGCTTCTCCACCCGAACACATTCCTCTGTTCCCGTATTGAATGACTGGAGGCCACGCTTTGACTGCACCCGAAAACGCATTTCTTTCCTCGTCCGACGGTCGTGGCTTGTCTTTGTGCACCTGAATATCAAAGTATAAAACAAAGATTGCGTCTTTTGGCTGTCAGCAGAGCATGTTCTATTTAGTCATAAATCACAAGTCAACTACAATCCTGTTTTATACACGAAAAACATACCGAACGATTCTGGACAAATTAATGCTAAATTTCAAATAATACAAACTTCAGCAAAAATTTTCCAAAAAACGCACAGCCTCTTAGTAATTATGCAATCAGTAACGAAAACATTTTGTACTTTACCAGATCATCTAGACAAAATTATGACTCTTTTTGAATTCTCGTATTGAAATCATCAATGTTCTCACTTTATGAATCAATTAGAACCCCACCTTTGTGAACTTTTCATCATAACTTCGATTCTGTTTCTCGAAGGTAACTTTGGTGAACGCTTCACAATGCCGTGCCATCTCTGTGTTGATGCACCGGGTGACCACAATCAACTTGAACCCGTTACTCAGTGTCTCGTTTTTACACGCACGGTCAATTTCCATGACTGGGAAGACGTTGACGTGCTCATCTGGCTGACGCTCGATCCTTAAAATTACATTTAAACTGTCTTTTCGAAAAATGTAATAATTGAATCCATTTCACTGCACATAAGTTATTTTTCAGAGAAAAATATTATTTTTATGAAAATAAGATCAAATTTTACCAGTCAACAGATACTATAACGGAATCTTATGCGTCGACTCTTTTTTTCATCTGTGAGAAGTTACGAATAGAAGTGAAACTGACCACATTCATTTAGAGTAACACTACAAGCAAAAAACATTTCACGTCTTAAACCAATTTTTCGCTTCTTTTTCGAAATCTTCAATCTGAAAAATTTTGGTCCGGTCCATATTCGGATACCTACTATTTGCTGTTGTAAACTGTTTATAAAAAAGATGGTCATGATACTTCCCCATTAAACGGAATTGTTGCCTACATGCACAATGGTGTTTCAATGATTCAATTTAATAAGATTCGATTCACATTCAATGTTTTTTTTAGCATATTGCATGAAAACTCGAAAATTACCTGTTGGGCCCGCCGGCTTCTGGGCGTCCTGTGGGCGCACACCTGACTGGATCACCTTCTGAAAGTATTCCGTATAATATATCAGACAACTTTAATAAACCGCATGGGACACTCTTCCGTCGCTCGTTGTAGACGTCTTGTACGAGGTTCTTCTCATGCGCGTCTTTTAGCATCTTGTTGATGGCGTAGCGAGGTCTGCAACATTTTTGGTCAGTGTAGACTTCACGTTTTGCCGTACATGACATGGGTTATACCCCTGTCCCACCAACTAGATACGAAGCTAATTATTGATACTCACGGCACTTTTTTATTCTCCTCGTAAATCTTCTTCAGCGACTCTTTCGGACAGTGAGTCTCCAGACCGGGTGGATCGCAAATTTGTAGTTCAGCCATGGCGCATGATAGCGTTGGTGACGTGGCCGCTGATGCTGATGAAGGATGCGATTGGCGATGGGAACGTGAGCTCTGCACTTGTTGGATAGTGGGCTCACTCGAACGGGCCTTCGTTGGATCGTTGAAAACTAAAAATTGGAGTCTTTTGATAAAAATAAATTCCTCAAAAATTTCGAATCATTCGAAAAACATAATTGTTTAGAATCAAATGTTGCGAGATTTAAAAAAATCATAGTGGGCTCATTTTAATTTTCAAACTTACAGAGACATATGGAGTTTGTTAGGAAAACTTACACTTATTGGTGAAATTCGTGAATCGTGAAGTCTTCCTACTTGCCGGTTTCTCTTTCTGATCGTCTTTGGTATTCGGGCTTGTCCTGGGTTTTCCTGTAGACGCGGCTCCGACCGATTTCGTCGGCGACAAGACTGGGGAGCTCTTCGATTGGGTCGATCTGAAAACATTGAGTTGTTTGGTGTAACGCTTAGATTTAATTTTTTTTGCCGTGGATATAGAGAGAATATCTTTTTCTTATGTTCTGCGGGATACAAAGACAAAACTAACCTTGCTAGAGGGCCCGTGTCTTCAGAATGTGGGTTCGTGAATGAGAAGTCTTGATCACTGGTGCACCCGTCGAGTTTTCTGTAAATTGAAATTGAAAAAAGTCAATTTGATTCTATTGATGCCGCTTTAATGGCAAAAAGCAAGTTCATTACCCATAAACTTCAAAACTTCTTCCAGTATTCGAATAAGACCCGCTTTACAAGCTATATTTTGCTATGTACTCAACCTAACATGGGTTTATTAACTGTGGATGAACAATCTATTTTGTAGCAGCAGGAGTTGAATATGGCTCGGAATATAACTTATATAACTTTAATTAAGCAAAAAAACTCACGCTTGGGCATGCCCATTGCAGACCAACTCTTCCCCTTCGTCATCACACTCTTCACAACCAACTTTGAACTTTGTCTTTCGTTCAGCTATGGTGGTACCGCCTTCGGGGTACGGATGAGCTTCGTCGCCATGTACGTATGGATCACCTCCACATGCGGCTGGACAACAGAACATTGTGTTGAACCAAATGTGACCGAGCTTTGAACGACCACCGAGCATTGGGAGGACACGACGGTTGGAGTAGAGGTCGATGCGAACGTCACCTTCCAGGAACACCGGCTTGTTGGCGGAGACGGTCCAGCCGAAAGCACGGCGGGAGATACACGAGCGACGTGGAGAGTAGTCGCCGGTCAGGTTTGGATCGTAAGCGTCGGGACCCGCAGAAATGGCATTTCCAGACCAGGCTTCTTCTTCTTCCAACCTGGAAAAACGAAAATGTTTTCATTTGATGTAAAGTTTCAGAATAACTTTACTTTCCGGTTTTCAAAATGACTTCCTTAAAAATCGAATAATTTTCTTATCTAATGTTTTGATGCAATTTTCGCTATAAAACAAAAGCTACTCACCAAATATCATCAGAAACGTTCATACAAGCTCCATGGAACACGTCGACGTCACCATTCGCTACACGAACACTCAGCTGATCTCGCATTGGTCCTGAAGTTCGCCTTTTTTGTCGTAAAAAATTGTTCAGAAATGGAAATATTCACTCATAATTATCAAGTTGTTTTGAATTTCTTGATTTTTAAAATTTGACATTGTATTTCGAATCGGAACAGCCTGAAAGTGAAGTTCTCAAAAAAAATAAATTAAAAATTTTGCTTTCAAATTGGCAGTTCTAACGAATTCACAAAAATTAAACTATTTGAAGAATGCCGAAACACCGTATATCTCTGTTATGCAATCTTTGAAATGTATCATTCGGATTTAAAAAATAGAGCGAGTTTTAGCTTATAAAAAACGAACCTTTATGCTTGCAAAACCTTTCCACGTACACTCCAACCAACTGCACTCGTAGTGGAAAGTAGTTCAGCTCGTGTCGTCGCAGGTGCGAATAGTAATAGACATAGCGCCGTTGTGACGGAATCGTGACTCCTGAACATTATTCAGTGTACACAAAATAAAACTCAACTCATACCTTTATTATTCCTTGTCCGAACCACCGAGTAATAGTCCATGTTTTGACGTGGCGATGGGTAGAAACGGCAGTAGCTGAGGTACGCGCAGATCATTACCCCGGTGCGCCCTTTTCCCGCTTTGCAATGAACAGCAACCACGTTTTTCGGATCTTCCATGAGCCATTCGTGAACTTCTCTACAGAAAGGCGCCATCAGCTCTAGCCTGGGTGGGTGGTGATCGGTCATCTCGAAGGAGATCACTCGATTCTTGAAGTTGGCTGGATCGTAGGTATACTGCCCTCGTCTGAAGTACATTTATTCATTATTCTAACACAATCTCTGAAATTGAAACTTTATGAGATTTGCTAATATCCACATAAGATCTATGTAACGTTGTAGAGAGATTCCCGTAACCTCCGAATTGAAAAGTGCAAGACCTTGTATGGAGGTAACCATGACGAAATTATCAGGTCTTACATGGAACCTTTTTCTAGTCTTACTATCAGAATAGCAAGAATACCTGATATCAGTAATATTCATCTGATGAGGAAGCCTTCAGTAAGTTAATTTCCTAATCCATTCAAATCAATGCATTTTGCAGTAACTTGTTCATATGTTGAATGGAAAACTTACAGATTGAACACTTTGTAGTGGTTCTTGTGCCTTTGCTCGAGAAACTTGATCGTCATGCTCATGCTGTTACGGTAAAGAGCTTCGGTGGCGTTCGCTGGGTAGCCCATGGCGATTATACGGTCGGTGATGTCTGAAAACACAATTTGTTTCTGGCTGGACTTGAGATTTTACGAAGTTTACGAATAAACACAAAAATACTCTACGACTTCCTTTTTTTTCACTTCCGACTTCCGTTTAATAAATTCACTTCCGTTTTGAAAAATTTTACTCAAGTGCAACTATGTTCCATACCCGATCATTCTCACATGAACTAAAGATAAAACCTTCATTGTACATTTTTTGCAAATACGGTTGAAAAAAATTCGACGATATTCAACACCGGACATTAAAATTTTCGAACGGAAATCGGAATTCCGTGCACTTCTGGTGCCCGATTAAAAAAAAACCGGTTCAGTGGGTTGCGGTCATCCGTTTCAACCAATCTCACTGCGACACGAACATTCGTGTGATGCATCAAAAACCAACAACTTCAATTTTAACTGTGAAACTTACAAGTGAGATCAAGATCGAATCCATCCGTCTTGATCCTTCGCCTGTTCTGTGAGACAATTTCACGAATCGATGTGCACACTTTCTCTTTTAGATCCTCCAAGGTTCTTCCCTGAATTCTTTACGTTACGGTTCATTGTGGTCGAGAAACGTTACTTTCTCCACGTGAGGACCAGCCACGTTCGAATCGCTACTGCTACCCGCTGAGAACGTTTCAACGCCGCTACTTGTACCTAAACACGATTAATTGATGTAAACTTTTAAAAATATCAATTTTGAGTCTTACTCTCTATTTCAACCATTTCAAATTAATGTACACCTTCGATTTTACTCTATTCTCGCCAAGCCCTACGATAAATAACATAGAGACTGAATATTCCTATAATTTGAAAGACGTTCTTCTCGCAACCAACAAAAATTCTCACCCTGTGACTTTTTCTTGTGTCTTCTTGCATCGCTCTTCCTTCGCGGCATTCTCACTTATCGTCAGATGCACCGGCGAATTCAGACAATTCTTGACTTGGTTAGTTGTGGACGATTATTGTTTCGAAGTAGTTTGTGAACAACTCAATGTTCTCGGTCCGATTCAGAAGCACAGTGCACCCTGTAACACAGTTTATGACAAATATCGTGATTGATTTTCAAAACTAAAATTTATTTCAAGTTGCATACGATGAAAATGTTTGAGACCTAAGCGACTTGAGAAAAAACTTTTAACAACATGTTTTCAGTTCATACCTATGGTAATTCTCATTTTTTAACCGCAAAGATAAAAAAAACTCGTCGATAAAAAGACTACAGTACAATTTTTAGATTACTTTCTCTCATTTCTATCACTACTTCGAAACGACAAGTTTGAATTTAAAAAATAAAACTCACCATTATCATGTGCCCGACGTTACACGAAATTGAAGTAAGTACTACCCAGTCCGAACCTGCAAGTTTTATAAGTGGTGATGGCACAGATAGTGTCTGAAACGTGCTCAGTGTGTATCTCGTTGGTGAGTGCACGAATAGAGAACACATTAAACGTATGGAGATGTGAGAAGGAACTTGTAATGAGCAGGTTGAACTTTCGAGCAAAGAATATCCAATTTATGAGTTGTATGTGAGGTATAGAGGTTAATTTCTGTGCTATGTGCGGTTCTACACACACTACGACAGAGAATTGGAAGAATTGTATTCTATTTTCAGTGGAATTTTTGTCACTTGAAACCGTCGAGAAGGTGTTAGATCACAACCAACTTGACTAGTTTCCATCTTTCACCCTTATCTAATCGGATAGTGGGGAAATGTCAAAGGGGTATTAAAATTTGAAACTTGATACAGTGGTAGCCCATGAATCAACTGCATAAACCAAAGAATGCAATGCCGAGGAAAATCGTATTTGTGAAGAAAACAGGATAAGATGAGAAGCGGAAAGTGCACAGAAGTGTCCGTCACTATGAATTATGTCACCCAGAAGGTCAGTTACATTCATTCTGTTATACTAATGGAATAGGTTTGAAGGGCAACGGGAGAACAGGTTTCTAAGCTGGGATTCCATTCAATCATTACGCTTTTCCAGATAGGCTATAGGAAAGAAGGTAAAACGAAAGAAACCTTTCCACGAAGCGTGAAGTTATACTGTGAATATTCAAAAGACCACATGGCCTTTCTTTTGTGAAATGAGAAAGATCGGCGTCGAAGTAGAGGGCACATTTAAATGTCAACGCCAAGAAAAGCCCCGTGCTCCAGGGTGTTTGGATTGATTTCAAATCTTGATGCTCATCTCGGCGCCAACAGAACCTACCAGATGGCGTTCATACCGTTCTGATCCGACACCTATAAGCTGAGACCAAACCACGGGTATACATTGTGGCCAAAAAGCCGTTTTCACTAGAAAAGAAAAAGACAAGAATACCACCCGCTGTTCATCTGCTTTACAAAGTCAAAAAAGGAGTTGATGCGTGGTTGTTTTTGTTAGAAACGTGGGAAAATAAGAAGCATACTGTCTGTAAAAATTTTTCTCTCTTGAAAACAAAATTTTGATCTCAAAAAACATTTCACGATGATCTCGACGATCCGCATTCCAGAAAAAAAGACCGCGAGATGATTAGGACAGGGAAAAGAAGACTGTGCGCGGGCTTATCATAATCCGATTTTCCTCGCCTTTTTGTCTTGATTCCATCAGAACGCGCACAGCTTTGCTAATCCTGCCATCACACAACGACATCGGGCCCGTCAAGTTATACCAATACGTGAATATAGCCGACTAATTGAATTGAAATGATATTAGTAGTATTTTGAAACTGGAAACTGAAAAGTTCGTACCGCGTAGCAGCGTGCGGTTGGTTTGAACTTTACTCCAAAACTTTGAGTGGACTGGCATCGAACTGAAAATGGGCCACTTTCCTCCCGGGCATCAGTCGCCCAACTACAGTCCAATGCCGGTCCATTCGCGGTCCATCTGTCGCCCGATTCATCCAAACGTGCCCATTTACGGTTCGATGACGGTCCACTCAAAGTTTTGGAGTTAAATTCGGTGCTTCGATCCCTTTCAAATTTTACTTCGGCGCATATGAGTTGAGAACGGAGCGCGGAAAAATAGTGTGACCAAATAGTTTTTTTTTCTATTCGAAAAGATACAACGCCCTTACCCTCCAATATGTAGTTTGCCTATTGTTTTTTTAAGTAGTTTTAATTGGACTAATCTTAAATTTTGGGCGCGTTGTGGTTACTTGTTGCAGCCTATCCCTTCTCGACACGGAAAAGGCAACGTGAAAGTAGGAAGATGAAAAAGAAGAAAATGCTGAAATGATTGAAATGTGTTTTTTCGAATTCATTCAATCATGTTTCCAATGAATGGTAGCTGAATCATCATTCTGCTCTCGAATAGTTTTGTACGCCCATAACGCGTGCATCACTGAAGATACAGTGTGGACAGAAAATAGAGGAACGGTACACTAAGCTCCGCTACTCGAACAGCATTCTAGATTACTTTCTGAAATTTTGGTCTATTGTAGCCAACACTATTCTCCACAAGTGTACTAAATTTCATCCTGATTCATTAACTTCGAAACGGTGTATGATGATTTGATTGAAAACAGTGGATTTTCAAGTGGACATAAAATAGAGGAACGCTACTGTAATTTGAAGGTCAACGCTCGGAATTTGGAATTATTGATGAAAATGACACGTTATGAAGTTTTTTTAACAATTGATATTTTTATTTTCATCATTCCGACAATTTTGACAGAGTTACAATCCAATCTTGTCGAATCCTTTAATTTTCCGCATTTTAGAAGTTTTTAGTCTCTACCGCGTTAGTTATCAAAGCGTTAGTTATGTCATCATAATCAGACAATGATTCTTAACAGTTTTTCCAAACTTTCACAACAATATCGGTTATTTACGTTCCGGAAAAACCCACTAAGTTAACGTCGCTGCAAAGGTGACTACGGTGACTTGTTGTAAAACGTGATGATATTGAATGAAAACTGTGAAAAATTTTTAAAAATGTCATGGGGCATTTGTCATCTGCTTAATAAGGATCGTTTCCTATCAAAAAAAAATTGGATCTAAAGGAACAGGGCTGTTCGAACCGCTTCAAAGACGCGCGTTAAAAAAAACAAGGCGAAAACAGACACTTTGAGTGCAAAACTCCGTTCATTCCAGCGCCATCACTTCGACAGTACGACTTCTCACAGTATGCTGTTTCTTTTGGTCGATAATGACTTAAATGATGTCTTCAAAATATTCTTCTCCAAATTTGAGTGTTTTTTTCACATTTATCGTTCAATATCATCGCGTTTTACAACAAGATACTGTAGTCACCATTGCAGCGACGTCAACTTAAGTCAGTTTGAAGGGCTCTTTGGAGGGGTAAAATAACCGATGTTGTTACGAAACTTCGGAAAACTGTTGAGAATCATTGTCTGATCATGATGAAATAACTAACATTTTGATAAATAACTCGGTGGAAACCAAAAACTTCTAAGATGCGGGAAATTACAGGATTCGACAAGATTTGATTGTAACTCTGTCAAAATTGTCGGAATGATGAAAATAAAAATATCAATCGTTAAATAACTTTATAACGTGTCATTTTCATCATTAATTCCAAATTCCGAGCGTTGACCTTCAAACTACAGTAGCGTTCCTCTATTTTATGTCCACTTGAAAATCCACTGTTTTCAATAAAATCATCATACACCGTTTCGAAGTTAATGAATCAGGATGAAATTTAGTACACTTGTGGAAAATAGTGTTGGCTACAATAGACCAAAATTTCAGAAAGTAATCTGGAATCTTGTTCGAGTAGCGGAGCTTCGTGTACCGTTCCTGTATTTTCTGTCCACACTGTATTATCGAATAGTTGAACCCAAATGGACGTAACCAAACAGTCATTTCGTAAAAGCTAAACATGTCCACACTGAAAGGTTCAACTAACAAAAAAAAACGAAAAACGTTTCAGTGACCAAAAATAGACAGCGATTATCAATCAAATCTCTTATGACCAAAAGAAAGTTTTTACTTCCCGGTCGGGCTAATGAGCACTCAACTCTGCACAGTGACAAATTTTGGGATTCACTGCGGGGAAAAATCACAGAAAGAAAAACCGAAATTATTTCTTTGCTAAAAATCCAATTTCCAGGTTCGAAATATAATTATGTAATTTTTTCTACGATCGTTCAGGCGTTGATTTGAAAACGCTCGATAGTAACAAACTGAATATTTGATTTCTCGTATTGCGGCCATGTTTTGACAATTTCCATGTTCTCAAAACATTTCTCTGTTAATCTTTTCTAATTTTCTTTGACATTGATTTTGAATAATTCTCCGAATTCATTGAAATAGGGCTTTTACCAGCCGATTTTACCGCAGAAAATCATTCTGAACTTATCTCTCGTTCCAAGCCTATCTGGTCACATTTCAATGCGTTCTTATGTCTTATCTACTCGAGCGTCTGTCATTTTCACACCTCGATTGACGCCGGAAAGACTGTTCGGTAGTGGAATAAATAAGGGGTTAGCATGGAGAAAAGGAGGAAAGGACATCATGCAGTCGGCCCCATGATGCACTTCGAGAGAAGGAGAAAAAGGAAGAAGAAAAAGAAGGAAGAGAGAGAGAAAGAGCGACTGCCTAAAGGGCATACTCTGAAAAATAGATACATTCCGATGACCGTGTCGAAAGTCATCGTAACAGTTAATAATTCGGAAAAAAAACAGGGAGTCTTCACTGAATGTAAAAATATGAACAGATGTCTCTTGGAACATTTTTCATACAATGAGAAAAATAGAAAGTTTTCTCTTGTTATTCCCATAAAGTTGTTTATTTTTTCAGGGATGAGTGATTTTTGCACTTTTGTTATCGAAAAGTTAGCTGGAATTCAATTTTGCACAGTATTTTTCTAACATGAAATGTAACACTTGAAAGCCTACAATACTGTTTTGAAGTCGATTTTCCACCAGAACTGGAAGTGTAGTATTGCTTGAACAAATCATATGCAACCCATTGCTCATGAAAAAATAGAATGAAAATGAAACAGCTCGGGCGAGTCGCAACCTTCACTGGCATTTTTTTCTATTGAATTCAGAGAAACTCATTATGACATCGAGAAAAATGTGTTGTCTTGGTGAGATTTAAATACACGTAGACCTACTAATGTCACCGTTCAAAAAAACTTTTCCTTGGGCCGCGCAGCAACGCGCGGTCGGATTTTATTTGAAAAATTTCTAGGATCTCATCAGATATCGTTTGAACCATTTTGATTTGACGCCTATGAGCTGAGAACGGGCTGCAGAAAGACAATGTTTCCATCAAAAAAGATAAAAGATTTTGGTAAAGACGTACCGAGAGAGATCACGTAAGACATGAACAGTTGCTACACATCAAGAGCATCTTAGGAGCAAACTACGAGAAAGTTCGTAATGGAAGAGGGTACAACGATATTCGTTGATACGTGACATAATGTAGTGGGTAGCGATCTTGCTCAAAATCTTATATGACGAGATTTCGATCTTGCTCAGCACCTCATATGGTGATAGTTCGACACTGACTTAGCAATTCCCTGAAATGGCGAGACGTATGAACTGTTCATACACTTGATATTTCGAACTGACAAGAGGTCCCCCAGCAGCACAAGAGTAGTTCATTATCAAAGTAACAGAAAATCGATGCTGGTTTAAAAGTTAAAATTGGACTTTGAGGAGGTTTGCAACCAAAATGGACAAAATGACAAACCATCAAAGCACTCTAACATTTACGTAACGCAAACATGACAAAACTTTTCAAATGCTCCATCGGCATTGGGTTACTGTAAGAAACGATCTGAACACGTTGTTAAAGTCAGCACAAAACTATTTTTGAAAAAAATGTTTTTTAAATTTTCAATGAGAAATTCTATAGAAAACAGTTATGCGTCAATGGTCTCTTGGGTACGAGAACAAGATAATTCCGAAAGTCTAGTTCTAGCACAAACTTATTTTCAGAACTGTTAATCTTCATTGATTTAATTTTGTCCTACTCCATTAGAGTTTGGGTGTTTTGTTTTGAATTTGCTTTTGGTATGAATGAGTGTCTGAGAGAGAGAAATTACCTCAGCTGCTGTAATTGTGACAAGAAACTTGAATGAAACATAAATGAAAATTAGAATTAGGCTATTTTCCTGGAAGCTATAATCAAAAATTTAGTACTGCCGCGTAGTGATCCGCAAAATACCTTGTAGTTTGTTTCATTATTACCTCACAATGTATTACGGTAACTATTTATATCTTTGTGGATGCTCTCCGCAGGACGTCGAATGTATGGAAGGCAAAAAAATAGAAAGAAACAGGAAGCGACCATGGTGGTGGAAGAAAGTTTGAATCGACTGGACCATGGACGGCGGCTGCTGCGCCCAATCACCACTCGTGCACTATGAAATAGTGCAGAGAGCGGCCGACTCGCCTTATGATTAATCTCGGCTCTCTTTCGGACGAACAAGCCGAAGAAGAAACGTGGGTGAGGCATAGGCCAAACCGGCACCATGACCTGTACAAAATTCAATATTTTGGTTTGTACTTTGGACTCAAAGTACGGTCGAGTTTTGAATCCGACGTTTTGGGTAGACGACATAGGATCGTTTATGGGAGACAATTGGACGGAACATCTGTCGCCCAATTACAGTTCATTCGAAAATCCACTTTTAGCCCAATCAGATGGACCGTCCACCCAATACTTTGGAGTGACTTCTTTCGTTCTATTCAGAAGTTATTATTGGAACTTTGAAAGTCTTGTAAATTTTAATCACTGTAAGTTAAATAAAGTTTCGTAACGACTAGTACCAGTCATCTGAAGCTCGAAAAAATGATGAGGTGCGATAAACCACATTGAAATAATATAAAAAACATGGAGATGATTTTACTAGTACCAGGAATGTCATTTTGAAATTTTAGAAGAATGAATCATATCGTATACTGATAGTGTTACTTTACATCACGGATAGTTTCACATTGGATATTACACGAAAAAATTAACAAGTTATGTTCCATAAGATTACTTTTCCCAATCTGGAGTTAGAACAAAATTAGTTTTACATGGAAATAGATTAAACAGATCTGAACCAGGTTGTTGCTCAATTAGTTTAAACGTTTGTTCTCCTCAGGGAATTCAAAACATCGGCATCTTGTTTCTTTTTTTTTCAAATCAAACTTCTAAGAACTTCAACGAGTGAAGTTATACGTGTTGAAAATGTAGAAGCGAGCTTACAGAGAAATTTAATCATGAGCCCGCCCGCTTCTATCAGCATTTCTATGCTTCCTAATTTGATTATTCGCTATAACATTTCAGTAATTTGAAAACGACTTCCAAGTTTCAACAACATTATGTTTTTTCTTTGATCGGAACGGTATTTGTTTAATAGATCTAACAAGCCAAAATTATAACTAACTCGAGTCGAGTGACAAAAAAATCTTAGAAAAAGAGGATACTGTCGCGGGTCCGAACACTTCCGCAACTCTCTTCAAACCGAAATTGACCGAGAAATGATAGACAGGGTGATGAGATGAAAAAGTGAATGATGGGACATTTTACCCAGAATGGCCGATAAGTGGCAATTCTGGCCGTCTTCTTCTAACTGAACGCTTTCAGTGGTCATTCGTTCCTCGAAGGCAAAATGAGTGAAGAACGTGGAGACTATTCATCAAAGTTTCATTGTGACTTTAATTAGGAACTATTATGTGATCTTTTTTTACTCGGTAAAAGTGAAATTTTAATCCAGTCGAAGCGAATTAGTCGGCGTGGTGAAGGAACAAAACTCATCGTTTTGTAGCAGATGGAGTTAAAGTTGGTATCGATTAGTCGAAGAATCGTTGGTAATTACGATAGGTGACCACATCCCAAATCTAAAATCCTAGGCCAAAATGTACCAGTGCCAATTTTTTCCTAATCCTAACAGAAAAAGATGTTCAAACTAGTAAAATTTAGAAACAAAGCTGGTTCAAATAAAAAACTGCAGGTAATCGTATACCGATTAAATTCCACATGGCCAGACTGAGCTCACATGTTTTCATCTCAAGGTCACTTTAATTAGTAACTATCACTACCGTGTTATTTTCACTCTAGAATCAGCGATCTATACAGGAATGAAAAAGTATAAACTTGCAAGAAAACTGTCGTATGAACTGTTTTGTAGCAGAATGACTTTTATTGTAATTGATACGTAAAAAAAATAGCCATCATGCTACAATATTTTTGTAGATATTCCTCTGATAAATGATCTCTGAAGTCGGAATTGCGAGAAACTAACTTTTCCGGTACAGTTGCTCAACCTGATCAGCAATTAATCAAAGTGATCATTAGGAAGAAGCCAACGAGACTCAATGAAGACACTCGTAGTGAACTTAGAGAAACGAGGAGGTTGACAGGATTGTGGGGTAGGAAGAGAGAGTGTGAGTGTGTGAGGCGCGCGCGCTCCACTAAAGTGCATGCCACCTTTGTGCTGCTGGTTTGTCACTTTTTGAAACACACCACGTGTGCAGTAGCACTTATATGAATTACGGGAATTCAGGACACAAAGGAACAAAAACAAAAAACATGTGAATTCCACTTCTCAGTTGGTTTCCGCCATAGACTAAGAATCCTCTACAAAAGTGAGAAATGAAGTCTATTTCCGGTCAGATGAAGAAGCCATTGCAATAAAATGGAGAAACTTTTCACACGATGTCATATTCAAATGGTTCTCTTTTCGCTCATATTTGTTATAAAAGCTTCTCATGAGAAGAAGAAACGAAAACTCACATTAAAAAGTCGTCAACTTCACCTGGCCGATCGGAATGGACGTTTCAGCTAACCGGAACTTCTATGAGCAAAATATCAGAAAAATTATTTCACCAGTTAAAATTGAGAACGAGAAACTGCAGAACAGAACTAGACACGAAACTCTTGCTCTCTGGAAACGTTGATAGTTTTATAGAGAAGATGGTTTAACAAACGCGAAATGGGCTTTGAACCCGGTTCCACTGGTCGTTAATTAACGCGAATGCTCACAGCTCGAAATAATTATGACTCGTCCTTGGGGTGAAAGACAAATCACGAAAAATAGATATTTGGATCACTAATGTATCGAAAGTAAGATGGCCTTTGTGAATACCCATTCAAGAATTCATTTGGAAACGAGTGAGCAGATAAAGTGGTGAAAAACATGTTGAACTTGAAAGTGCAAGCGAGCGACGTCACTAGGATAAAGTTCCTAACGCAAAAATCACATCACGAAGATTACTGTTATGAAAACAAATGCTATCAAAGCATGAGCAAAAGCTGTATTAGAGTATGGATGAATGTTTTGATAGATCAGAAAGAACTTTCGTCACGTTGTTAGATCTGAGGATATTAATTTCTATAATTCGAAGACAATAGTCAGGTGACAGGTGAAGAGTGAAATCTTCAAATGGTCGATAATGACTTTTGCAAAGAAAAAATTTGATAATGACCCGTTAATGCAACCCGCCTAATGAGCTTTGCAAAACTGAATCTGAATTATCACGTAGAAGTCGTCTCTTAAACTTTGAGAAAGATGTCTAGAAACCATGAGAAAACATGTCTAATATTAGATCATTAATTATAATGAAGGAAAAGTGATAATTCAATGAATAAACACTAAAAAGTTGAAAACTGGAGTTTGATAAGCCTGGACCTCAAATATGGAGTTTCCGAATGTTAAGATCATAAGTCTGTCTATAATAATTGAAAACGGAATCAGGATTTGGCTCAACAGAGATTAGACGTGAACATGCGTTAATCCCAAATCGATTTGGCGCACGATGGACGGCCAGCAAGCACACCTAATTGACTCAAGAACATTCCTTGGATGTTTGACTAGTGGTTGATACAAGGTTGAAGGTGAATAGAACCTCATGAATATGAAAAAACGATAATACATGTGAAAAAGAGAGACAGAAGTAAATGAATTCAGGAAACAGGTCTTACAACGTTCTCGCTGTGTCTGCGTCTCGCACTCGCCCTCTCTCTAAATGCGCCTTTCATTTTTATTTTCTTTTTTTCGTTTTTTCTTTCTGTAGTTTGCACTTTATGACGTGTGAACATGTACTTCATAGGTAAATGCATGTTTGAAAATAAAAACATATCTGGATGGGTCGTTATTGTTTCTATAGACTTTTAAAGCTCAGTTTTAGGACAATCTTTCTAGTCTTTATCTTGTTGAAATTGTTTGTAAAACTTACCAGTAACTTTTTTCTTCAGATTCTGACTCTTACTTGCTATCAGATACATATTCGTTCCTATCGTTGTATCTTATTCTTCATTTTCTGAACAATCAACAATAACTTTGTCTCTCCAATTCATTTATACTTTGCTTGCCCACAAATTCATATTGACTGTTCAGATGTCTTTCCGTGGTGGTAGAGGACGAGGAGGCGACAGAGGCGGTGGCCGTGGAGGATTCGGAAGAGGTGGTGGTGGTGGCAGAGGCGGCGGAGGCCGTGGAGGTTTCGGCGGTGGTCGAGGTGGATACGACCAAGGACCACCAGAAGAGGTTTGATTACTCTCATTGAATGAAAATGATAATTTGCACATCAACGTGTAATGAGAGAATTATATCAATATCGACGTCATTTTCAATCAACATTGTTCTCGTTTCAATAATCAGTAATCATTCTTACATAAAATTCAAGGTGGTCCCACTTGGAGTCTTCTCACACAGATGTCAAGACGACATTGTCTGCAACACCACTTGCGGAAAAATCCCTTACTTCAATGCCCCAATCTACTTTGAGAACAAGGAGCAAATAGGAAAAGTTGATGAAATTTTCGGAAGTCCTGGAGACAACGTGAGTTTTTCGAAAGTTTTAACTGTTGTGTTATACACTCGAAAAATCGTTTATCCGATTGGTTCTCGATAATTCAAAACAAACATAAAAAACATTTTCCATTCGATTATCTTTGAGGGTAGTAAGGATCATTTTTCCTTTAAAAAATGTTATTCAGAAACTTTCAGGGTATTTCTGTCACATTATCTTCTGGAGTGAAGGCTGCTTCGTTTAAAGAAGGACAAACGCTTTACATTGACCCCGGAAAGTTGATGCCCGTCGAAAGGTTTCTACCAGGAGCACAACAATCTCGTGGAAGGGGTCGCGGAGGACGAGGTGGTGACAGAGGTAAAATTATTCAAATATAGAAAAATTATTTTTGCTCTATATTCCGTTTTCATTCACTGGATAATATGAACGTTTTCAGGTGGCCGCGGAGGTTTCGGAGGACGTGGTGGAGGCGGTGGTCGTGGTGGCGGCGGTGGCTTCCGTGGAGGTGATCGAGGAGGGTTCCGCGGTGGAGATAGAGGAGGATTCCGTGGTGGAGACAGAGGTGGCTTCCGTGGAGGACGTGGAGGTGACCGAGGTGGTTTCCGCGGCGGCGACAGGGGAGGCTTCCGTGGTGGAGATAGAGGAGGTGAATAATTTTCCTCATCGTCATTTACAGATGTTCATAGTCGTTTAAAAAATTCTAAAACAATTCACAATCCGAAATTCAGGTTTCAAGAGGAGTTTCGAGAACGGAGGTGGAAGTGGCGGATCCAACAAGAGAACAAAGTTTGATTAAGCTTACGTGTAGATACCTTGAATTGATCAAATGTATTCGCAAAACTTTGCACTTTACAAGTCTTACCTTTTGCACTTTCCTCTCTTCTCACTGATCTTCTGAAATTAACTACGTTGCCCTGTTGATGAGTTTTGTTGATTTTTTTTTGTTTTTACCACTGTTATAAATAAAAGAATTATTCGTTTCAGTATCGTTTCAACTACAGGTTTCAGAGTTATGAGCTACAAGAAAAGCGGGAACAGGGCTCCTAATTTTGAACAGCTTCACGTTTTCAAAATTAAAACCGTT
>OZ022253.1:7113852-7131352 GCA_963978915.1 Caenorhabditis parvicauda | reverse complement strand
TGGAGACGTGAAACTTTATTTTGTGGCGGGAATTCAAAATGATCAGTAAATGTTAGTCCTAGCCTCTGGTTACTGTATCGAAAAGGGAATAAAAACGTGGAGACGTGAAACTTTATTTTGTGGCGGGGATTCAAAATGATCAGTAAATTTTAGTCCTAGCCTCTGGTTACTGTATCGAAAAGGGAATAAAAACGTGGAGACGTGGAACTTTATTTTGTGGCGGGAATTCAAAATGATCAGTAAATGTTAGTCCTAGCCTCTGGTTACTGTATCGAAAAGGGAATAAAAACGTGGAGACGTGGAACTTTATTTTGTGGCGGGAATTCAAAATGATCAGTAAATTTTAGTCCTAGCCTCTGGTTACTGTATCGAAAAGGGAATAAAAACGTGGAGACGTGAAACTTTATTTTGTGGCGGGAATTCAAAATGATCAGTAAATGTTAGTCCTAGCCTCTGGTTACTGTATCGAAAAGGGAATAAAAACGTGGAGACGTGGAACTTTATTTTGTGGCGGGAATTCAAAATGATCAGTAAATTTTAGTCCTAGCCTCTGGTTACTGTATCGAAAAGGGAATAAAAACGTGGAGACGTGAAACTTTATTTTGTGGCGGGAATTCAAAATGATCAGTAAATGTTAGTCCTAGCCTCTGGTTACTGTATCGAGAAGGGAATAAAAACGTGGAGACGTGAAACTTTATTTTGTGGCGGGAATTCAAAACGATCAGTAAATGTTAGTCCTAGCCTCTGGTTACTGTATCGAAAAGGGAATAAAAACGTGGAGACGTGAAACTTTATTTTGTGGCGGGAATTCAAAATGATCAGTAAATGTTAGTCCTAGCCTCTGGTTACTGTATCGAAAAGGGAATAAAAACGTGGAGACGTGAAACTTTATTTTGTGGCGGGAATTCAAAATAATCAGTAAATGTTAGTCCCAGACTCTGGTTACTGTAATACAATGAAGACAATAAAACCGTTCTGAAAAGTCGCTTCACGAACGCGATTTTTCAAGTTACATACTCTAGAAACGCCTATGAACTTCATATCAGCGGTACTTTGTTTCTAGAGTACAACATGCAAATTTTCGACCATAACTCCAGAACTCGGGTAACCAAATACGAGTATTATAAGGAACTATCATAGTATTATAATGAACTATCATAGTATTATAATGAAAAATAAGTTTTGGTTTTTGGCATTATAATACTCGTATTCTTCATTATAATACTATGATAGTTCATTATAATACTATGTTTTTTTCATTATAATACTCGTATTGTTCATTATAATACTATGATAGTTCCTTATAATACTCGTATTTGATTACCCGAGAAAGCGGTCGGTGAAGCGATTTTTGAGAGCGGTTTCATCGTTTTCACCAAATTTGAAAACCTACGAGCACTGCCATCTCCGATTTCTGATAAAGGTCGAAGCAGTACTCAACCTACTGGTAAAGAGTAGACTAGTCACTCCAAATTTTTTCTCCGGCAGACCGTGTGCGCTTCGAAAAAATTTTGAAATTAGAATCCACTCATTGCTGACTTCTTGTGCTGCCTCCGTTTTCCGTACCTCCGCTGGGCGGAAATAAATTTTGATATATTTCAATTTTTTTCTCAAAATGACTGTCATATCATCTTTTCAGCGACTATTATGAAGGATCAAAGCGGAAATGTTTATTAAATTCCTCAGGGAACTGTTTCTAATCATGTGAAGACCAACATTGTGTAGGAGGGATTGTTCGGCTAGATTCAGTGTTTCTAAAAATAACTTGTGACTATTAGTTGAAATTTCCAAATTATAAGCATGGTTCTCGAGAGAAAGAGAAAAAGAATGAAGGTAGGTCGACTTTGAAGTGATGATCAGGATGACAAAAAGATCTGAACTGAGGAGATGGCGATGGGATGATGGTGACAGTGCGATGATTGGATGACAATGGTATTTCGGATGAAGATAAGACCACGGTCTGTATAATCGGTCTATATAATAATATATCGGTCGGGTTACGGTAAAACTGTGGTAGGATGATGGTAAGAGTACGATAATTAGATGACGATGAGAGGTGGAATGAAGGTGTGGCAACGATAGAATGAAGGTATGATGATGGTAATACTACGGTAACGGTCGAATAACGAGATTGAAAACTTTAACTGGTGACAGGATTATGGTAAGAGTACGGTAATAAACTGAATGGTGGGTTTCAAAAATAAACTGAATGGTAGGTTTCTGGTGACAGGATTATGGTAAGAGTACGGTAATAAATTGAATGGTAGGTTTCAAACTTTCAGGTTGCGTAGCACTTTTTCTAACGATTTCAGATAGATATGGGCCGGTTCTAAAACAATTCCTAGCAATTCCAAAAAAAGAATCTAGATTTCCTAGAATCCTTGGATCGGAGTATGTTGCCGAGCATATGTCGGAGGTTTGACTGTTCTTCCCGATGTGTCCGTCGTCGTTGCGGTTCGTTTGAACGTGTACACCGGTGTTCGATACGACTTCTTAGAGACTGAAAACTCAAATTTTCATTTAGTTACTGTTTGTAGTTTTGATCTTTCTGAAAACTTAGTTGAACTTCTTAAATTAACTGAATTCAATAATTGTAGTTTCTCTTTATTTTTGCAGATTGGTAATGCTTTCTGTTAACTTTTGCCTTTTTTAAATTCTGAGAGAAAGAGAGAAAAAAGAAATGAGAGAGAGAGAGAGAGCGAGAGAGAAAAAGAGAGAGAGAGAGAGAGCGAGAGAGCGAAAGAAAAAGAGAGCGAGAGGGAGAGCGAGAAAGGGAGAGCGAGAGGAAGGGGGAGAAAGAGAGAGAGGGAGAGAGAGGGAGGAAGAGAGAAGAAGAAAGAATGAAATAGCAAAGACTGAAACCACTTCTTTTCCAACTAAAAGGTCTGAATATGTGATTTTGTATTGAAAAAAGGGACTCTGAGTGTAGCGAGGACTAGCTGCTTGTAGAATATATGCGAAGTTTTTTTGCGAAAAATCGCTTAACTTTCCTGACAGAAGCAGCTTTTCCGTACCCATTCTTTGAGCCCACAGCGACTTTTGCTCGTCTTTTTCAAATTGTATGAACATTATTCTTGATGAACAGAGAGAAATACTCACACAGATTTGCCAGATTCCAAAATGCATCTCTCCGTGCCTTCTTACCAGTCAAGAATATAACCAAAGGGTTGATAAGAGTGATGAAAGCGTTCAAAACCGGTAGGAATACCACAACCACGGCTTCTTGGGTCGGTCCATCGAACAGCTTGATCGATAAAACCTGGAAGGCATAAAATTTCTACTCTCCATATTGTTCAAATTTTTTTCAATTTCCACCCTTATTTTTCAAGCACATTACGGTACGTCAGTGTGATAGTC
Organism: Caenorhabditis parvicauda; assembly: GCA_963978915.1. Classification (NCBI taxonomy): domain Eukaryota; kingdom Metazoa; phylum Nematoda; class Chromadorea; order Rhabditida; family Rhabditidae; genus Caenorhabditis; species Caenorhabditis parvicauda. The sequence goes on along the minus strand of OZ022253.1, from coordinate 7,127,995 downwards.
AGATGACAGGTCAGTTAGTCAAAGAGAGAATGTTTGGACGCCAACAGGTCTAAGGTTTCAGATACAATTTTCAACTGACTAAGAAATTTCGGGTGGGTGAACTGTTATTGGGCGACATGTCGTACAAATGGAGTGGATTGACGTCCAAGACTTATGTTTAGAACATTCAGATAGAGCTCGTGTTAACTGTGGTGCTACATTGGGTGGGTGTATTTTGGGTGTAACTGTGGGTGTTATTTTGACCGACATTGAATAGGACAATCCTCTTCCTATTCGCTCTTCCTTGTGAGAGGGAGGGGTGGAAGAGGGTGCAGACGAACATAGATACTTCTTCGATTTTCTGTGGGTTTACGAGCAATCCCTCCCCTTCACTATATGAGTGAGAGAGCATATTCAATCTCTAGACGCGCGGCGAGACAGTGCGTGTAGGAAAAAGCGTGCAGAGCAGGGTTGCATGAGATTCCGACTTCCATCTATTCATTTCCCATTTCTAGCTTGTCTTCGAATGAACGGTAAACAATATTTTTTTGGGTTTATGCGACTTTTTTGGAATTCCGAAATCGAACTGCCAACTACCGTGAAAAATTAAAACTTCCGACTTCCCTTCAGAAAATTTAACTTTTGTGCAAATCTGAAGCAGAGTCTCCACCAACATCTCACAGGGGTTTTTGGACCGGAAGTGAACCGGGGGAAAGATTCACAAAAAATGAACTCACACTATATCCAACTACAAGGATCAATGAACTCGTACTGACTACGGCCAGTCGAAGTGCACTCCTGGCGTTCTGTCTTCCGTCGACAACTGTTTTGTCCGGTACACGGCGTTCCTGGAATATCGATTTTTAAAAGTGTCTGAACTTGCTGTGTCTCTTTTTTCAGCCCAGGTTTAATCGCCATGTAAAGTATCATAGAGAAAGACATGAACGCTAGAAGTTCCTCACAAGTCTCGGAGTGGCACACTTTCAGATGGGTTTTATCGATTCTCCGAATTCAGAAGTCAAACCTCTTTTCTAGCAATATACAGAAGGATCAATCCTATTGTGACAGTGACCACAGTGAACAAGGTTATCATGATCTTCATGACGTTGTCGATCTGTAACTTCTCAATTGGATCCTCATGGTGTCATACGCTCACTATAGTCATTTCAATGGTAAAATGGAATCCAGGTCCGATGAGTGTCTTCACAGGACTTAACAAGACCGCCAACGATAATATCGTACATAGACTCAAGATGAATATCAGGTAGTGATTTAACCGTTTCACCCAGTGCTGAAACTTCTTTTTTTTTGGGTTTCTATGCCATAAATCATATTTTCTCAGAGCGTACACTATCTGCTTTCTCAATAATCAGAATCTGAAAAAGCAAAAACAAATGGTCCCTCGCAAGATGCGAACTCTGGTGTATTACGTTGCGCAAGTTCATGACGCGTCTTTTGACGTTGAGCCAGAACAATTATCAGTTAGACGATGATTTCCTGTTGTTTTGTCACACTTAATTGCTCCGATGATCAAACTTTTCGCAAAACATTGTGGTCTGCACTCGACAAAAAGTGTAGTTTTTGGAGTTTATCAAGTCATATAATCTGTTCCGCAGCGGTCGGAATGAAGAATGCGAACGCATAAGCGTTATGCATAATGTTGAACGTGGAATGCAGAAAGCGGAAAGTGGAATGTGGCAAGCGAGAAGCAGAAAACGGAATGCAGAAAGCGAAAAGTGGAGTGCGGAAAGAAAAATGTTGAAAACAGAATTCTGGAAACGGAATGCGGAAAGCGGACTGCGGAAAGCGGACTGCGGAAAGCGGACTGCGGAAAGCGGACTGCGGAAAGCGGACTGCGGAAAGCGGACTGCGGGAAGCGGACTGCGGAAAGCGGAATGCGGAAAGCGGACTGCGGAAAGCGGACTGCGGAAAGCGGACTGCGGAAAGCGGAATGCTGAACTTACACTATCGTAGTCACCTCTTTTGATGAACACACTACATCGATTCCATGTGAGAAGAGTGTACAAGGAGTATTGTAGGAAAAAGGCAAAATTGGCAAAGAACATACTCTGAGAGAGAAGAGGTTATGAGAGAAACGTAGCTACGCTCACCAGTCTCATGACGAAATCAGGGATTTTGGTGTAGAACCTTGCAATGAGACTGTCGGGTGACGTTAGCGGTGGGATCGTGACTAGGAATAAGGCGTTGAGGTAGATCGCGAAGTTCTGGAATCAGTACATCTCTCTCTCTCTCTCTCTCTCTCTCTCTCTCTCTCTCTCTCTCTCTCTCTCTCTTTCTTTCTCTCCCTAAACCAACCGATAAGCACAAGTAGTAGAAGGTGTCATAGAAGGATCCTTTGTAAACGCTACGATTTTTCTTCATAATTAGAACGATTAGAAGGAAGAAGATGAAGACGACGGCTTGAAGTACGATCAGAGTGATCTTGCCCCAGAGCTGAAGTAAAAGTTGAAGTGATAATTTTCTCATCAAACAGTAGTAGAGAAAACCAAACCAGTGCTTCCTTCCCCAGGTAAAATTTCCCCGGGCAATAAACAAATTTGAATTTACTCACCGGTATTTCGAAGTGCGACATGGACGTAGAATAAAATTTCAAAAGGTGGTACATTCCGGCCAATTAATGCATTGTAGACGATTATAACTGCGTCATCGAGGAATCTAAAAACATTTATTTTGTTTGGCCAGGTGACGAGACGGAATCTGGATGAAAGCAATGATTGGAATATGCACAGAGAGAGAGAGAGAGAGAGAGAGAGAGAGAGAGAGAGAGAGAGAGAGAGAGAGAAAGAGAGAGAGAGAGAGAGACAGGGAGAGAGAGAGAGAGAGAGAGACAGGGAGAGAGAGAGAGAGAGAGAGAGAGAGAGAGAGAGAGAGAGAGTGGGTGTAAAAATTATTCAGACAGCCTTCCCACTCCGTGGAAAGTTCCCATGATAAAAACCAAATGAACTTCAACAAGAAACGACCAACGGGGTTATTTGAACCCCAAGTTTAGACCTAGACATCAGAGTTAAATTCGAAATTTTGAAGTTGGAAGTCGGAATTCCTTTCAACTCTGCTAAACAAATGTGATACATAGGAAAATCAACTATTTCAAGGTGTAATTTCCCGATTTTTGAAAAAAAGAGATCATCAACATAAACCGATAGGTTCGAGTAGCAATATGAAGTATTTGAATACAATATCAAGAATCGTCATAATTTCGTTTTTTATCAGATGAATGGACTGGTCAGATATATCACTTTTTTAAAGTTTAGGACTCGTCAGAAGTTTTAATGTCAAGGACAGTCTTTTGAATCTTGATTTTGACATTCATTACGAACAAAAAAATGTAAGCTTCAATAACGACCAGCAATAGTCGCTAAAAACTCGAACAATTATAGGTAGTGGTAAAAACTCTGAGAACCAAAAAACCAGAAAGAAAAAACTGAATACTGGTGTTAGGATTGAGAGAACGTTGGAGTTTTGCAGGATCTCAATCCTTCTTCGAACTAAATCTGTAAAATGCCTATGAAAAACAAGCACTGAGACCTTCCAATGTGAAAACACTTTCTGGAAGTGAATCGGGTGATGTTCACGTTGTAGTCGCTCTCCAAAAGCTCCTATGGGATTCGCGTCAGTTGACCTCATCTCATCAAATTTATCACATGCGACAAACATCGAAAACATTATTTCGAAATTTTATAATTGTTATCGTTCAATGTATCCAATCGTCATGAATTACGTAGATCGACGGTCTAGCTCAAGCCCCAAGGAATTGGGGATACGTTGTGAGGCGTTCTATGATTTCATTAAATGTGGGTGGAAAAAATTGGGAGAGAGATAGAGAAAGAGAAAAAAATTGGGAGAGAGATAGAGAAAGATGAGATGGGAGAGAGAGATAGAGGAAGAGAGAGAGAGAGAGAGAGAGAGAGAGAGAGAGAGAGAGAGAGAGAGAGAGAGAGAGAGAGAGAGAGAGAGAGAGAGAGAGAGAGAAAGGGAGAGAGAGAGATTGGGAGAGGGATAGAGAAAGAGAGAGAGAGAGAGAGAGAGAGAGAAAGAGAGAGAGAGAGAGAGAGAGAGAGAGAGAGAGAGAGAGAGAAACATAGAAGATGAAGAGAGAGATCAATTCAGACTCTAAAGACTTCAAACAAATAGACCATGACCAAATTCTTCAAAATCTGCCATTTACTTTTTGCAATTAGACCTCTCACTTCGCAAATCAAAATGGGTTCCCAGAGTGCTTGAAGTAAGCGGAGACGCTGAGAAGTTAGAGAGTTTAATATCACATTAACTTTTTCAAATGCTTCAGTGGTCGGTTAACTATGATCCCATTAGTCTGTACCATAATTTTAGCAGTGAAGGAGAAAGAGAGAGAGAGAGAGAGAGAGAGAGAGAGAGAGAGAGAGAGAGAGAGAGAGAGAGAGAGGGTGGGGGAGAGAGAGGAGAGAGAGAGAAAAAGAGAGTGAGAGAAAGAGAGAGAGAGAGAGAGAGAGAGAGAGAGAGAGAGAGAGAGAGAGAGAGAGAGAGAGAGAGGATTTAGTGTAACAAGCTACGTGAATACCTTCGTCTTCTGCAACTCAACATGATCACCGTGATGCTCATCAACCATGGTACTCATTCTTGCTTTGTTTATGAGCGTCAACGAAAACTCTGGACGTGACCTGCTATTCATATTTACGGGTCATGGAAATTCCTCACAGATATCAACTGTTAATAATCACCACCCATAATTCCTATTTCAATTAAAACAAATCGAAAAATAATAGAGTTTATTATCACAGATAGCAACTTCTCGGCACACTCTTCTTCTTTGCATCTGCTTCGTCTTGCTTCGTTGTTTTGATGGGAGGTTCTGAAACATTTTCTAGACAATTTTATGAGACAAAGATAAAACTTTGTGGAAATTCAAAGTCGGGCCGGCAAGTTTCTGCCGAATTCCTTGGTAATTTTGGTGGTGGAAGCTGGCAGATTGTCTGAAAAGATGGTTTCCCATAAAAATATGCACACACAGTTTTGTGTATTACTTCACGTGTTATAAAAGTAATGACTCCAGTAAGGAAACCCAAGAGATCGTTTTTAACATCATCCGAAAAAGCGAAAAAGAAATATTGAATTCGTATCTTGCAGCTCAGAGAAAAGTCAGGAAATCTAGAGGTATCACTCTCATCATTCCCCGCAAAAAAGCAAACACCTAGCAGGATCGAACTCACCTTGCTAACAACCTCCGTGAATAGTGTATTCTGTGTTGCCGTCGGTACTTCCGTTGTTGCCACTGGTTTCATCGCTGGTTGCGCCCCAGATATTGTCGATTGTGTTGACAGCGGAGGTGGTGACTTCACATTCGCCGGTGCTGGCTGAGCTGTAGCCGTTGGTGCCCCATGTACCGCAACTGGTGCAACTTGCGCAGCTGGTGGAGCTGGTGGAGGTGCTGCTGCTGGCGATGGTAATGGTTTCACATTCGCCGGTGCTGGCTGAGCTGCAGCTATCGGTGTCCCATGTACAGCAGCTGGTGGAGCTTGTGCAATTGGTGGAGCTGGTGGAGCTGGCGAAGGTAGTGACTTCACATTGGCTGGTGCTGGCTGAGCTGCAGCTGTCGGGGCCGCATGTACCGCAACTGGTGGAGCTTGTGCAGCTGGTGGAGCTTGTGCAGCTGGTGGAGCTGGAGGAGCTGGCGGAGGCACTGGCGTCGGAACGGAAGACGGCGATGCCAAAGGCGCCGGTTGCACCACGACAGTCTTCAAAGTGGATATCGCTGCCGTCTTTGGTGCAAGAGTTGGTGCTGACATTGGTGCTGACACCGGCGCAGATTGACCTGGTGACACGGAGGTCATTTTTGTTGGCGGTGTTGCTGGGTTTGGTGTTGAGCCAGCTGGAGAAGGCATCTGAAATCATGGTCATGAGAGTTAGATCTTCAACGATAATGTCAATTGGTTTTGACCTGTCTTCAGTGAAACATCTTTCATTCCAACCGTGAACTACAGTAACTCGCATTGTCAACTTTTGATCTACCAACTTTCCCATACCTGTCTGTTTCACACGATCCCGGAGATTACACCCACCGGATCCACTACTTAAGCTCTCGATTTCTTTATACTTTGCTTCTGTATACTTCTGCTAACAAACCCATCATATTGATCGGCGTACAACACTGTCCTTGCGATGCAACACACCCTACCTGAGAATTGACGTAAACCGGCGGAGATGGCTTGTGTGAGACGGGTTGATACTTGTCGGCTCTGGTCTGGGTCAGTCGACCACGACAAGAAGCCTTCTTTTGTGCTTCTGGTGAAACTCGGGACCCCCGTGTTGCTGATTTTCGTTTCTGAAACTTCGTACTTAAAGGGGGATCCGTGAATGTAGGAAGATACCGTAGAACCATCTAGTTTGTAACCACTGGGGTACAGCAACAACTTTTCATCAATGAAAAGAAGCTACTATAGTTAAGAGAGAGTATTCTGCAAGCCAGCACAGCGCGGGCACTTTCTATTACATCAGGTCACCCTCACTTGGCAAAACCCACAAAAGGTCGGCGATCATCCGAATAAGCTAAGAAGCATGAAAAACCAAAGAAATTGAGTGAAAGGAACCGCGAACGCAAAATTTATACAACAAACCTCAAATTCCGTCTTTACGAGGTTGAGTTTGGTTGAAGGACACTTCTTTTTCTTCAGTCTGTCTGAGTGCTGGAATTTCATTATTTCTCAGAACTGAGAAAACATCAATGAAAGTTTGTGGAATGAACTAATTTTTATCTTCTTTCACCAACTTTTTTTTCCAAAACTCAAAACTCTACTCACTGTTATCATCCTTATCCCCTTTCTTCCTCAGTTGACCGCGGATCGACTTATTCAACTCGTCCTTCTTTTCCGGCAAAGAATCTTCCTTCCGACCGCCGAGATCCAATTTCGCAGGTGGGAAATGTTCCTTGTCTTTTTTCCGCTGGAAGAGGGCGTATTAGGCTCCGCCATTTGGTTAACTATACCTTCCTTGAAACGGAGTCTTTTTTTCATATCCGACGCCTCCTCCTTCTTCTTTGCTCGATCAGAGCCGTGCTTGGAAACTCTCTTTCTCTCTCTCTCTCTCTCTCTCTCTCTCTCTCTCTCTCTCTCTCTCCTCTCTCTCTCTCTCATCTCTCTCTCTCTCTCTTTCTCTTTCTCTTCTCTCTCTCCCTCTCTCTCTCTCTCTCCTCTCTCTCTCTCTCTCTCTCTCTTTCTCTCTTCTCTCTCTCTCCTCTCTCTCTCTCTCTCTCTCTCTCTTCTCTCTCTCTCTCTCATCTCTCTCTCTCTCTCTCTCTCTCTCTCTCTCTCTCTCTCTCTCTCTCTCTCTCTCTTTTTTTTTTTCTCTTTCTCTCTCTCTCTCTCTCTCTCTCTCTCTCTCTCTCTCTCTCTCTCTTCTCTTTCTCTCTCTCTCTCTCTCTCTCTCTCTCTCTCTCTCTCTCTCTCTCTCTCTCTCTCTCTCTCTCTCTCTCTCTCTTTCTCTCTCTCCTCTCTTGTTACCTTCTCTCCTTTATCTGGTCTCTCCGCTCTTTCTCCCTTATCCAAATCATCCTTTTCAGACTCCGAGTCTGATTCTGGAGGTGCGTCAGACTTCTTTTCTTTCTTATCGTTTCTTCTTCTTCTTGTTGGCCACGTTCTCACCGCTCTGAAGAATTTTCTGAAATACATAAAACGCAGAGAAATCGTACCGCCACGGCTTCAGGAACAGGAACAAAATTGTCTGCAGCTGTTTTTCCTTTGGTCGCGACATAACTTTCAATGTTGCACTTCAGGAGATCAATTTTCTGAAAAAAAATCATTTACACGTTGAAACTGTCATATACGTAGTGGTGCCTATGGCGCCATTCTAATCTAACTCCGCATTCCCAATGTCCTAGATAACTTTTACGACCTGTTATCTTATGGTATTTAAGAGAACATGCACATGCAATAATTGAGATAGTCAGGAGGTGGCCCCCCTCGCTCCCCATCCACGTCGCGTACACCCTTATACTGGATGGAATAAACATGTACTGCTCTGCCCTCGAATCTTATACACACGGGAAGTGTATAACATGGAGGTTCTACCATCGAGAAGAAAACCTTCTCATCGAACAACTTCGCAGTTCCCTCCATTCTTTACTCCTACTTTTGCTGGTTGTGTCGTCGAGAGAAGAGAGGAGCATCAAGCTGTTTTCCCGCGCTGATGAGACACCAGGAACTGACGAAGGGGTCGAAACGAGGTAAAGAGTGATGAGAACGTAGTCAAAGTATTTTTCCAAAAAAAACAATCGCTTTTCCGCTACACCAAGATACGTTCACATCATTCATGTATGTGTTTATACTCCAATTGCATGTTCTTTTTTGTGAACCGCAACAAAAAAAAAACCAAATAGTACCGTAACGTGAATGTCTTTGATACCTAGCGGTTAAAATCCCAATTTGTTCCTACGTCCCTTGCTAATGAAGATACGTACAGACTCAGTATTTCAACAGCACGCCAAGCAGAAAGAGTCAACACCAAAATGTAGAGTAACTGGCCCGCTCGAACGAAGATCCAAACAATACTGATGTGCTACTAAGAAGATATCTGCTTGAACCTCCCTACATGAATTATGAAGAAATCTGCTGTCCAAGATTTCATAAAGAAGATGTCCGAAGATGCAATTTTGTCCTGTCCCGAAATTATCCTGCCAACAGTAACTACGAAGTTTAGTGTCCACAACACCGCCAAAACCTGCGAAGAAGACCTGGGATTGTACATCTGGAACCACAGTACTAAGACAACACCGCTGACAATATTCTTCAAACAGCTGAAGAAGGACCCGCCGAGAACCTCATGAGCAAGCCATTATTGCTCTTTTTCGATGCATTCACGTAATTATTTGACATTTTTGTTGTTTATTCTACCCATTAGTCCCACCGGAAAGTTTGCACAGCGTCTCTGAGAAAACAAACAAAAAAAATTTAAAAGCTGGTGTTCCTACGCTGAAGACAAGAAACGCAGCTGATAAGCCGAGTAATATCATCCAAACTACAACGGCCGGCACCGTGGCATTGTCATCTTTGAGATGTAGCCTCCATCTCAACCAGCCACCGCTCAATCAACGAAGATCGCATTCATCTTCAAGAGCAAGAAGATCTCTTCATGTCTGCTGAAGGAAGTAGGCTGGGACACCACTTTTTTAAAAAAAATTTCCAAATACATTTTGCTCACGGGGACGCTCGCTTCTTTTCCAAAAAGGGGGGATGTCATATACGTAGTGGTGCCTATGGCGCCATTCTAATCTAACTCCGCATTCCAATGTCCTAGATAACTTTTACGACCTGTTATCTTATGGTATTTAAGAGAACATGCACATGCAATAATTGAGATAGTCAGGAGGTGGCCCCCCTCGCTCCCCATCCACGTCGCTACACCCTTATACTGGATGGAATAAACATGTACTGCTCTGCCTCGAATCTTATACACACGGGAAGTGTATAACAAAAACGTAAATGAAAAAACATCGTCGAGGGTCAGAATCGTTCCAGAATCCATTATTCTTTCCGTATTCACAGACGACGTCGACCAGAGACAAGTATTGGACGTCGACTTGAACGCTGTTGAAGCGGTAGCCTATAATCAAATTGATTCTGTTGAAGAAATTGAAAAAGAGAGAGGGGAAAGAGAGAGACAGAGAGAGAGAGAGACAGAGAGAGAGAGAGAGAGAGAGAGAGAGAGAGAGAGAGAGAGAGAGAGGAGAGAGAGACTTACATCGCAGGGCTCTAACACACTCGATCAAATCCAGTTCTTTTTCGTCCATCAGAGTTTGGAAGCACGCTTCGAAAGCAACAAAGGTTCCAGTCCTACCAATCCCAGCACTGCAGTGAACGAGCACTGGGTCCTTGCTCATGCGCACCATGTACAGTAGTCGCATGATGGCCCGGTTGTTCGATGGGACCGTCTTGTCCGGCCTTATTTAATTAAATACCCTTATAATCCAGAATCACGACGCGAACGACAGTAATATTCGACGGAAAATTGATTAATTAGTGCAGGGCTCAACACGTTATTGCACAAACAACTCTTTTTGTCGTCAAAACAAATTCACGCATACTTACCAACACTTTGCTTGTAAGTGACGTACGGTGACTTCACCTTCTCCAAATTTTACGTTCAACACAGTTCGGATGATAGACTGGTCTGCGTTTTTTGTCCTCCGGCTTGGTGATGTTTTTGATTGTGAAGTCTGGATTTTGAAATATGAGAAGAGAGAGAGAGAGAGAGAGAGAGAGAGAGAGAGAGAGAAAAGACAAAGTTAACTCACACTGAAATCGCATAGTTTCTCCAATGGCTTCTGGATAGTATGGTGCACATTTCTTTTTCCCTTCTTCTTCAAACTGAAATCGAGTTCTCTCTTTCCTCTCTCTCTTTCCTCTCTTCTCTCTCTATCCCTCTCTCTCTCTCTCTCTCTCTCTCTCTCTCTCTCTCTCTCTCTCATCTCTCTTTCTCTCTCTCTCTCTCTCTCTCTCTCTCTCTCTCTCCTCTATCTATCTATCTTTCCTCTCTCTCTCTCACTCTCTCTTTCCTCTCTCATTTTACCAACCTCACAAAAGCATGACAATATACCCAACTTTCGTGTGTACTATCATCCTCCAAAAATCCAAGCAGGTTCTATCCAATGGTCCTTGTGCCAATATAAACGGGACGTGTAACCCATAACACCAATTGGCGTGAATATAGTCACCATATTGGTCTTCTTTCCCATCATCCAATACCACTCGGGTCAAGTTGCTGCACACCACGTCTGGAAGGAAAAAGTAGGCGGACACTAATCCACTCAGCTCATTGGCTAGCAGAATTGTGGGCGGGGAGTTCATGTTCATTGATTGGTTAAAACTAAACCGCTCACCTTTGTACCGGTTTTTCAATGGATTCGCATCGAAGGCTTCTCTCTTTACGACGCTTCCAAAGTATGTTCGAACCTTAAATTGAGACTGTCACATGTGTTTTTCAACCAAGATTTTGCTTCCGAAAATTCTTGGCAGAATTCCATTCAATCTTCTGAAGAGATATCTAACAGGGTTGAAACGTATCGAACTCTGGTTATGAAATGGGACCACCCAGAGCGTTAAAGAAAGAGATTTTCCTTTCAATGTAAAATAACTGATAACTGTCAGAGGAAACTATGCTTCTCGTGTAAAAAATCAGTCGTTTCGTAAAAATTAATTTATCTGCAAAGACTTTTTACTATTTGCAGTTCATTCCATGTCTTTTTATTAAACAATAAACGATTTTTACTATATAAATTTCTGGAAAAAACAGAACCCAAATGTTTACCTTCGTGTTATAATCACTGAGACCAGCTCCATCACACTTTTTTTCGTTATTTCCGTCGCGAATTTATGAAAAACTGCCTTCTGTCCGTCTGTTTTCTTCTCGTCTTTCAGAGGTAATTCATGACATTTTGTGAAAACAAAGTAATTTTTCTTATCAAATTTCTTCTTTCTCTTAGGAACTGAAATAGGTGGTTGCGGTGGAACCCGCTAAAGGTCGGCCAGTGGACTCACGTTTACTTTTTCGAACACCTGTTTTTCATTCATCACCGCATTAATGACCTGAAAGTTACCCTCATCTTTCAACTATCCTGAACCGACCTTAGTTAGGAATATTTTTCGATGTTCGTTTATTAGTCTTCGCACGAACTGTTTTCGCTTTATTTACCTGAATCAAAAAAAGAGTAACATTTACACTGGTTAACTCACATTTGAGACATTTATTGTCTGTTGCGTAAACTATAAAATAATGTGAGTTTGGAATCTCATTTGACGTTTTGTCCTCACGTACTGTCTCTGATGATTTTTGTTTTGAAAATAAGAGAGAGAGAAATAAAGATGGAGAGAGGGAGAGCTTGAAAGTCTAGGGTGCTCCTAGTGAAATAAGATGAAATAAGAACGTTTACATCTTGGGTGAACCTACCAAAAACCAAAAGTCACCAAACGTTAGTCTCCCTAATTGCGTATTAAAGAACTAGTTTTCGCAACACCTTTTGGTACCACTTGGTACAGCTCATGGGTCATTCCAACTCTTTCATATGTACTTTGTTTTTATGGATTAGTTTGACTTGAGTTAAAATAGTGTGTAAAGGTGATTGTTGAAAGTCTCGAATCACCTTGAACCGTTATTAAAAATGAACCCCGAATTGTCATCATTCATGTGTACAAGGTTGATGTTTGACCCGGCAACTGTGAAGTTGTTACAATGTTTGTCTTTAGTTCGGTTTTCTTTCGGTCAACTTTCTTTGATTCTCCCGATGGGTGAACTTGAAATCAGATTTTCAAGGAGTTACAAAGACTTCAAAAATTACATTTTTATGTCAATACTTTGAGACCCGACATGGATTGAGAAAGATTATTGACCACAAAGTACGATCAACACTCAAAAATCTTCCATCGAAGAAAGATTGTCATGTTTTCTACACGTAGTGTGTAGTTTACAATTGTAGACAACGCCTCGAGTGTCTGGTATAAAAATATCTTTCTGAATAGATTGAACAGCTTTCTTTAACAAATTTTGCACACTCTGTTTTTCACATTTTGTATACACTCGCGCCTTCGTGTTTTGCTCTTGTTTCCGTCTCTCTCTCTCTCTCTCTCTCTCTCTCTCTCTCTCTCTCTCTCTCTCTCTCCCGTCTCTTTCTCTTTCTCTCTTTCTTTCCCTCTTCCTCTTTTTAAAGACTTCTTTTTAGGTAATGAAGCTTCCGCTGCTCCTCCTTCTATCATTATGCCTTTCTTGCTCTCAAGGCTACAAAATTCTATTTGCTATGCCCAAATGGATGTATAGTCACATGAACTTTATCGGAAACATTGCTGATATATTGGTCGAAGGAGGTCATGATGTTGTGAGTTGACAGATCTGTGAGAGAGAGAGAGAGAGAGAGAGAGAGAGAGAGAGAGAGAGATAGAGAGAGAGGTAGAGAGAGAGCTCATTGTTGCAGACAATGCTCCAATACGTAGTAGCACCATTGAACCAAAGCGGGACCAAGTTGGCCAAAGTCGTCGATTTCCAACCGGGGTGAATCAATCTCAACGAGATAAATACCAAAATAATGATTTTTCAGGACCCGAAGTTTTTCAAATCCTCGTGAATGCTGAAAAATCTGGAGCTATTGCGAACGTTTGGAAGCATAGTGTTGCTTCTACGGCTGCTGTTATGTTTGTAAGGTTTTTATTTTTTTTAATTAAAAATGTTATGAAATCCAGAAATTGAAAAAAAAAAAAGAATTTCGTGCACTGAGATACTGTGTGAACTGCTCTTGTCAAAGATAGAAAGGAATTTCGTAGACCCTATTGTTTCTATTTCTCAAACGCTGTTGTTTGTAATTTGATATAAATTCCCAAAATTATTATAATTTATTAATTTAATTCAGTCTGTCGACATGATTGGAAGCGTGTCATACCATAACACGAAGGGTGAGTTGGATGTTGAAAAATAGTTTTTTTTTTTAAAAACATTGAAACAGTTTTTATGAATTTTGACTTTTAATCTTGGAAATATCTTCTCTCTCGGCGAGTATTGTTTCAGGTGTTCTTACCTTTTGAAAAATTGACCCCAAAAGTTATAGCCTCTTGGAGTTAAAGACTTTTTATGTTTCATGTAGCCGATGTCAACTTCATATTTCCGAAGCTAAAAATAGAAAAGGAGTTGGTTTTGGAATATTTGAATTTCGTTAAATATGTATGTAAAATACATATTTATTCCGTTAGTCGGAAAATAGAAAAAAAGAGAAAATATAACAGTAAAAAAAATAGAAAAACAAGTGGGTGTCAGAGGCAAGTTATACTGCTCTGGATCAAAAACTATTCTCAGCTCTCCTAAACGACAGAAGTTCCTGGATGGACTCAAATCAGAGAAATATGACATCGGCATTACCGAGTTGTTCGACTTCACTGGTGTAGGTAAGCCTTGGGTTGCTAGATCCTCTCGACGTCCTAGTTCAGCTTTATTCAACGCCATCGGTCTCAAGAACATCATTGGCGCTCACTCGACAGGAATTTTAGAAGGCACAAATTTGGCATCAGGGACACCTTCTGCCAGCTTTCACTTCCAGGTAGATTATTTGCTCTTCTGGTCTGAAATGTTAATAAAGTATAGTCAAGTTCATTTTCTATATTAATACGAATTTTTTAGAGGGAGTTTGCTAATTTTG
>OZ022253.1:7101352-7108852 GCA_963978915.1 Caenorhabditis parvicauda | reverse complement strand
CATCGCCGGACCGGCTCCAGAACCTCATAACGTCTTCCACCACCATTGTCACCAGTCCATCCATGGCGGACGCCGAGTGCACCGGAACCCCTCGTCCCGTTCGTACACCTATCACCCCCGCACAGCCACATAACGCAAGAATGGCTTGTAGTGCATTTAGACTCTCTGACTCATTGAAATCTCTTTCTTTTTCCAGGCAGAACTAGAGTTTTGTACGCATTTTGGCGTCAAATTGAACCAGTGGTGCATACACATAACTCTAGCCCTGTCTGTATCCGATTTCCACCCTTTCCCCCTAACACGTCATTTTGATGGGAGTGTTCACTCGATTTCTTTCACAAATGTCATTTTTGATCCTATGAACATGTTACAGTTACTACATTAGTGGTTGAGTACTGTAAAAACTTGTATCCCACACGACATACTGTGACATGAAAATGATTTGAAACGTGTAATAAAGTTATGCAATTTTGTTTTTGAAGAAAAAAGTAGCTCCAGAACGTAATTTCGGAAGCAACCGTAACTGCCAAGTTTCTGATCGAAAATTTGAGAATTTGTATAGAATTCTCTTGATGTCCTCCATTGCCAGTTACTAAAATCAGTGACGTCACACTCTCACTTCTCCGTAAGTTAATACGAAAAAGTGTACTGAATCGTTTTTATTAAGAATCATTTTTTCATTTATCTTTGTCGACACCTCAAATTTTAGGCTTAGGTAAGGTTCAAAGCACTAGTTAGATACGATGATAAGATTTGATCAAAGTTTAAACTTGATTATCACAAAAAAATTTTTTCACCTTGTAAGCCCTCCTTGAGGAAATGATTCTTAATAGAAACGATTCAGTACACTTTTTCGTATTAAGTCTTCTCCGTATACGGACTACGTAGTAGGTCAAACTGCAGTTACTGTATTCTTTCAAATTGAGGTTTGTTTGAGAATCAATAGTAACGAACACTCTACATGTAAATCAGTAGTTAAGACTTCTCAAATAAGTTAAACTTCATTTCACACAGATAAATGTACAAGTAAAGGGATAAAACCGTCAGAATCACAACCATTCTCGAGTAAGAACCCTCATGGTGTAGTAGAACACCATTTTCGCAATTGGTGCCACAATGGGCAGCATAACAGGCAAAAGCACCGCGAACCTTTGATCCTTTGGGAAGTAGAGATGTCCGATCAAGGAGCTGTCTGTACTGGCACTAGTCGCTAGTTCGGCCGCTTGTTTCACCTTAATACGTTACTTGAACAACTTCTTTTTATGGTTGTCACTTTTTGCGAAAACAATTTCATTTTTGAAAACTTTAGTTTCACCAAACTACTGTACACATAGCTTCCGCTAACTTTAAAAAGTGTGACCTCCGTAAATCGGGTACTTAGTACCGTAGCAGTTTCGCCTTGAAATACAAGAAAGATTTACGTAATGAGCCTTCAATTTCAGAACGGACTGAAAGTAAAAAAGTAATTTAAATCGACAAAGATCTAACTGCTCGTTGTGAGAGTCCCGACCCTACCGTACTCATTTTACAAAAACGCGACTGGCGCGCGTTTCACATATCTAGCAAAAAGTCTGACCGATTTCAAACGCACGCCAGTCGCATTTTTGTAAAATGAGTACGGTAGGGTCGGGACTCTCACAACGAGCAGTTAGATCTTTGTGGATTTAAATTATTATTCTTACTCTCAGTCCATTGAAATTAAAGGCGCATTACTTTATCGTTCTTGTGTTTCAAGGCGAAACTGCTACAGTAATTAGTAACCGATTTACGGAGGTCAGACTTTTTACAGGTAGAGGAAGATATGTGCGTTTGAAATCGGTCAGACTTAATAATAATATTTATTCATAACGAATAAAAATACTTAAGCTTCAACAACGGCCAGCAATAGCCGCTTAAAGCTCGAACAAATAAGGGAATGTGGTGACTCTTAGAACCTGTTTCAGAAACTGCTCCGGTCAGGACAGTGTAGCATTTTTTGCAAAAAATTGACTTCAGAGATAAACAAGACTTTGCCAGGGTACCATAAAGGAAAGAACTAAATACTGGTGTTAGTATTGATAGAACAATGGTGTTAGTAGTTCGATCAGGGTATTTAGAACGATCCTATCCAGCAATCTGTCAAGTTGTATATGACCGTAATTTAGAAGGTTCCAACGAGTTAATATAACAAGGGTGAATAATACCAAACAATGGAAAAATAGAAATTTATGAACTGGCATCGATCGAATGAGGAACTGCGGTCACCGAGCCTTTGAGAGCGTTGTGAGTCGTCAAGGCATAGCGTCACGATCCATCGATGAGAGGTTGAGTGAAATTTCTCTTAATCTTAGAAATGAGAAGAATGGGGTGGCCAAGATGGCCACATTCAGAGTAGAGACTGGGGTATGTCGATGAATAATTTCGCGTTAGGAATAGATTTAACGATTCTTTTCACATCCCCCAGTTTCAACTCTCTCGGAAGTAAATGACAGATACGATTCCATATAGGTACCGCAAAAGACAAAAAGGAACTGTTGATGGAAGGGTTAAGAGAAATACACCAAGGTCGACGTTGAGATTGGCTCAGTCTAATGTAGTGATCCGAATTCGGGTAATACGTTAGTTTCAACAAGATTTTGGCAAGAGTGAATAAAATACGGTTAGTTCTTTCTCGGAAGATACTAGAACAGCCTGCAACAGAGAGTCGATGGCTATAGGACGAGAATTTTATATTCAAACGACAAAATACTATACGGGAAAAGTATTTTAGAGGCTGCTCTAGTAACTTTGCAGATTTTGAAGAAAGTGGAGGGGCAAAAGTTTCAACACAGTACATTAGTATTGGCATGACGAAAACATTAAAGGCTCTGAAGTATGGAGCAGTCGTGGAAAATTTGAGGACCTTGAGGAGTTGTCGAACCCTGACCATTGCAAGAGCATTAAGACTATTAATATGAGGTTTGAAGTTTAAGCGATTGTCAACCAAAATTCCAAGATCACGAATCTGAGTTACTTGATTTAATAACGAATTTCGGTAATGGTATCTAACAGGAGATGGTGGGCTACCGATCCTTAGAAGATGCGATTTGTGCGGTGCAATAG
The DNA here is from genome assembly GCA_963978915.1 of Caenorhabditis parvicauda. NCBI lineage: Eukaryota > Metazoa > Nematoda > Chromadorea > Rhabditida > Rhabditidae > Caenorhabditis > Caenorhabditis parvicauda. Next base: position 7,105,771 of record OZ022253.1, on the reverse strand, counting down.
TCATTCCCCAATCATGACACCACTCAGAGACAGCATTAAGTGCAGATTGTAATGAGGTAGAATCGTTTGAGACTAGCTTGACATCGTCAGCGAAAAGAAAGACTCTGACTTTGTTATCGTTGATGTAGTCAGTTATGTCGTTAATGAAAAGAAGGAAAAGAAGGGGGCCGGTGACTGTGCCCTGAAGTACGCCGCTAACAGTAGAGACGTGTTCGGAAGATATTTGTCCATTAAGTCTAACAAATCCTTTTCTATCTCTAAGGAAAGCTGCGAACCAATTGATTAAAAGGGAAGGCATTCCATATGTGTGAAGTTTATGGATTAAAAAGGTGTGAGGCACAGAGTCAAAAGCCTTTGCAAAATCAAGGTAGATTACATCAGCCCATCCAGAGTGAGAAATGAGATTAGTACAGTGATTGGAAAACTGTAAGAGTTGAGTAGTACAGGATCTACCACTTAGAAACCCGTGCTGATCTTTGGAAATTAGTTCGGTGTACATCATCCTAATGTTATAGGCTACCGTTTTTTCCATGATTCTAGAAATTGGATCTGAAATGGAGATCGGCCTATAGTTTCCAGGATTGGAACGGTCTCCTTTCTTGAATACTGGTGTTATGAAAGATGTTCTCCAAGCTTTGAACGAATGACCTGATTTGTAAGCCTCTGTGAATAAAATAGAAAGAGGTAAGGCTAAAGATACTGCACATTTTTTAAGTACAAACTGTGATATATTGTTCAGTGAGAAGTTAATTTTGGGTTCTAACTTAGACATTATATCGAACAAAATGTGGGGACTAAAATCTGGATGGGCATCCGAATCTTTCCCGTAAGGGCCATGAGGAGTTTTGGTGTTAGAGGAGTGGAAGCTCTTTGAAAATTCAGATACAAATATGTCGCATTTGCCTGTATTGGATGTTGTTATGGTGCCGTCAGAGGAGAGTAGGAATTTTTCTGAGAATTTCTTAGTTTTTATACGGTTAGAAATGAAAGTACAAAATTTCTGATATGAGAAATCCTTAAAGATATTCTGATCTTGTTCGATTGTGCATTTGCGCAGAAATTTTTTGAGACTTTTTAGCTTGGAAGTTTTGTGTTTTTTAGAAGTTGCGTTATGGCAGCTTTTCAAATGTACTTTTAGTCTACGAATTCTAGATTTAACATTTAAGAAAGTCAATTTGGGTTTATCAGTTCTTTTTGACACAGGGGAATTTTCGATCAGAACAGAGTCCAAGAAAACAACAAATTTTTCGTATTTATGATCCAAATCTGTAAAGTGCCCAAAGAACCATGCCCAATCAACATTAGCAACTGTTCTATTAACATTATCATAATTGCATTTCTTGATGTTAATAAAATTTAGGTTAGAAGTTTTATGAGTAGGTGTAATTTTGCAATTAGGTATTGAGAACTTAGTCTCGAAGGCAATATGATCGGACGCTAAAAAGCCACCTAAGTTAATTGGGGTGGTAAAGGAGAAAGGTGTTGATGTTAAAAGAATATCAAGAAAAGAACCATGACCAGTTGTACCAGGTCTAGTAGGAAAACCTACTATCTGTGAAAGGGAATAGAATCTAACTAACTCTACTAATGATTTACAGCGGTAAATAAATTCTGAGCTGTGGACCCATTTCACATTAGGGAGATTCAGATCACCTAAGACTGTAACTGAGCTAAGATTCTTAAAAGATGAAGAGTTATTGAGAATCTTTGAGAAGAGAAAATCTTGCTGTTCTGCGTTAGTAAAGGGAGGGCGGTAAATTGCATAGAAAAGATGGTTTGTTATCTTGAAGGCAATGGAGTCAGAAAAATGGGATTCATAGTTTTGGGTTAAACACGGCAAGGCAACCTCGAAGACAGGAATATTCGATCTATAGATTACGATAACACCACCACCTCTAGTTTTCTTGGAATTAGGTTGACGATCGCATCTCAAAAAGTCACAATCAATTTCTAGTTCTTGTAAACTGGAGTGTATATACGAGTCAGGGATCGACTCGTCAAGGAATGTTTCAGTCAAAACCAATACGTCAATGAAGTACGTAGGAACAAGTGCCAGTGCCAACTTCAGCTTTTCTGTATTTAAAATGCTTCTAATGTTACAACAAACGATTTTTATTTCAAGAGACAAAGCCGAGCTGCCTGATGATGAATCAGTTGGCAGGCAGTGTCCCTAGTTAGCTGAAGTGGCACGCTTGTCACCGGTCTTAGAAGGAGCCAGTGGACGTTCGTGAACCAATCTAATCTCCTTGAGGTCACGTACGACGTAGCGAATTACCCCAGCCTCCTCATTTTTTTTGAAGACGGACCTGCGCAACTCGTACAACCGGTTAAGTTCTGGTTGCGTCATGTCTCTTCTCAAACGAGGAGGTGGAGCATCTGCTTGCGCCGACATGACCCCTTTGGTATGCTCAAGGTAAAGTTCCCTCAGAGGTTTAAATGCGGTAACAATGAATTTGTTACGAGCTTCCTCTGAAGTGAACTTCACCTTAAGGACCCGTGGAGATGTTGACGGTTTTTTAGGGTTATGGCGGAAACACGTCACTAACTCATCCTGAAGCCCGACTTTTCGGCATACTTCATTGATAAGTTTGGTGTCAGCTTCAGCACCTACCTCATTTCTAGTGTCGGCTAGGCGCTCGACAACAGCAAAATAAGCCTTTTTGGCCATTTGCTCTGCCAAACGCTTAGCCTCTAGAGAGGCAAGTGCTTGGTCTAACACCAAACTTCTTGGCGATCCTTTAGTTGAGGCCGTGGTTGATGCACCCATGTCCATCTGCTCACACTGATCGTGAGAAGCAATAGAGCATTGGTTCATGAACCTCGCTTCGCTCAATTTCAAGGATTCGCTCAAGTTCACGTTGAGCCTGTTAATTTGGAGAGTGTTCTCCCTTAGGAACAACACCTCTTTCTCCAGAGCCTCATTTTTGCTTTCAGAACAAGCAAGAGCCTCAGTGAGACTCCTTACTTTATCCTCAAGCAAAAGGTTGTTCTCTTTTGAAAGAAGGAGTTGTCCTTTGAGAGAACTGGCATGGGGAGTGCTTGCGGTCATAGACGCCTTGCTCTTTTTTATGCCGCCTGTTGCTGCAACCCGACCCCTCAAATATCCCGAACGAAGATATTTTCTACGAGGGGAAAAAGATGGGGAGACGTTGGAGCAACCGGCACCATTTTTGACTGCCAGATTTTGGCTATTCCCGCGTTTCCGTGAGAGACCTTTATCAGCAGCGAGCAAGGGCTCATTCGATGACCCAACCATTGAATAATGATCCTAAACAGAGAAAAGGAACAAACAATCAGTCAGAAGACCGGAAAAAGTGAAAAATTGGAAATTAAAATTAAAAGAAAAACGAGACAGGCAGCGTCAACGCGGAGCGTCGGAAAGACTTTTTGTTAGATATCTGCTGTATCTGGTGAGAATGGTTGATCATTGATCTACTATATGTGTGTATACTGTATGTTCGAGCGGAATTATTTCCTGTTCATTTGATATTTTGAACAGTGTCTGTTTTTATAGACATCTCTGAAAATTACAGACGGATTCGGCATTCCCAGGTTGAGACAATGGTACCGTTCAAATCTTTTTGGCAGGCACTGTATCATTGTGACTAACTCAATTTCCTTTTTTCAACTCACCAAAGTCACATCGGGTAAGGTTCCCGGCTTCACAGCAGTTTTGAGTAGTCCGACTGCTTTGGCTGCTCTTCCGGCGACGTCGTCGTTGATGACGATGTTGGTTACTTGTTCGGTTAGCCTCTGAGAGATACATATTTGCTTGAGAGTAAGAGAGAGAGAGAGAGAGAGAGAGAGAGAGAGAGAGAGAGAGAGAGAGAGAGAGAGAGAGAGAGAGAGAGAGAGAGAGAGAGCTAGAGATGAAACATACATGCAATGACGTCACTGCACTCGCCGCCTTCATCGTGGAGTCGACCGCTACACGCAGCCGCGCTCGCGTCAGCTCCCATTCACAGACGGCTACAGGCGGTCGGTACCAGTTCGAGGTCAGCTCCGCGTCCATTCCGAGCAGAATTCTGGAGGTTCGCATTTAATCGTTTTGAGTTATGAAATTAAAGGATCGAGGCTTTACCAATAATGACAGTTTTGAGGATGGTAAACATGAAAATGAAATGCAAACCTCATAGCTCCGATCGCCATTGATTCGGTTTTCTCGTTTCTGGACAAAACAGCACCCCAAGCAGCGACTGCGATGCCTGTTGTGTCTTCGTCCTGAGAATTATGATCTATTGCTCCTACAGTATCTCCATTAGTCAATTACAGTATCACAATGCAACAAGTGGCATATCCCACCTACAGTATCACCATAAGTCAATCACCATAGCCCACCTACAATATCAATATGGATCAATCACCGTATTGCTCCTACAGTAATATTATTTTTCGACTCATAAACAAAACCTACAGTCT
>OZ022253.1:7041729-7101152 GCA_963978915.1 Caenorhabditis parvicauda | reverse complement strand
AATGAAATATTTTCTCTCGGAAGGCAAGAATAATAGATGAAACGAAAAAGAAAATAGGTTTTCATTTTTTGAATATTGTAACTTCTTACTGTTTTTTCAACTAACCCATACTTTCATTCTTTTGCTCGGCGGTCTTATACATTTTCTAGTTGTGAGAGAAAACGATTCAAAATCTTGGAAATATAAGTGTAGCAGAAATTTAAAGTGATTTTTATTAAATATCATAAAATTTCATTTTGTTCGAAGAAAAATGGTCAGAAAAAGTTACGAAGAGTTCGGAAATTATCTAAAACACAATAACCTAACTAATATTAAATTTCCCAATCGCAATATGATTTTTTACAGAGGTATTTAAAAATCGAAAAAACGGAAATCGATAAGAAAATTTTTATCAAATCAAAAAATAGTTATTCTCTAAAAATTTCTAGAATATTTTGAAGTCAATTTTTTATATTATTTATTTGCCTTTAAAATTTCATCTCTTCACTCATGACGTGGATATAAAAAGTAAGAAAAAATCACCGGCAAAACAACTTCTTCCTCTTCATCTTTCCCGAGGCCGAAGAAATCGTTGATCTTGTCAAGTGAAGTCTGCGGTTGCTTTGTGTGACCATAATCGTCTTGCCTTTGCACAGAAGAAGGAACCGGTTGTTTCTCAAAATATGACAATGAAATTGTTTGATATAGTGACCAAAAACCTCAATAACTTTTGACATCACACTCCGTTCGTTGACCAGTAATGAAGACTTTGAAGATCTGATAGGAAAATGTGAAAAAAAAAACATTTTCCCTTCAGGTCATTTTTTCTCGAAGCATTTAAAACAGTCAATACATATTTTAGCTTTTTTCCTAGTTCTCAAAGTCAGATCTTGATTTTATTTAAACAAGGGTATTGTAATTCAACAATAAATACACACTAAATTTACAGAAAAAAAACTTCGAAAAATTATTTCTCCCATCATTTCTTTAAACTGTGACAAAAATATACAAAATTACCTCAACCAGCAACTCCAATCTAACTACTCTGAAAATTCTTTGTTTTTCGTGAAACTTAATACCGACACACTTTGGAAAGCCAAAAATCAAAGGGGAACACTGAAAAATTGAATAATTTACTCAAGGTACAACAAAATTGAATACTAAAAAGTGGAATATTTACAAGACACCAATGTATCAGTTTGTGGAGGCAATGTTTGACGGATGAAAGAAATTAGTCCGGTAATCTCGATTTGGAAAGATTTTGTTGAGTTTGTGACCTCGTTGTTTGAACGGTAACATGTAAGAGGGCAGGAGTAATGACCACCTAGGTCGAAAAGTTTCCGAACACTATGGGCCAAGGGGTTCGGTCCCCTTTCTTCAAGAGATTTTCTGTCGGTTGACTTGGGTTGGTCACAAATTTCGCTAGGTTGACATATCATACACGGCGTCATCGTTCCGACACTGCGCGATTTGTGACCTTTCTTAAGACCTTTGGAACTCGATGATTTTCCACCACAAAAAACCGTTTTCCTCTATTTTCATTATTTCCATTTCAAAGGAACTAACAAAAAAGCGTCAAATAATTGATTTTTTGAAGAACGGCCAAGATTTTTTGAAAAGATGAGCAATTTCTCATTTTCTAAAATTTGAATTTTAAAGATGATAGAAGTTTTTGTACATTTTAAATTAGAATTGAAGAAAACCGATAGAAAACTACCAAGTCCAACGTCTGGGTGATCGAGCGTCCATTTAATACTGGTCGAAAACTTGGGAGAAACAAAGTTGCGATAGGAATAATGCATAGTGAGAAACATACCCGATATTTACGGAACGAACATGATTATTATTACTCTCTCTTATTATCTTGAAACTTATTACTTTGGTCCATCGTCTTAGTGTCTTGTGTAGTACCATTTGGCGCGTTGAGCAAAAATGTCACTTTTCAGGTTTTGGGCAAAGCAAATTCCCATTATCTGCAATATTTTGTTATATTTTCAGTTTAGCTTTCATCTATTAAAACATAATTTAGTAAAAATATCAATCGTTTAATTTTATGTTTTTTTTTCAAATTATAAAGTTTTCTCGAAGAAAAATAAAAGTTTCAAATTTCTCATGGAAACGGATCACGGAAAGGGATGGAAATGTGACTATCCTTCCATGTAAAAAATGGCATAAAATTTTTTTCGTAACTGAAAAGCTTCCTGGGATAAAAATGATAACTATACTATGAATAAGGAATGAAACTTGTTTGCGTTAAAACCGCTGTTAAAATTAATGTTGTGAAAAATAGATTTAAAAAAACTCACCTGAATCACCGCTATGACCAGGACTGCGGTTCCAACCAGCGAATAGTTATTCGCTAGCCACAATTGTAGTTTTGGTAAACATCCTTCTGTGTAGATGGCCGATGCCGCTTGTGTCAGAGCACGATGTGCGAACTCACTTTGGGCTGCCTGTAAACCCGTGGTGGTTAGAACATTGGCATGAAGATCATATAAGAGAAGGTTCAACTAGGCATGGGCATATTGCCAATCATTGGCAGTTGATTTGGCAATGCCTTTTTTCCGTTGCCAATTGCATCGGCAGTCGATTGCCAATGCAATTGACTTGGATTTTGATTTCTAGGCCTCCTTGACGTTGAAGATGGTTTTGGAACAAATTGCATTGCCACTCGACTGCCAATGCTATTGGCAATGGAAAAGAGGCATTGCCAATCGACTGCGAATGATTGGCAATATTCCCATGGCTAGGTTCAAACCACATCCCCTACTGCTCTTTTTGCTTCTTCTCACACATGTATGTAATATGATATGAACTAAATCTTGAGCAGAGACAAAAATGCACTATTCCGATAATAAAGCTTTCACATCAATGCGCCGCAACTTGGTAATACCCTGGTTCCCCTCCGCCCGGCTTTGCTTGATTTCAGGTTTTACTGTTGTTTTGAAACTGTAAATGAAAGAAAAAACTCACTTTTAAACGGACCCCATGGCCACAGTAAAAGTTTTTCAATGTCAGTTCACTGCTATTGATGCAACATGAGAATGGAACTCCGCCTGCTTCGGGTGAAGCAACCTGAATTTATTCATTTTATGGTAGCCCTACTCCACCTCCTTCGCTCCGCCCACTTTTCGTGTGGAAAGTTTCAAAGCAGATGAAAATAAAACTTGTTTTCAACGAGATTCGCACGGAAATCAGACATCCTGTCAAAACCTATCCTTTTTGGGCTCATTCTTACTTCGAAACGGTAGTACTCACTTTTAACTTTCGCTAAACTTTCTCTTGTACTGTAGGAGCTACTCTTTTACCACTATTTATACAGTGAAAAATTCATGCCAAAACTATTAAAAAAGTTTTTTAAACCCAAATCTCGCACCTTTCTCGAATCAATCGCAAAGTAAGTGTTCTTTTCCCAGTCTTCAGCTCCATTGATCCCGCAGCACTTCCATGATTCTTGCATTGTATCGATGAGTACTTGCAAGTCGGGGTCTTCTCGGTAACCGACAACCTTCAAACAATACAATCAAAGGTATTCGGGATTTTGCCTGTGAAATTTGTTAGAGGGTTGATATAGGGCTAAAACTAAAAATTGACAAACATGAAATGTACTTTTAACGTTAAAAATCCGATCTATTATTAAATTCTGTAAAATTATTCTTGAACAATTTCAAAACTTACAACATCGTTCAGTAGGTTTCTGACGTACATGTCGACTTGATCACGGCATGAGTAGGCGAGAGCGGTACCTTCAAAATTCATTCTCAAATGGTTGAAAAAATCAATTCAACGAAATTCGACAAATTTTTGATAAAGATTTAATGAAACTGCTAAAACGAAAAAATTCTTCAAATTAAAGTGAAATATTAACATCCCCCATTAGGACCTGCGGCACACTTGTCCCTTTAGGTTCAGTTAAGCCCACTGATTTCTTACAATCAATAATGCATAAGGAGGTTCCATTTAAAAAAAAATTATGAAACACAAAACCCGATTAGCACCCTCTCAACATAACAAACCTGCAAACTCAGCAATGAGCAAAAGTCCCAGGAGAGTCGAGTAAAACGTCAAGAACGATGTATTCTCACGCAGAGAACCAACACATCCACTGAATCCTGGAAAGAGAGAAGCATTTAACTGTTTAAATTACCTTCAATGTTATTGAAAATCGGATTGATAACAAAGCGAGCTCTGTTCAAATCGGAGGCGGGCAAAACTGAGTTTTTGTTTGGGAGAACAAATTACATAAACTTCATTTCGGCGGTTCTTTCAATAAAATTATTCAGTGAATCATCGTTGGTGATGAAAGATGTATCTTGTAAAGTGTTAATTTTGTTAGGACTGACTTAACTTTGAACATCAATAACGCTCAAAGTTGTTTTCATTTTGTCTCTGAATAAGCAAATAGTCTTACCTATAAGAAATGTGAGAAGTCCAACGACGAGTAATGCCCAGGTCGGATCCAGGTACATTTTTGACGCCTGAAAAGGTTTTTGATTGAAGTTTTTCGTTGTTGGGATGACGAGAAAGTCTTTCTTCGTCAGTCATGTTCAAATATCATCTCAATTCAGCTCAAGCCAGGAGGAATGGGAAGTTGCTGACCGACAATTTAATACGAAAGAGTAGACTGAATCATGAATATTTTTTTCATTTATCTTTGTCGACACCTCAAATTTTAGGTTCGGGTGAGGTTTAAAACACTAGTTAGGTACAAAGATAAGATTTGATCAAAGTTGATTATCACGAAAAAAAAAGTCGCACCTTGCAAGCTTACATGTAAGGAAATGATTCATGATTCAGTCTACTTTTTCGTTATAAGTCTGACCGACATGCTAAAAACTCTTTTGCGCAAAATCAAGTGGTGTAAATTGGCAAAAGACCGTTCAACATGAAAGTTTCTGATAAACACTGTAACATGACAACGCGAAGAATGAACCATCGGAATGAGTTAAGATCTTTTCTTGTTCATCTACCACCAGGGACCAAAACTCATCAAAAATTACTCGACAGTGCTCAATGAAAAACGGAAACAAAGTGGTAAAGACTTTCCCGATAATCTAACATTCCAATATGAAATTAAAAGCATACCTTGTTTATGTGGCTGTATATGTTGTTCTTTTCTATTTGAGCCCACGCACCAACCATGAGAAGTGCGAAACCTATAATGATTCTGTTTGTTTAACTTGAAAATTCCACCTATTAGATTCATGAATTTTCATATTTTGAAATTTAAAATTTAAAAATTCGGTTGTTTGTTTCCGTTCGTAATTTTGAAAACTACAGGATAAAAAATGAAAGTTAGTGATTAAAAAAGCTTTACCTAGAAGAAAGAAAATAACGTTGAACCCGAAGACAGAGTACTTGACACAGCAACTGATTTCTGACTCTCCTCCAGCCCCAGGTACGTATCGAATGTGCTGAAATAAATTTTTCTTCATATATTTTAACTTTTGAGACTTTTTTGATCCTCCAATATGTATTACGTAGAAAATATCTTGTGAAACCTTTCAATTTCTATAAATTTATACGAGGCCGCCCATATTTTATTAGTTTTAAAACGAACCGATTGTCGATGTACCCTTTGCTGGCTGGATGAAGGTGCACGCCGATCGACTGGCGGCCCTCGGCGATTAGCCATTATCTGAAAGAACTATTATTCGTGGAATGCACGTGATAGCCACAATTTGGGCACGTTTCGGGCACAAGATTAAATTGAAAAATACGAAACACGACAACATACTAAAATTGAGAGGAAGAAGGGGAGTGTAGTGAACAGTAGTGAACAAGACATTTTTTGTTTGCCCTTTGCGGGAAACAGGAAATTGACGTGAGTCATGGAGTGAACAATCGGATAGTAGGATGCTCAGATCTAAGATGGGTTTATTGAGAAATTAGTCGTTACCAGCAAAAAATGGAATATAAGTTGAAAATTTTTTGATTTTTCTTCGATTCGTATAACTTAGGTTTTTACGATTTGCATAATTTGGTTTTTAATGAAAAAATTTCCTTAAACAGTTCTTGAAAACTACTCGAAAACATTCTTTTCAAATTGCTAAAACTCACTCTTTTCGCGATATGCAACAAAAACTTCGTGGTATAGTAAACTGCATAACTAGTTTCTACTTGTGTAATTATAGCTATTACGTAACCAAAGAAAAATAATACAATCATATGTCTATGCGGAAACGGACTAGAAACTTGTTGGTAATCGATAAACGAAAGTTTTTTTTGTAAAAACGCTGAGTCACTTGGATCGATAAAGTTTACTATCACATTAGTGTTCACATGAACTGATTAGAAGCTGTGGGATGTTTCTGATAAAGAAATTTGAGGCGGAAGAAGGGCTAGTATGAGTGATCGAAGCAATACAGCGAGGAGCATACGTTTATACAAACCTGATCAGTACGAAGTTAGATAGAACAGGATACCATTTAATATGTGATTGTATCCAAAGAATATTGAGACAAGTCGAATACGACACGTCAAGAACATGTTTTCAGCGAAAATGCTCAAAAATAAAATAAAGGCGTGCCCTGTTGATTTACGCGACGCCACTAGTTAGTACTCGTTCTGCAATGAGCGCACACTTCTCGTACCGTGGTTTCTCTGACTCTTTCTCTATCCGACTCTTCTGTTGATCTCATCTGAAATTTGTGAAAAAAGAATCGATAGAGTCTGAATAATTGAGATGAAAACACGACAGGTGTGTCGATAACTAAGGAGGCAAAAAATGACCTTCATGAAGTCGATAAGTTTTGAATTCATAGATTGTTAACAGTGAATGGAAGGAAGAGAGAAACAAGAGTGCAAGAAAGAAAGAGAGAGGGCGAGAGAGAGAGAGAGAGAGAGAGAGAGAGAGAGACAGGAAGAATAAAAAGTTTACATCGGAACGATCCTCGTCATTGGTGTCGATCTACAACATTGATGCTTCTGGCTGAAATTCAAAAACCCTTCACCAAGGGTAGAAATTATATCCCTCTGGACCACACCTCCGCACTACACTCGATCATTATAAACCACGAACTTTCAAAAACTGTTTGGTCACCCTCATGATACAGATTACTCGAGCATTTGGGCGAGGATTAACAGATTGTTTAAAAGGGCTCAACCATGTTCATTTGAGTCATCTCACACTCACTCACTATGCAAACCGTATCTCGTCTCGTTTTTGTCATCGTCATCTCTGTTCTGATCATGATCGTCTCATCGGCTACTACGCGTGCCACCACCACTGCTGCCAAAGAAAACTTCTTCGAAGGATTAGTCGAGAAGGTTGAGAACGGTATGCAATTACATACATATCTTACGTCTTGGGAAAATAGTAAAATCTGCCTCTTCAAAAGCCTCATAAATTTCCATGAATAAATTTCAGGAGTCGCAGGAGTATGGAACCAAACGAAGAATGGTGTGATCGGTGGTGTCGACGCCGTTGACCAGGCAGTGCACGGAAGAAAATGATTCTTGTTATTATTGGATCGTCTGAGTTTTTGAATAAATTTTCCCATCTCTCTCTCTCTCTCTCTCTCTCTCTCTCTCTCTCGCTCTCTCTCTATCTCTCTCTCTCTCTCTCTCTCTCTCTCTCTCTCTCTCTCTCTCTCTCTCTGTCTCTCTCTCTCTCTCTCTCTCTCTCTCTCTCTCTCTCTCTCTCTCTCTTTCTCTCTTTCTCTCTTTCTCTCTTTCTTTCTCTCTCTCTCTCTCTCTCTCTCTCTCTCTTTCTCTTTCTCTCTTTCTCCCTCTCTCTCTCTCTTTCTCTCTATCATCACGCCACGTCTCCGGCGGAGGAAACATAAACATTACAACCTTCGTCCGTAGAGGTATCACCCCTTATAAAGTTCTGCGGAGGAAGTCACCCCCAAAGCTTGTCAGCATAGGATGAGTGCGATGTTGATAAAGATACTGTGATGTTTTGCCCCTTCCGAATCCGGTTTTGGCTTCAAGTCTCTCTTTGTCTCTTTCTCTCTCACTCCATGTTAGCCTTTCTTTTTAACATCAATCTCTCCCATTCCTGGGAAAACAGTCGTCCACTTGTTTTGGCAGAGATAACTCTTCTTTGACCAGTAATGTAGAAGTTTTTTAAAAAACCAGAGTGGATTCTGTCTTCCGCGAGTAAAACCTATTTCCCATCATAATCTACACTAGCATTCAGTATCCCGGTTGTTTGACAAAGACAGTGCTCACTGTCGTCAACGAAAAGTCTTTCACAAGAGAGATGAACGATTCCTGGTGGCCATTTTTTCTATTCTAGTCAGAGTAGAGTCCACGATTAAAATATGAACAATGTTCACAGAAAGTGAAAAAAAACTTCCTCATACTTCCAGAAAAATCTTGATCCGCATTTTCTCACTAGTTAAGGCCCACCTGACCAGTTCTCAAGTGTCATGAGGTTCACAAACAAATATAATTAGATTCCCTCTTTCTCTCTCTCTTTCTCTCTCTCTCTCTCCCCCTTCTCCTGTTTCACAGTCGCGCACGCCTGAGGTTTTCCCAGACATCGCCAAACTTTTTCTGATTTCCACCTCTTCGAGTATATTATAGGAAACATCCATCAACGAAACATACACCCACGTCTGGGAATTCAGTTAGAGGTGACCGTATATCTCGATCAATGAGAACATTATCCACTGGACAATAGCTCCCCCAAAGTATACCCACACATAGCTTCCTCTACCTATAAAAAAGTCTGGCCTCCGTAAATCGGGTACTTAGTACCGTAGCAGTTTCGCCTTGAAATACAAGAACGATTTACGTAATCAGCCTTTGATTTTAGATTGGACTGAAAGTGAGAATAATAATTTAAATCCACAAAGATTTAACTGTTCGTCGTGAGAGTCCCGACCCTACCGTACTCATTCTGCAAAATTGAGATTAGAGCGCGTTTGAAAACGGCCATGCTTCTAGCGATATATGTGACCCATGTCCTCCAAAAATTGCTCAATTCGACTTCCCAAATCCTTTCCCAATTTTTCCATTTTTTCATGTTTCACAGTCTCAACTATTTCCCCAAACTCTTGAAGATCAAAATTCATTATCTCCGACTTCCAGTGGTGTTCTCGGTGCTTTGATGTAGTTTTGACAAAGAATAATCAAAACCTATTTTGTTTCTGTATGTATTTTGACCCGGCCTTCGCAGGTTTCTAAGTACCTTGTCCCAGATCATCCTGATGTGACGTGTTTCTATGATCTGTATCCACCGAACGTAGACTTACTCTATTTATGGAAAAAATGGTAGCTCAGTACCTATTGTTAATAACTTTGAACATTCACTCTTTTCTCATGAATTTTGTTTTAAAATTTTTTGTACTCTTCTCTCTCTCCCTCTCTCTCTCTCTCTCTCTCTCTCTCTCTCTCTCTCTCTCTCTCTCTCTCTCTCTCTCTTCCCTAGTAGTGAATAAGAGGAGGTCTTTCCAGTCAGCAACTGCAATACTGCATGTCCACAATGTCTCATATAGTTTTGGCCAGTACTGTACCTCCGCACCCCTTCTTACCTTCAAATTGACCAATTAGCAGAACAAAACTTGCTATCTGCAGGTGTGGATCATTCACTAAATGAGAGAGGAGGGAGGGTTTGTGATCTTCTGCCCGAAACATTCCTCACAACACCTCACGGCTACTACCTCAATGACGCGCGACTTCGACGATTTCACTTTCACGCGGCTTTCGGGCTTACCGCGCTTACACCTAACGTAAGCTAAATATATTCTAGCTTGTGATAATATCGCTCTTCAGCAACAGTCTTCCCCCGTATTCGGCATCTGAGTCGTATGTAAATTCTGTGTAAATGCTTGTAAGTGATTTGCAACAGTTTGTATGTAATCAGACTATCAAAGCTAGCACTTACTCAATGTTTCCCAGTGAGATCAATGGTTATTAAAATTTTACAGTGTGAAAACTATTGGGAGATGTCAGTTATCATTTAGACACAACTCAACCTGTATAAACAAAAAATATCGTGTCTCCTAGACCGTTTTAAGTTTCAATAGTTTATAAGTCATTTGTAACAGGGTTTTAGAGACTTGTTCGTTGTTTTCGACCTCCTAATAGATGAAAACTCGCCCATATTCGTTCAATAATTTCATAAGTCTGAAACGTATCGATCCCTTTTGGATTCAGAAGCCTGTATCACGCAACATATGGCAGACGATGTTGTCGCCCGGGGTAATAGCAGTCGCGCAGGAAACCAGTCTGGGAAATCCCGAATAATCGATCGGACAACGACGTCCTCACTCGCCTCAAAACCGCTTACCATTCATTTTGGCTACTTGAAAGATCACAACGAGGTTGACCTTATTCCTTTCTTTTGATAATAACTATCCCCCCCTCTCCTCCCGCTCCTTAAGCCGTTTCATATGGATGAACGGGATCCAGTTTTCCCTTTCCTTTCTTACCTTCTTCCTTTTTCAATCCCGGCATCAATGACCGTTAGATCTTGGTTTAGTTTGTAGGGCATTTTATGGGGAAAAGGACAAATATCCAACTGTGACATCTGTCACAATGGGTGTCTTGATGAAAATCTGTCTAAAGTTTCAAGAAACCAATTTTGAAGTTTGGACACGATCAAAATGAGCACACTGAAGAGGTAATACCGGTGAGGTACTTGTAGGACATCAAATTTCGAGTCTCTGGTCGAGTGGGTAACTCTTTTGACCGCAGTCCTCTGGTCCGAAGTTCTATCCTCCCATGTTGCGCTTGTCTTTTGTTTTGGTTTCCTTCTCTTTTTACTCCCCATCACATTTTTCAATGGAATATTCCTTTCTCCTTCTTTTACTCTCTCTCTAAATCTCGCTCATATCATCGTCGCATGTAACCACAACCAGTTCAGTAATCCGACAGCTGATGGTGGAAACGTCTCATGTGAGGCAGCCCATGCCCACGGACATCTTGCAGAAGACTGCCAGGTGAGCAATTTGTCAACTTTTCGTACACTAACAAAGTACGAGAACACGACTTCATCCGTTTCTTGTTGTGACCGCTTTATCACAAGTGATTTTTGAAGACTGTCTAACCTTCTGTAGCCATAAATCCGTGCTTTTTTCATGAATAACCTATTGCTTTTCGAAGCTCCCAGTCGTCTCCAGGAAGGCAAGAATTAGTCTATCTTATTGCTTTGAAAAAAGAAAAGCTTGGTTTCAGAATTTTAGCAAAGCATTCAGGTCCGACCGTTTCTTTCAATTTCTGAAACTCTCTGGAAACGCGCGTCAATCTATAAACCCAAAAAAAACTTGATACATATTTTTCTGTTTATTATCGAGTATGGTCACTTTTGCTGAGCCAGAAACTGTGTTTATTATCCGTGTTCCATTTGTTTCCGCCACATCTTTTTTTTGTGTACCTTGCCCTAACCAGCAAACTATCCTTACAACATCTTTTGTTATCAAAAACAAGTCTGAAAACAATACGTGTTCTCGTTGTTAACACATCATTTTCTGATGAACACGACAGATGTAGACTCGTCAGTGCTTTTTATTCTCATGACATTTTTGTCGCTCATGTTTTGACCTCGCTTCGTTCAAAAAATTAACAGTGTTCTCACACACGGTCAAACCTAGCTACACTCATATACCTTATGCGCAGTTGAGTTTTCTAGAGAGCCTCGCTGTAAAGTTTTAGATCTCACTAACGGTGCTCTAACCTCGCCTTGACCGTCGAACTTTGAAAATTTACTATAGAAGACCCCTGCGTTGAGGAGAGTCTCATGTGTCATAGCTACGCTTGTACAAGTAACCATTTGTCAAACGAGAGTGAAATTTTGAAAGTTGAACTTTCAATTGCTAAGCTTTTTGCTTCTTTGAAGCTCGTTTAATTCAGTTGTTCTATTTTCTCAGCGGTTACATAACTTGAATGTCCGCGCGGATTCAAAAACTTACTTATTCTTTGAACCCTCGCTACTCTCAAATTTCAGGTTCCTCCCGAATTTCTCCATGGAGGAGCTGGCGACGGTCATCCTGGTGACCACAGGACTCGTTGCTCAGAATGTTGGACTTGGATTCATCCTGTCTACCGCTGTGTTCGTTTATGTTGCTATTGTTCATGGCGACTTCATCTACCGGTCATACCTCACATTGAATAGGGATTTGACGTAAGTTCCTACTTTGGACAACCTTTGAACAATAATGACATTCAGGGGCCTTGCACTTATCCTCAAAGTGAAATTCGACCTGTGGTATCGACTACATCAGAATAAAGGAATACATGAATTGTTCTTGCAAGTTGTGGAAAGGTCTGTCTTTCATTTGATATCTTAATGAAACACATTCAGAAACCCAACAAAAATTGCCATGATCGACATTGAAACGGAAAAGAAGTACACCTTTGAAGAGTTCAATCTTCAAGCCAATCGATATGCCAACTTTTTCAAGGTAATCTTGGTTCGACTGCCCTAGTGTAGTGGTTCGCTTAAATATGTCTATGTAGTCGACTACAGTGTTCAATTCCATTATTTTCAGAAGTCAGGATTCCGAAATGGAGACGTCGTCGCTCTCTATATGGAGAACAATGTCGAGTTCGTAGCTGCATGGATGGGTCTCGCTAAGATTGGCGTCGTTACTGCTTGGATCAATTCTCACTTGAAGAGAGAACAGTTGGCTCATTGTCTCAACGCTGGTAACACGAAGTCAATCATAACTTCGACCAGCCTTCAACACGGTGAGAATTTGATAGAACCTTTATCCGATGAAATATTCATATACCGATCTGAACGTACAGTGATAGCTCTCTAGTGTGTAATTCTGTTTCAATATTGTAATTTCTTTGTTAACTGTTCCTTTCTTTACTCTTGCTCAAACTCAGAGTTTGTGTTGTAATGTACAGCTCTTTGCTCGTATTCTTGGTCCGCTTTCCTACCTCCAGTTATATTCAGCATCTTTGGTGTCGAGAAACATAGTTATTCTGTCTGATCTCACTGAAAACTACAGTAGCCATAATACGGTACCGAACCCATAACAGTACTCATGATATCACTTTCTATTTCCTGAACAAAAAATTACCGTTCAACGAACCATAATTCAGTCCTTCTTGACGCCATCTCGGAGGGAGTCCTCGATGTCCACGACAAGCCGGTCTATGTTCTGGGAGAGGTTGCGAACCAGTCTTTCAAGGATCTTCTGCCAACCCTGTCGAAGCAATCCACATCGGAGCCGACAGCATCAGCTCCCGTTGATTTCAAGAGCGTCCTCTGTTTTATCTACACTAGTGGAACAACAGGAATGCCGAAAGCGGCTGTTATGAAGCATTTCAGGTAAGAGGAGTTACTGTAGCTTTTTTTATCTACGAGTTCTTCTGGGACGTGTTCGAAAACCAACATGCACAATTTTTCTCTGGAACAATCAAATTCTATTCTCTTAAGACACTATATTTTCGACCTGTCAGCTATTAAGACATCCACCTGTTCAGATACTACTCCATCGCTGTCGGAGCCGCCCAATCGTTTGGCATTCGTCCAACTGATCGGATTTACGTTTCAATGCCCATATATCATACAGCTGCTGGTATTATAGGTACGCTTACAAAAAAACTCTTTCGAACTGAAATTTCAGGAATCGGACAAACTCTTCTGAGAGGTTCATCATGTGTTGTTCGCAAAAAATTCTCTGCTAGCAACTTCTGGAAGGATTGTGCCAAGTTTGATTGTACGGTATGTTTCTGTAGTTCTTCGTTCTCTCTCTCTCTCTCTCTCTCTCTCTCTCTCTCTCTTTCTCTTTTTCTCACTACACGTTCAGGTCTCCCAGTATATCGGAGAAATTTGCCGTTACCTGCTCGCTCAGCCTGTGGTCGACGAAGAACAGACTCACAAGATGCGACTTCTCGTCGGTAACGGTTTACGTGCAGAAATATGGCAACCATTCGTGGACAGGTTCCGTGTCAGAATCGGTGAATTGTACGGATCGACTGAAGGAACTTCGAGCTTAGGTGAGAGAGAGAGAGGGGAGAGAGAGTGAGATAGAGAGAGAGATAGAGAGAGAGAGAGAGAGAGAGAGAGAGAGAGAGAGAGAGAGAAAGGGAGAGAGAAAGGGAGAGAAAGAGAGAGAGATTAAATTTGAAATCGACACAAATTCCAGTGAACATTGATGGTCACGTCGGCGCATGTGGATTCTTACCCATCTCCCCATTGACCAAGAAAATGCACCCAGTCCGATTGGTCAAAGTAGATGACGTCACCGGCGAAGTCATCAGGACGTCTTCTGGCCTTTGCATCGCTTGTAACCCAGGTTAGAGAGTGACTCATTTCCCCCAGCTCAAACCACATGAATTCAGGAGAAGCCGGAGCGATGGTGTCAACTATTCGCAAAAACAACCCACTGCTTCAGTTCGAAGGATATTTGAACAAGACGGAGACAAACAAGAAGATTATACGTGATGTTTTCAGCAAAGGGGACAGTTGTTTCCTGACTGGAGACCTTCTCCACTGGGACCGACTGGGTTATGTGTACTTCAAAGACCGTACCGGTGACACGTTCAGGTTATTTTTTGGGTTACCAGGCGCGTTATGGTAGAAGGGTAACAGAGTTGCACCGAAATAGAAACTTTAATAGGAAGACCAAAGTTTGGAAGTCTAAATTGAAATTATAATCAGAATTTGGAAGTTAGAACTCCATGCAATCCTGGAGGGTAACCATGGTTGGAACCCAGAAAATAGAATTCTGAGATTCTAAGATGTGATTTTAGAAAACTAGAAAAAACACACCAAGAACCTCAGATCTTCCCTAATACTCCAGAATAACTGTAAAACTGAAATTCACGCACTGTTAGAAAGACGGCAGTGAGGAACTTTTTTTCTCAACATCAGTTTAACTTTGTTTTCAATTTTTTAGTAAATTACTTTGCGACTTCGAGATTTATATTGTGCAAAGTTCCTCACTTCCGTCCTTTTCAGTACTCACTCTGAAATTAGCAGCTTCTACGCTGTGATCTTAACATTTGATGACTCACCAAACGCGTCAGAACTTAATTGATACTGTAGAATACCGTCTAATCCTCCTACTGATTCCAGATGGAAAGGAGAAAACGTCTCAACAACCGAAGTCGAAGCCATTTTGCACCCAATCAGCGGCGTCTCTGATGCCACCGTCTACGGAGTCAACGTTCCTGGTCAAGAAGGTCGCGCCGGTATGGCTGCTCTAGTCCGAGCCCATGACGCTCCCGAGCCCAATGAGGAAGACTTCGTGAAGCGTATCGGAGCGAGGCTCGCAGCTTCGCTTGCCGCTTACGCCATTCCACAATTTATACGTGTTTGTGATGATGTTGAGAGAACAGGTTAGTAGTATTCATGGTTGAATTTGAAGTGTAGTGAGACATTCCCCGCTGGTTTTCGAAAAAAGTGAAAATACACATTTCAGGAACCTTCAAACTTGTCAAGACAAATCTCCAGAAACTCGGCTTCGAGTCTCACGGTAACCCCATTTTCATGTACAACGCCAAGCTCAGGAACTACGAGGTTATGACCGAGACTAAATTCGATGAAATCATTTCTCAAAGATGTCAATTCTGATTTTCTTCCCAATTTCTCTCCTAGAAAATATTCTTGAAGCTTGGATAACAAAATGTGTTATTTGGAAGGAAATTTTATGGAATTTCGCTAAATTCAAATATTTCTCTATTTTATCATTTTCATGTCTATCGTGAGAAACAAGTCTTTATCAGTCTATTTGGTTCTAAACATTTTCAGATTCCATAATTTCTGCCAGAATTCAAATTTCAAGTTCAAAGAAAACCCAAACGTGTTCTTATTGCCTAACTAGATCTTTCAAAATATTCTATCGCAGTGCCAATTGTTTGCTCACAAACTTGTTTCATATCTACAGAGTCATCATCCGCAAAATGTCGTCAAACCTTCAGTCTGAATACACCATGACGACACTTTGCAGATGTGCCATCTAATCCAAAACCCTTTCTGTCCAACGTAGACACAATTATCAAGCTTTACTTCGGTGATGTTCATCAAGTCTTTCGAAAAAATCTATCTGCATTTTGAGAAATAAATTATTTTCAAGTCGTTTTTGGTTGTTGAAAGTTGTGGTCATAGTTAAAATGACAATATTTGGTTTGGAAACCAAACAACCGAATTCTTGAGTAAACACAAACAAAAAAAGTCGACCAGATATGAGGCCATCGATCCAGTACGGAAAACAGTCGGTCACGAGAAGATTTTGACTCGATCTTTGATAGTGCCAGAATTATGGTCAGATGTAGTCACTATGCTTTTTATTTTATTATTGTTCATTTTTGGCTTGGAATAAAGATTTTATCATTTTAAAGACAACATTCTCAAAGTGATAATTTTTTGAGACGTACCTTCATTCTATTCTTAGAATCTTCAAGAAAAACCTTCTCTACACTGAACAAAAACAATATTTTGCACTCTACCAGAGCTGCCCTTTTGTTTTTCATTTCTTTGCAAACAGAAACTACCGAATGGACACGATTTACCGCAATGAAACTACAAGAATGAAATAGCAAAACGGTTCTCGTGCTGACTTCAACGTATTCATCGAGACACTCAAAATCAGCACAAACAGAAAACTTCATGTGAAAACTTACTACACTAGGATTTTGGAACAATATCGATTAGGAAAATTCGGATTCTGTTGGAAGTTATAGGAAGTAAACCTTTAGAGCTCTTCGAGGTATGGGACCAAAGCTGGGGTTCCATAGACGGCCAGCGACAGTTTTCCGTTGACCTTGGAGAGGAACTGAAAATTTTAGATTTGAAAACCGAGTGAGTTTTTTTTAAAACAATTATTTGACGATATGAAAAGGGAGTAATTTTAGTGTGAACTATCTACATGCACACTTGTAAGGTGTTTACAGTGGGGAAGTTACGATCTCATAAACAAGTCACAGCTTGAAATTAACGAATAGAAATCAAATATCACCTTGGTAACATCATCAGCGGTGACCTTGTTGATAGCGGCAGCGAATTCGGATGGGGTGGTTTCTTTTCCGGCGACAAGGATCTGCGTGGCACGGTCAAGTGCGATGTTGGAGGACTTCTGGGCAGCGACCAGGATCTGGAATTGGAACGTTCATGAAGGTTCAGATGTTTTCATCATTTGATTGAAAAAAAAGTCAAAATGTACCTGGAGAGCAGTCTGAGCCTTGGCGGCTTCAACTCCAGATGCGTTGGCTGACTTGATAGCCTTGACGACATCCTTGGTAACTTGTCCGACAGTCGAGTTTGGTGCCTCGAACTGAACTCCAACAAGCCCGCTTTCTTGGTAGTTGACGTTGACTGCGGTCACATTTGGGTTCGACTTGGTGACGTTCAAGAAGATCTGAGCAACGACGGCCTGGGTGGCGACTTCTTGGGTCGAGCTGAGAGCGGCTCCCTGTCCGGCAACAGCGACAAATGTGCTGTTTCCTGGAGCTTGTCTGGAAACAAAAAAGGTTCCTGCGAAGTTTTCAAAAACCAGAGAGAAAGTCCTTTTACTCGTTAATTTAAAACAGAAGTATTCAAACAAGTGATTTGCATTCTTCCAGCCCAAAAATACCTTCTCACGTCTCCTCCGAAGTACTGCGATGGTGATGAAGCACCAGATGCCTTTCCTTCTCTGATTGGGAAGTGAAGAGAAGCAGCGTTGACCAGGGTTTCGTGGTCGACGTTGACTCCGACGAGAACAGCCTCAGACGAGACAAGTCGGTCAGCCTGACAGTGATAATTCAGAATCAGAATAAATTTTGAAAATTATGACAGACATATTTGTTTTTAAAAGTACAAATCTTACAGCGAACTGAGCGAGTGCCTGAGAAGAGATAGAGTTTTGGATGTAGTTAGATCTGGAGAGCGATCCATTACGGAAAGCAGCCTGATGGAGCTGTTCAATAACGGTCTCAGATCCTTTGAGGTAGGCAGCGTCGTAGTGAAGAGTGTCGTGCTTGACCTACAAAAATATTTCTTGATTTTCTGTACATCTTGTAATTGTGTGAATTACCACAACTGGATAATTCGCAAAAGAAAATCACAGAAAATAAAAACTAACATCTTCCACGTCCCATGGCTTGACGGCGTTTGCTCCGAGCTGTCCGAGAAGGGAAAGGGCAATATTGGCGTTTTCACGAACAGCGTTAAGTTCAATGGCAAAAACGTCTCTGTTGGATGAAGCGCTCTAAACGTTCCTAATAAACTTCTAATGAAAAACAAAACACTCACAATGTTTCCTCCGTTAGCGGCAGTGTTCCAAACAAGTGTAAGTCCACTGTACTCGGAAGAGTCACGACCAACAGAGTTTCTGAGAAGCTGGACAAGACCTTGCTTGTCTGCTGGCTGGTAACGACTTCCAGCACGGAAAGCCAAGACGAAAGTGGATGCAGCTCCTAAGATAAAATGTAAAAACGAACAATTTTGAAAAACCGTGAAGTTCGATGCTCGAAACCGACAATCCGTTTCCGAGAACAGAAGTCTGTTGAGAGGAAGCTGGTCTGGAGGCTGGAGCTGCAGAAGCAAAACGCTTCTAAATCGATCAATAATCATTGGAATGAAACTAGATACTCACCGCAGCCATGGAGCATGATCTGGACATCATCTTATTACCTGAAAAATTAAATTTGGGAACAAAGCATATTGATGGATTTTGACATCGAGTTTTGAGACAATTTTTGGAAAAGATGAGAGAAATTATTGCTGTGAACATTTTGAAGTCGGTTTCTTTCAGAAATAAGACTGGCGAGCTTTAAAAAAGGTGAAAACAAGAAATTGAAAAAAAAAATCTGAAGGGAACGTACAACGTAAACTGGAACATCGTTCACTATTGTCGATTTACCGAATTTTTATTTATTTTTTATTTTTTTAAATTTTGTCATTAGGTTTAAGTTTTTTATAGCTTCAATCCGAATTTGAAAATAATAATTTTTTTATTTTTAATTTCGCAATTTTCGATATGATTCAGGTATTTAATTTCACATAAAAAGGCACGCAAATTGGGTTCTCCACTAAAATGAATGAATATCGATGAAAATTAGAAAGTTACTTGAGAAAACTTTTCCTGTGTTTTTCAATCTTAAATTTGCATTGTTCAAGTAGAATTTCTTATTTGTGATATTTTTTCACCCATCTCATTTGAATTCTCCATTAGTCATCAAGTTATTATTTCACTATCATAAACTCCAACACTGATGTTTATACATCGAGGTTTGTTGTGAAATTGGTCAGAATATGTTCGCGATCTCTGCGCAAACACCTGGCTGTCCATGGAGTATTGCGAAACGGGAGGAGGTTGGTAAGCGGTCACAAGACTCCGCCTCCAGGGAGGAGCTGTTTTCGTCGTTCTATAAAAGCGACTAATTCTGACTCTTCAACAGCTCAGCAATGAAATCGCTCATTGTAACCGTTGACGGGAACCCCGTCAAATTCGTACTCAACTACTCTAACAAGAAACAACTCTACAACCTGCTTCTGGTGCAATTCCCAAAGCTCCAAACCTCCTTCAACTTTGCTTCCAAGGATGGAACTCTCAAGAAACTCGATACCTTCGACAAATTTCTTGACGCATTGAAGGAAGATCGCGCCAAGATGTCGCTCTTGAAGGTTGTCAAAAGTTCACGCGCATCGGACACGTCGTCTTTCGCCAAGATTGTTGAAGAGGAGTCTGAAGACTCTTCTGAATCGGATTCTTCATCATCAGAATCCGAGTCTGAGTCCGACTCTGACGATCAGGAACAGACGGTGGTTTTGGAGAAGCCACGCGGTGATGAATCTTCGAGATCGCAGTCACCAGGACGTCGTGGTGGAAGATCACCATCTCCAGGAGGACGTGGTGGCCGTGGAGGTCGCTCGCCATCTCCAGGAGGACGTGGTGGCCGTGGAGGTCGCTCACCATCTCCTGGAGGACGTGGTGGCCGTGGAGGTCGCTCACCATCTCCTGGAGGACGTGGTGGCCGTGGAGGTCGCTCGCCATCTCCAGGAGGACGTGGTGGCCGTGGAGGTCGCTCACCATCTCCTGGAGGACGTGGACACGGAGGAAGATCTCTATCGCCAGGAGGCAGAGGCCACCACGGAGGTCGTCATGGTGGTCACGGAGGACGTCATGGACCGGGAGGACGCTCACCATCACCAGGAGGAAGAGGGCACCATGGTCACGGTGGACGACACGGACCAGGTGGACGCTCGCCATCGCCAGGAGGGCGTGGAGGTCACGGACATGGCGGTCGCCATGGACCAGGAGGAAGATCTCCATCGCCAGGAGGAAAAGGACATCACGGACACGGTGGACGTCATGGTCCAGGAGGACGCTCGCCATCGCCTGGAGGTCGTGGAGGTCACGGACATGGTGGTCGCCATGGACCAGGAGGAAGATCTCCATCGCCAGGAGGTCGTAGAGGTCACGGACGTCATCACGGACCACCACCACCGCCACCACCAGGATCCTACATCTTAATCCCGTTCCCACCACCTCCACACAGAGGTGGAAAGCATGGGCCACCACCGTTCCCATTCCCACCACATGGACATGGTGGTGGTCGTGGTCGTCATGGCGGACGCTCTCCATCACCTGGAGGTAGAGGACGTCATGGTGGTCGCCACGGTGGACATGGTGAACGCTCTCCATCTCCAGGAGGAAGAGGACATCACGGAGGTCGCCATGGCGGACATGGTGGTCGTTCACCATCACCAGGAGGAAGAGGACACCACGGAGGCCGCCATGGCGGACATGGTGGTCGTTCACCATCACCAGGAAGAAGAGGACACCACGGAGGTCGCCATGGTGGACATGGTGGTCGTTCACCATCACCAGGAGGAAGAGGACACCACGGAGGTCGCCATGGTGGACATGGTGGTCGTTCACCATCACCAGGAGGAAGAGGACACCACGGAGGTCGCCATGGTGGACATGGTGGCCGCTCTCCATCTCCAGGAGGAGGAAGTCATCACGGAGGACGCCACGGCGGTTCTCCACCATTCCACGTCTTCCAAAACTGGCATCCATTTGGATTCTAAAGGTAACCTTCAGCTCAACTCACAAGTACTCAATTTCAAAATTCCAGACTCGACCAACATTCGACCGACACCTGACCATGTTCCATAATGTATCTACTATCCCGGTTCTGTAAATAGCTTAAATTGTGAATAAACTGTTGATAGAATCGTTGTTTATTTGAACACATCAGAGAGTCGAAAAAAGAAGAACTGCCCATTATTTGTCAAGGCGACTTTGCCCGCTTGATTGCTCTAGTTTGGTCATGTGAGAGTGATCGTTAGAGAACATTTCCAGGGGGATTATCTTGTTCTGAACGTTCAATGGTCGGCTATTTTTGAAAATCTGATCTGGAACTACCCTCCTGGGTGTCCTTTCTGTTACTTTATTACTTCAGAGATCCATTGTCCGCGTTGTCATGTGACGGCGTGGATCAGAAACTTCCAGGTTTCGCATTACATTGGAAAACAGCTTTTTGAACGATGACTTCTTGTCACTGCGACATTTCCGAAAAAACAGTAATTTTTCATCAAATGGTGCACGTTAGTTCTTCAATTACCTCGAGATCATGAAGAACAGTCATTTACTCTTGATTTCTATTTTTTGAAAAATCACCATGAGAACATCTTTCGATCGTCTATTTTTCTCATAATTCAATCTTTATAAATCTCTCATGAAGAATTGTTAGACTTTCGAACTAAAAGAGTTTAGAAACAACTACATATTTACACTCTTCATTATGACGAAATATGTTCTCTCAGTTTAGTCCTTTGTAATTTCAATGTGACAGACACACTTTCTGCACATTTGTGGACAGATGAAGACGCGTGCCTGCTCTATTCGATACGCGTGCCTGCCTTCTTGCCATATTGAAATTTCAGAGACAGGTACGCGTCTCAATCGAGGCAGGCACACGTCTTCATCTGTCCACAAATATGCAGAACGTGTTCCTGCCACATTGAAATTACAGAGGTACATAGACATTATCAAGTGTCACACCTTGTAAAGTAGCTGAAAACATATTTCATGCAACTTTTGCTCAATTGCTCAAAAGACCAACAACCGTCCCAGTGAGCATACTCCAGTCACAAAAAAACTTCCATTAGCGGTTGCCATGACTGCCAACTGTTTACCCTACAATCCTTCCCGGAGTGTTCACATTTTAAAAAATCGAGAGCTTATTTATTATGCACTCAAATCGCCCAAGTAATATTAGAAAGATATCACAAAATGTGGGACAAAATATGAAACAATCTATAGAACAAGAAATCGTGAGTTTTGATTACTAAAAGAGTAACTTTCAAATTTGGTTGATTCTGGAAAATTAATTAATTTCCCAGATAAAAAAACAGGCTGGTTAGGCACATTCTGGCAAGATTAGATATAAAATTAGTAAAATACTACTTACAAAACGATATTGGGGCAAAAATACTACTTCAACCAGGCTAAAGACGATTTTTGTACACCAGGAAATACGCGTATAATAAGGCTATTATGGTGAATCAAACGTTTGCCATCAGAAGGATCTTTTCACATACCTTCTTGTAGAGGAACGCGTCTCCGTTGAGACGTTTTCTTCGGATACCGACCTGAAGGGTACGAAGGGTATTAATTATTTTTTTGGTTACTGTACCTTTCCATAATTCTCGAGGATTACGACTTCCAGCTCGACCGTCAACCATGAACCAAGTCCATCTGTTTGCTTTGCCGAAACCTTCCATCTGGAAGATGAAAAATAACATTTTTGGCAGAAATTCACCTTTCTCATGAAAGAAACCTTCGAAATCACATTTTGAGTGAAATTTGAGAAACCATACCCATTCGTTTCACACTTAATATTTTGTTGCTCGAAAACTTTGATGAGCTCGTCTCTGACCTTCTCCGGGCTTGACGATGACGTCATGGAGACGTTGACCATGTTCTGGAAATTGAATAGGTTAGATAGGAAATAATCTGTTGCTCTTGAAACTGAAATTTTCACTATACTGGTTATTGGTTACTACAGTTTGTTGATCTAAAGATCAGATCTCTAAAATGTCATACTCTTCGTCAACTTTTCTCATCGTAACATGGTTTGGTGACTTTTAAAAGAATTAAATCAGGAGTTTTTATAATTTTCTACACACATACAGTCCCATCTCTGGGTAGATTTCATAGGAAAGTGATTAGACCAATTTAAAACCTTGAAAATAAAAAATCACCTTGATCGACTTGAGCACTTGTGGCGAGTCATTTCGGACCTTTCTCGGTGTCAGCATGTGAATCACTCTCTCCGCCTTTCGCTCCAGCGATGTGAACATCCTTTGCCTGAGTCTCGGTGTCTTCAGGTTGCTTCTCGGTGTACGACCATCTTCGCCACTTGCACAACTGTTCATAGATATTGGCGAACCGTGGGCAACTGATGGCGCTGTAGAACGTTCAGATGATCTGGCCCTAGACTTTTTGCTCGTCGCTGCAACATCTGCTCCACCTGGACTGAAAATTCCGCGAAGTGGTGGGCGACAGTTCGGGGTCGTGTAGATACTTCGGCGAGTTCCGTCATCTGAAGCATGTTATCTATCGGAATTCCGTTTCAAGCTAAATTATCATTCGACCAAATGTGGTACTCCTCTTTTTATGCAATTAAAAACACGCACACGGACCGTGGCAGACTATCTCTTTTTCTAGGCACAGGTAAGGTTGGTACCCCCTGTTTGAACATAAGTGAAGCCTACAAATAGTGCTGATTAAGATCCTCAAAAAATTGGGGTCCCAACCTCACCTAAGCCTAGAAAAAGAGGTGGTCTGCCGTTGTCCGTGTTTTTCGAAATTCCAACATCTTACGAGAAAATTTTCTGTCTCGCGCTGGTTTTTCATTTACCACAGCTTTTCCGCCTTCCGTCACAATGATGTTCACTTTTCGTGAGTCATTAACAGTTCCTTTTCAAAACATAGGCGTTTCCAAATATCAAATTTTATCAATTTTGTGTCTGCGTGTCTAGAATATGACTAAAAAGATATCAGAATTCATAAAAACTAACCAATAATCTTCACCGGACCCTTGACCTTGCAGCTGCTGACCCCGAGACGGTAGTGATTACCGTACGAGGAATTCTCTTTCTCCTCCTTACGACGTATTGGGGTACTGCTACCACTGCCAGCGTCATGTGGCGAACCGAACAACATTCTTTGAGGTGATCTGCCTGTGAACTGCATCGGCATGTTGAGCATCGCGTTGATGTACGAGATTTTCTGAAACGTTCTTCTCTCGAGAGAATGCTGCTGTGCTGTGAAATCTTCTAAATTTATTATAATACTTGTATTGTTCATTATAATACTATGATAGTTCCTTATAATACTCGTATTTGGTTACCCGAGTCAATGTTACCTGGGAACTTGTAAGGCATTTAAATTTTAATGCTTTCTGTCATTTCCCATTATTCACCTCCATTTTCCATTGTTCCGAGGACAACTTAATTCTTCCCCTAATTCCTCGTGCAAATGTATCCAAACTGTTATTATATTCAGTTATCATATTGAAGAAGCTCAAGCAGTCAGAACATTGAAAAATATAGGCAAATAAAAAATCTTTCGGTGTTTTAGAATCATTTGCTTTTTGAGTTTTTTTTAATTCATTCAAATAGTTAAACAGAAGTGCAGTACTCATTTTTTAATCAACGGGAAAAATCGAATTTGAGTGCTTAGTACCAGTGCGCCGAAGGCCAACTTGTACATTTCGGTTTATGGATCCTGTCATTCATTTTTCGGAAACAAAGTTCGAACAACGAACAGTATGTAACCAAGAAGAAAAAGGTACTAAACTTAGGACCACTACTATATATTTCGGTAGCTTTCACTTCGCTCACCTTATTCTCTGGTGATAGTGGTCTGATGAACCTAACATCTCTATCCGAGTCTGTGGTCGAAGACGAGTTCTTCGTCTTGTTCGAATTGTTTGAACTGTCTCCTTCTGATGTGCTTTCTTCCTCATCCAGCCCACTCTTATCGAGGTTATTCTCAAGCGACGCATGGATGGTCGGAGAGTTGAGCACCGTGTTCTCCGTCACCGCACTTCTTGGTGGCATTGGCAGGGCGTAATGGTCACCACGTCGCTTCTTTTGCAGCAGGATGAAATAGGTTGCCGTCATGTAGTCGAATCGCCACTCCTGTACTTTCAAAATACACTGCGGAGAAACGAAATGAATACCTTTATCTTGTTGATTTGCTTTTCTAGCGATGTTCTGTGGTAGTAAGCCATCTCTCTGGCGACGTCTTCATCGATTACATTTTTCTGAAAACCATCATCCGGATCTCGGATTGACATTTTTCTGATATTCAATACTCACTAGAAGTTGGAGACATCAAAAACCGCAATTTTAAGAATTGGATGACTAACTATTCATAAACAATACGTAACTGAACCTAAATAGACCAGAGCGCCTAGGTCTTGATTTCAAAGCGATGCGAACAATAATACTTCTAAATGAAAGTAATTATGTTTCACACTTCATATAAACCTTCTGGATAAGAAGCATCAATCATTGTAAGGTCGGATAGTGAAAATACTATGTAGAAGAAAACCATAAATGAAAACAGTGACACTCACATCGTAAATCGTGTTCCACTTTATGGGTTGACTGTACTTATGGTTCATCCACGGGTGGGCCAACAACTTTTGTATTGTTATTCGATGTTTTGGGTTCACCTGTGATAATTTACTTCTGTAAATTTTTCTCGAAAAGGAAATCTAACCTGCAACATGGACCTCAACAGCTCCTTGCTTGAGTTTGACAACCAATCGTGTTCGACATAATGTCCTTTCTGGAAATAAACGAGCAATAGTTTTCACACTTATGACTTTTTGTGGAGATACATAAATTAGGAAACTGTGTGATTCCACACATGTTGAATCAGTAGTTTCATCTTTTATTAATTTGATACAAATTTTGTACCCTCAGCTATCAAATCGGTTTTACAACAGAAATTTTACAAATTTACATTTTTGTATTTCATATTTTAGCATGCAGTCTTCGTATTTAATCATCGGTAACTTCGAAAAGAAACCCGTTTCAGAAACTTCGAAGATACAGAGCGAAATGGTTATCGAAAAACTCACTGTAATTTTCCTATACAGCAACTGCATATTATCATCTTCGAAGGGTAACGATCCACACAACAGCGCATACAACAGTACACCCATGGACCAAACGTCGGCTTCGTTTCCCTTATAGATTTCACCCTGAATGGACCACGTGAAGTTATTCAATATTCACTCACTCTGATAAGTTCTGGAGCTGCGTAAGCAGGAGAACCACAACATGTGTCCATCTGGT
This sequence comes from Caenorhabditis parvicauda, assembly GCA_963978915.1. Lineage (NCBI taxonomy): Eukaryota > Metazoa > Nematoda > Chromadorea > Rhabditida > Rhabditidae > Caenorhabditis > Caenorhabditis parvicauda. The sequence continues at coordinate 7,074,961 of OZ022253.1, read as the reverse complement.
GAGAATCCAACCGTCCTGCTGCCTTCGCACATAGACCGAAGTCAATTACCTTGAGGTGAAGTTCTTCGGTGAGAAGTAAATTTTCCTGGAATATGTTTTTGAAGTGCGATCATCTTATTTCGGGCCCAGAATCTTTCTTCTCTGAGATAATAGTCGGTCACACTGACTCTTCGCAACCCGTTCTTAACTTACAAAGGTTGGTCTATAAAACAAACAAACAAAGGTCATCTGATAGATTCTGTTAGCGCCAAGATGAGCATCAAGTTCATAGTTCAATCAAGCTCTATTCTGTTGTGCTGCATAGTTTCACTTGGTTTTCAAACTCAGACGCTTTCTCAACGTGACCGTCTTGGCATTGATCATTCTAATTTCTCAAAAAAAAAAGGCCGCGATATCAAATCTTCTTTTAATCTTTGTCTACTCCATTTACATTATCCAAGAGAGAACACTATTCAATAATTTTGTACTTATTTTCCCCGAATCATCAATATTTCTAAATTTCCGAAAACAAACCGGCTTCAAATCTCTATGAGCATATCCCTGCGAATGGACGTATGCCATCGCACTGACAAGTTGACGGAAAAAATGACGTGCTTCAGACTCCTATATGAATAACATGATCATCATATAAAACCTTTACTAACCTCTAACCGCTCCTTCCTAACAATGTAATCGAACATTTCACCACCAGAACAGAACTGAAAATTGAAGTTGAACACGTGAAACGTGAGATGGTACCTCCATTATAATGAAAAATTTGTTCTTCGTCTCGATGTAGTGGTATAACCGGCATATGTTCTGATGCGCAAGATTCCGTAGGGCATCCATTTCTGTCTTGACTCGAGGTAGGTCATGCTGAAAGAAATTTTGGAAAAACGGGTAATTAAAAATAATAGCCAAAAATCAGCAATAAGACTCACTCCAATTTGTTTTTTATCGATGATTTTTACCGCTACCTTCTGATTTGTGAGTAAATGAGTAGCTAACTTGACTTTCCCAAAACCTGAAGAATTCAATTCAATGAGAGAAACTTTGAAGTATCCACCTCCTGCACCCAGTTCATCATGGATTGCGTAGTACTCGAGTAACTCATCGTAATCGCCCATGCCTAGAAGAGAATGTTAACACTTAGAATAAATAACGAGCAAATTTATGGATGGTATCGGAAACATAATGAATATTCTGTCACTCATGGCAACAAAACAAAATACAAAGAAGTAAAACAAAGAAAATTGCGGGAAAAAAAAAGAAAATAAAAACGTAACTTTTAAAACAGCCGCCAAGGTCAAATTAGCGTAGGAGCACATTTCCATCTCATTTCTACTAGACTAGTGACAGTTTCTACCCTTTTTCTGCAATGGGACAAGTTCCGAGCCAACAGAGTTCTCCGAATAATGCGAATATCGCCAAGGCAAAAGTATCGCCATCACCAGCACCTGTAGCGAAGGCATCACCATCGCCAACGCCAGCGGCAAAGCCACCACTCTCACCACCAACACCTGTAAAGGCTTCAGCCTCTGTTGAAAGTACTAAGGTTAGTCAATAGTTTGTGAGAATACAGCTTGTCTCCATTCACTTCAATAAAAACAGTTAGAGATCACTTCATTCCTATCACCAGTCCCCTAAATCAACTTCAGACTGCTAAAACCCAAAGCTGGTACGAGTACTTCTTCGGAGTTCCTTCACATCCAGTAGATACTCGAGAAGAAAGAGTACCAAGGCAAGAGTTCAAGATTCCCAAATCGGTAAGCCGAAGGTTCCCACATATGCTACGATCTATTTCAGAAGCAAAAAGCGGATGCATTTGACTCGAACTACGATACTCTATGTATGATGCCCGACGTGGACTGGACCACCAAAGATTTGCAACAAGTGATCAAAGATAGCGAAAAGAAAGACAAAAAATAATAAATAGATTTATCCCGTATTGAGTTGTGGTATTCACTGTATTACAAAGGACACTTGGCCTGGTCACGTCTTTCACGTAGCTTCTTTGTTCGAACCTTGCTAGGCATCCTGTCGAATTCAGCTCGTGGAGATGTTTCTATAGCAGTGTAACCTGGAATTGATGTATCATCAATGACAAATTTAACTGATAGTTTGAAAATAAGAAAGACCCGTGCCGCGCGTTGAATTGAGTTTAAAACTTGATGTGCATCTCTGCACAAGATGCTCAGACCGTTCGTTCTTAAAAATATCTCAATCACAATGCAGCATGTTCACAATCAACATCTCTCACTACGAGAGATTCAAAGAAGCAGAGAAAGAAGTTACTAGAAGCTTCACATATCTAGCAAAAAGTCTGACCGATTTCGAACGCGCGCGAGTCGCATTTTTGTAAAATGAGTACGGTAGGAGTCGGGACTCTCACAACGAACAGTTAGATCTTTGTGGATTTAAATTATTATTATTACTTTCAGTCCATTGAAATTAAAGGCGCATTACTTTATCGTTCTTGTATTTCAAGGCGAAACTGCTTCGGTACTAAGTAACCGACTTACGGAGGTCAGACTTTTTTACAGGTAGAGGAAGATATGTGAGCTTGGCGAACAGGGCTTCGATAAGTCTTACCTTGCAAATCAGAACAAAGTCCTGGCGAATTGTGAAGTTGACGAGCGTCACACAAGAATCCGAATTTGCACTTATCATCGAGACATGGAACAACACCATCATACTGACCTCGCCGGTATCGGTTTCTGCATAGTATCTGTTATTTTCTTACTCTTTCTGAACCCACTGTATGTATCTTGTCCACAGGTCGTTGTCAGTCTTCATCCTTTCAATCATATTGTTCCACTCACTCGGAGTGTTCGATGCGAGACCATACTCCAAGTTGACGCTCTTATAAAGTTGCTCCCATCTTGGAGCAGTGGGATTGGCGTTGTTTTCAGTCAAGTTGAAAAACCACTCCTCGAAGTCAATTACTTGCTAAAACATGATTGGTATTGAGAGCATCTATGTAAACAGTAACTTACATGAGTAGAACCTTCATAGTCTCCATCTACAGTATAAATTCGGTACGCTGGGTAGCAACGAGAGTAGGGCGTCAACGACGGAGCGACGTAAACGACACTGAAAAAGTTTACCTTGTAAAATGTTCAAAAAGCTCTGCGTTCGGGGGGAATCGAACCCCCGTCGAATGCTTGGAAGGCATCCATGCTGACCATTACACCACGAACGCGATGAAGTTTTAAAGTGACTCGTTTTCGAAAACCGACTTGTTTGCTAACCTCGTTGGGGTAGTTCTGTAATCGTCTGGGTCTTCGTACGAAATCTGGAAGCTTTCTGTGTGCGTGTGTCCAAAGAACTGGGCAGTGATTGTGTTCGCGAATCTGGAAACCCAGATTACGGTAACAGGTTACTGTAGCGTTCACACCTATTGACAAGTCGGTAGTAGTTCAGTGAATACCCCTCTAGTGCTTCTCCGTTGGCTCCCGGAATGTGAGCCAGAATGTGGACCTTAACAGTTGTTCATTTGATCGTTGTTGGTCAAATATAGTTTGATCTTTAACTGTTCAACTATTTTATCGGATGGTGTTTGTTTATTCCGAGCACCACGTGCTATTCCTCCCATACCTTATCACCGGCCTTCTCAGCGTCCAAAAGTTGATTTGCAAGCCAAGTGAGTGTTCCATCTGGGTCGGTTTGGTTCACGTAGAGCCAGCTGAAAATGGACATTGGAAGGGTACAGTGAGGGTATAGAGTATGTTACTACTCAATACCTCCGAAGTAATTGAGATGGTACTACTGTACTTGAAAAACGATCAAAAAAGTACAACTTTTTCCCTCTACAACTACTTCAATATCACGAGCGTCGCTAGAGTTATGCTATTTCAACACGCTGATCTCAGCTTTTCAAACTTGTGGGACACCATGTCTCTCGAAAATTGCCAAAAGATTGGAATTAAAAAAAAACCCACAAGTTAATTCTGTCACCATACGCGTTGTTCAAGGAGATCAATCTCAATCCATCGCCAATTTTTGTGACGAAACAACCATTGCTGAAACGAGGAAGTCATAATGGTCCACAGTCCAACTTACTATTTCAACGTCTTTTCTTGATCTGTTGGAACCCATCCCTTCCAGGCCACGTCCATGGTTCCATACAGCCAGTCCATGTGGAACTGTCTGGGGGTAAAATGAGGTGCGAAACTGGAAGTTTTAAAAATTGTTTTGTTAGATTATCCTGCAGTTTTCTTGTTTCGAGAAATCAATTGCACCTCTCTACGCCACAATAGTTAGCCGCAAGAGCAAATGTGCGGCTGTGGTTAAGACATGTACACATATCTAGCAAAAAGTCTGACCGATTTCAAACGCGCGCCAGTCGCATTTTTGTAAAATGAGTACGGTAGGAATTGGGACTCTCACAACGAACAGTTAGATATTTGTGGATTTAAATTATTATTCTTTCTTTCAGTCCATTGAAATTGAAGGCGCATTACTTACTCGTTCTCGTATTTCAAGGCGAAACTGCTACGGTACTAAGTAACCGATTTACGGAGGTCAGACTATTTTACAGGTAGAGGAAGCTATGTGATCTACCTTGTGTTACCCAGGTTCAACCCCCTCCCTCCTCAACCATTTTTGAATTATCCCACTCACTTATCGATAGGAACACCTTCATGGTTCCCGACAGCAAAGTAAACTTTTTTCTCCGGGAAGTAGCTTCTAATCGTATCGGAAAGATTTGAAATGACTGCCGCATGAGTGACATTGTTATAGGCCCAAACAGCATGAGACACCAGATCACCAGAAATCATTACGTAGTCTATCTGAATAGGTTAACGTCTCTTTCTCTCTCTCTCTCTCTCTCTCTCTCTCTCTCTCTCTCTCTCTCTCTCTCTCTCTTTCTCTCTTTCTCTCTCTCTTTCTCTCTTTCTCTCTCTCTCTACCTCTCTCTCACTGATGAGTAAACTAACATCAGAATGTCTCTCGGACACATCCTCCAACATGTTGATCAAAAGATGGTAAGGAGAGTCACACGGACCAATGTTTCCCCAGTAACCAGCAGGACTCTTCACTTCAGATGTCACTTCATCTGCGTCCTGAGGGCGACAACACTGTGGAGACCCGCAACCCGCCTCAGATCCTGGAACATAGTGCATGTCCACGTGAAGATCCGTCAGATGAAGTACTCGGCTGGTTTTAGCGGGATTCTGGAATTTAAATATTGACTGTTTTTGGAACTAACATGGTTTGAAGTTACAGTAGTCAGAACTTTGATAGACAAGGTGTGTATGTTACGGTAACCAAAATTACATCGATGAACCGCATAGTAATTGAATACTCCTACGTCTTCATGAAGACATCAGAATTACTCATTCTTTTTGGGTTTTATGAAAAAAACATACTACAACGGCTTTCTGCGGCACGAATTCGGGTTTTCCAGCAGGAATTGTCAGATTCCAGGTGTCATCAAAGGGGTTGTGGAATGTTCCACAGTCTGAAGGAAAAAAGATTGAATCTGGAAATACTATTGAGCTGCGGGGGATGTCAGTCCCTCCTTACTATTTTCCGGGGGATGTCAGTCCCTCCTCACTATTTTCCGTCGCTATTCGGTACACTCGGCGACCATATGGCGACACGTCGCGACGTGCCGGTGACAAAACGACAAAGTCGTCAATTTTTCGTGTTTTATCGCGTTTTGTCACTAGAATTTCATCATAATGCCGTCTTTCGATAGGGTGTACGTACTAGGGGAATTGAAAATCGACAAAGTTCAGGTAAGTCCATACCAGATATGGCGATCCGGAAAACCTCTAGTTTCGGAAAACCTCTAGTTTTTCCAGGTATACCAGGCTAATCCTAGTAAATCCATACCAGAATAAATAAAATTCTTGCCAGATCTGCTAAATCCAGGCCAGATTAGGTTAAACTGTGGTAAATCCAGGTTTTCGTCGATTCAAATTGTTCTATTTTTGTCGATATTTAACTGGACTTTGTCGGTTTTCAATTTCCTAAGTAACGGCAAGTCAGTGCATAAGCCTTGTAACATTCAAAATTCAAGTTTACGCAGCACACCATCAGAAATGAATTACGTTCTCACAGAAAGCGCTTCCCTTCCCTGATCTGACCACTCTCCGGTCATTTCTTCATTTTCATGTTAATTAAATTCACGAAAAAATGAAAACCCGATGGAGCGCGATCGCAAACTCAAACTTCTCAAGGCTAGAAGAAAAGAGATGGAGGCTGTCAAAGAAAGCAAATTCTTTGCTGTCAGGGTTTGCCGTGTCGGACAAAATCTTATTCCGTGATTTTATACAATCAATCTGAAACTTCCCGGAAAGAAGTTTTAGGGTCACCTTCAAAATTTCATGCCGATTCTCAAAGTCTGAGAAGAATACCAAATAACATTTTGTCGGATACAGTATGTTGATGAAAACTTACCGTTATGCATAAGAAGACCACAAATCTGATGAGGGGTCGCAATGACTTGTCCGGTAACCCATACGAATTCGTCGGTGAAGCCGTTTATAATAAGATCACAGATGTAGTTTGACTCGATTTTAAACGTCTCACAGATGTATAGAGCCAGGTCGACTGGAAATTACAATAGTTTGTTTTTCGTTGGTGTATTTCCAAAAGATAATGATTTCTTATCTTTCGTTTTTGATAGTTGACATAAAGTTTAAGAGTCAGATTGGATACACAGATTTCACTACCAGCACTATTATTCAGATTTTCCTTCGGTGATCTACAACATGTATTGACCAGAGCAGTTTCAATACAGTTTCTTACTATAGTAATGCTAGGATTACTGTAGCTTATGTAACTTATTCTAAGAGTAGAGAGTATGCGATTTTTAATACAGTACTCACCAAAACACTCATCGTCAGCTTTATCACCCCATGAAAGGTGCAGGAGATCGACAGCAGCAGTACACTTCTGACATTCCGTCACAGACGATACTCCTGAATCATGAATGTTATCATGTGAACAGTCATGTTGAAAATTTCTAACTCACCCGTCACAAAGAGTGTCAGAAGAATAATTGTTCTAATCATTCGAACTTCTACGTTCCTGATGAGAAAAAAGCGTTTTTATACGAATTCTTATCTTTCATATGATAATACCGAAACGATAGGAATTTTTTCCACGAAGTGGTCTCACCATGTCGAAGTCAACTCAGACACTTCTACGAAAACTGGGGAAATGTTAGTGGGAAATAAGTACATTTCTGTTTACCAGAATACACTCACTGTGATAATTGTTTTCTGTTTCTAAAGTGGAATAATGATTTTGTTTTTTAGCAAAAATGATTCAAAGAGATTTTGACCTACCGCAAGTTGAGGTTCCCCAGTCAAATGCCGGCCCAGTCAATCTGTCGCTCAGTCCGAAGCCAGTCCATTAGCATTCCATCCATTGCCCAATGTCGTACAAGATCTCGCAGTATGACTACGGTAATGATTTACTGTAGTTCCGACAGCTGTCATTCAGTGGTTACTTTTCTATCCCTTTTTCGTCTACTACGGAAGCTTATTGCATTTGTTTTTCACAATAGTTCGTTTATCTGCGTTTATTGATCAATGCATTCGTTCAGAAGCAAATTCTCGTTTTCCCAGCCTGCATTTCATTCCCATCCAAATTAGGAAATTAGGGAAAATCGCGGAATATAAAACTGACACAATGAAGACTCGGGAACGTTTTAGAGCTATGTTCACTAAGCTCCTCGTTTTTACTGTTCTGCTCGGTGGGACTTGTGCTGAATGGGTTTGTTCTATTTTCGCTGAAAAGTTTGTAGAGGAATTTCTCTCTCTCTCTCTCTCTCTCTCTCTCTCTCTCTCTCTCTCTCTCTCTCTCTCTCTCTCTCTCTCTCTCTCTCTCTCTCTCTCTCTCTCTCTCTCTCTCTCTCTCTGCAACTCTAACACAACCTACTAAAACGCGAAATTTGATATGATCGCGGCGACGAACAAATATTACGTTAACAGTCAGAACCCTGGATTTTCAGAGCAGACATCCATCGCACTATCACCCGCCATGTAGTCTCGAATGTGGATCGTGTTCAGCTCAATACAGACACTACGCGTGTCGTGACAATTCGACCCAATGTACGGGGTAAGTTAAATATCGCTTCGCTTTGCTCAAAACGTTTGTACAGAAACAACGTAAAATACCGCACGTGCGAGTCAAGACCGTGTATCGACAAGAACGGCGATGCTACCTGCCAGAGTCATTGTGTAATGGCGTACGATGAAAATATTATGGTGAGTTGAAGCAAAAGAATGGTCAGAAAGTTTTACGAACTCAAGAAATGAATATTGTGACATACCGTACTAAGAACCTGCTGCAAAACTCCATAGAGACTCAGTCAACAGCGCATGAACATCATAGGGCTTTTTACGATAACGTAACTTCGAGTTGCGTAAGGTTGAAAGTGTTCTAAAATTGTTCAGCTCTCCAACGGACAATCCACAAAAGCATTGAAGTGTGTATTGCGAAGTAGCCCCTTCGATAGCAAGGTTGAATCAGTTGTCGCAACCAAGGCCAATATTATCTATGAAAGTGAGTTTCAATTTGAAAAAGAGAGAAAGAGAGAGAGAGAGAGAGAAAGAGAGAGAGAGTGAGAGAGAGAGAGAGAGAAAGAGAGAGAGAGAGAGATAGAGAGATAAATATAATTAATTTTTAGGTGAGTGTCCAACTGGATGGACTTACTTCCACTTAACCGACATGTGCTACAAGCAATTCTTTGATAATGGCATTCGAACGGTCAAAGATTGCCACGAACATTGTTTGAAACATAATTCAACAATGCTTTCAATTCACAGCGTCGAAGAGAACATGTTTGTGTGGAGTGAGTTGAAAACCATTGCAACCTACACTAGAAGAGACTATGTACTCCTAAATTTTTCTCGGGCGAACACAGGGCGCAGAACGGACATGGCGTTAATGGCAACGTCTGGTCCGTTTTGCGCATTTTGCTCGCCAGAGAAAAATTTTAGAGGTATTCTCGCTATGCTCGGGCCGTTTTGGTCCAACCTTCTTTCTTTCTTCCTCTTTTCTAAAAATAAAAATCATATAAGAAAACGTATGAGTCAGCCGTCAACCTTTTTTGAAACCTCGAGTCATAACCATAAGACAGCAAAAATGTATTCTTTCTTAAAAACAATTTTAAAAGGATGTGGCATATCGTTGATGCTTTTCAGGCGCAATTAGATTCATCACGTGAAAATAATAATTCTGACGTGAGGACCCTCATTTCTATCTCATTCTATCGTGGTAGATGTGCACATTAGAAATGAAAATGTCTCACGAAAAGTGGGCGGGGCTAGGGGGCGGTCCCCTTGTTCTATTAATATGGTTATTTTCCTTATTCCCGTCTGATTAGGCCCTAAATGGATAATCAATTTAATTAAGGTCTGATCGCGGAAGCCCAAAACGAAGATCTGATTCATTTGACGCTGGGATTAGGTCGTGATTGTACTTGGATCGACGGGACTCCTTATGACTACCAAATGGCTGATCGGTGCGCTAGCGACCCTACAACTTACAAAGTATGTTAACCTGCTGAAGAGAACACTCACCAGATATTCAGCTGAGGCCGATTGTAATGAATTGGGAAGCTTACAGTTGCGATTGCCCGGAGAAGAACTTCATTTGCAAGAGGAAACGAGAACAATAAATGTTAATTTTCATACTTTTTTTCTCACATTTATTCAAACACTGACATCAGATACATACAATTGTATATGGCGAGCATCACCGCTCTCCAAAGTTGATTGTGAGCTTCTGAAGTGAAGTGAAGTCTTTCTCGACTGCAACTGATTATCACCAATGGCCGTTATCCAATGGTTATTTCATGAAAGACAATCTCTAGAGAGTTGCTTCAGTTAGGAAGATGTTCTGGTTTGCTAATTAGAGCCAGAAATTCGAAAAAATGTTATTTGTAAAAATCTTGTTTGTACGGTGCGCTTCTATTTATTCGTGTTTATCATTTTCAGTGAATTTTGTATCACAATAAACTTGAACTTAGCAGAAAAATGGTGAAATGGAAAGGAATTATTGCATAGATTGAAAAAACTTTTTGAAGGCGAAATTGAGATGGTTCTACTCTAGAAAATGTCATCTACCATTTGGTCCAGAACTACTGACCGTAAACCGTTCGTAAATCCGGTCCAAATACGTTCCAAGCCGGTCAATCTGTAACCTATGTGTGGTACACTACCGGTCCGAGTAAGACTATAGTGCACTCTGCTAATTCCCGGTCCATTCGAATGTATCTGTCGTCCATTTACAGTCCGATTCATGAAAATTTTGATGCTACCTGTTTCGTGAAACTGGAACACATGATGTCATGTAGTCGATGAACGTCCATGTTTTCCCAAATCTTGAAATTTGCCAGCTCACAGCTTTTATGGTTGGAAAAGTTTAATACAGTGACTCCGACGAGCGAAACTGATCTGCGTGGAAAAAAGTGAGTAACCTGAATGGATGAATGACTGGGTGAAATCTGAACGGTCATGAGATCGACTCTATGATATCATGCACATATCTTCCTCTACCTGTAAAAAAGTTTGACCTCCGTAAATCGGTTACTTATTACTGTAGCAGTTTCGCCTTGAAATACAAGAACGTAAAAGTAATGCGCCTTTAATTTCAATGGACTGAAAGTAAGAATAATAATTTAATTCCACAAAGATCTAACTGTTCGTTATGAGAGTCCCGACTCCTACCGTACTCATTTTACAAAAATGCGACTGGCGCGCGTTTGAAATCGGGCAGACTTTTTGCTAGATATGTGTCATGTCTTCCGGCCATTTGCTAATTTAATCCTTGCTCAGGATTAGGGAGTGCGAACAATAATTTCAGTAGCGAACAAAAGTTTAATAACTTTTAATTTCGAACTCCGTCAAACGTACGCGATAACCCTCAATTTTTCACTGGAACTACTAAACATTTCAAAAAATAGAATTGCTCTTGTTGTTTTTAATTCAAAAGTTCCGTTCACTACTCCACACAACTTTTTCTCTAGGAAACAAAGGAAGGTTACAAAAATTTTTATTGCTCAAATGTTTGCAAATGTTCGAAGTGACCTCAGAGAAAAATTGAGGGTGATCGCTCAAGTTTAAAGTGAGTTATCGTAGAAATTAAGAGTTGCTAAACTTTTGTTCGCTATTGTACTTCAGTACGGTTTCCATTCAATTTACCGAACAAAAATTGCATTTTACAAAAACCATGTATTTGATGAACATTAAATTTGGAATGATCACTTCACTAGCTACATGGGAGGAGAGGTGGGATGTGTCACAGCCTTGTTGGTTTTTTCTTTTTCAAAATCATACAGGTTCAGTACCCACATTCAGTGTGATACAGTATCTCTTGCTCAGAGAATTATGATCATCGTTTCTCACCCGAATTAAATTGAATTTGAATTATATGGGAATGTGCACACTGGATGCGTCTTTATAAACCAGACAATTCTGTGTCATCGTTGATGATGATGATCAAACTTCTTTTTGGACTTGGTTTCTGCTGCTTGGCAGGTAGGAAATCTTACAGTAACCCCTGATTTTATTTCTCATTTCAGAAGCTGTGCTGAATTTCGATATTCTTCCCAAGGTAGGGTACAATAAAATCTTTCTCTTCGTCACCAAATTCTCGAAAGAAGGGGAGAAATGACAAAAAAATAAAACCGAAATAGTTTTCATATGACGATTTCCAGATCCATCAAACAGCAGAAGCGGCAACCTGGGAAGAATGGTCCCCATCTTGTAGCTCTAACCAATGTGGAGAATGTAAACTTCAGATGAGACGGAAAAAGGGAGACATTACAGGGTGAGTGACAGCCGCGTAAGGGTAACTAGCAGAGTTGCACGGAATTCCGACTTCCGCCTTCCGTTTTAAAAATTCACTTCCGACTTCTGTTCTGAAAAATTTTACTTCCGTGCAACTCTTGTAACTAGAATGCGAAAATAAACGGTCTCTACACTATGGGACGTGTCCGGACAGTATCTCATTCATTCTTTTTTTCGAGAATTGTGTTGTTTCACTTTGAAAGTCTCTGTATTCCCGAGAAGATGATCTGAACAGCTTTCAATAGGAACAACTTTTCACAAAATTCATCAAACACTCCAGATTGATTCATAATTTTGTACGGTATCAAGTTTGCGCTGTTGAAGTGTTGAATCACATTTATTGAATTTTTCTCAGCACATAGAGATCGAATCAAAACGCTCTCAAAGACATCTCGAAGGCGACGTTGAAGCGAAAGTATCTGGATAGCTTTTAGTTTTTACGTCCAAGCACTGTTGCGCGGCGCTATTTTTAGAATGAACACTCCCAATTCAATTTGACGAGAGTATTCCACCTATCTAGGTATTCCTCCGAAGTTCGTCACTGTATTTCACCTGTCTGTCGGAATGAAAACCAAGCTGAATGTCAACCTGGCTGTACTGGCATCGTGAGTTTTCTGTATGGTTTTTTAAGTTTGAAGAATTTTACTTCCGATTTTCGCGTGAAAATTTCGTTTATTTTTGTGATATACATATTTTGAATTTTTTCAAATTCTTGGACAAAAGACAATAGAATCTTCTTCTCTTAGGTGAAACATTGATTATAATTAAACGCGATGTCAGTTACGAGACAAGAATGGACCCATTGGAAAGACACTTTCTTCTAAAAAAACATAGAAAGCTGATATTCAGACAAAGAATAAGCTTTACGGCCATCCCGACGATTATTGCTTTGTGTCCGATTTCACGAAAGGATACCGAAACACTCGAGCTTATGAGTTTGCTGTGGCGAAGCCCTACAAGGTCAAAGTAACTTGTCCACCAGCCTACTACTTCTATCCAGACAGTGGACTTTGTTATGGAGTGAGTTTGAGTTTTGAAGAAAGTTCCCTGAAAAAGTCAAACTGATTCTTGTTTGAAAAAGAGACATGATCTCCAAAACTTTGGGTAGACCCTGAATAGACGACTGGACATCCTAATTACGGTCCAATGCCGCTCCAAACACTCTCTCTGCCACCAGTCCATTCACAGTCCATCTGTCACCCATTTACAGTCCGCTCATAACATTGCAGGGTACTTTTCATTGTTCTTCACAACCCACTGCCACCAAATCCATGACCTTTCATACCGTAACGCAGGATGTTTCGGAGTGAACCATTTTCAAGGAAAAAACTTCATTATCGATTTAAAGTCTTGTTGGTGCAGCCTTTTCTTTCGAAAATCGGAATATATTACCTTGAAACTGTTGGTGTTTTATTTATTGACATTCTTGTGGGTGTTGAAGCTCTCCCCTTCTGGAAATGTTTGATTGTCCAAGGAAAAAGGCTGGGAGTAAAATCGATTGAAGATGGGAAGCAGAGAAAATGATTTTTGTTCTAAATCTTCGAAGATGGATAGAGTAGGAGTTCACAGCAAGAGTAGATACAAAAATGGTTTTGAAGCAGGTTGTCATTACCTTATGTCTCGTCTGGAGAATTTATTCACAACTTTTCGGATCATTGCAGAGATTTATCGGAGCCAGTACCCTTCAAGAAGCTTTCAATGGTTGTGACGCTATTGGCGGTACCCTTGCAGTACCTCACAACATGAAGGAGAATCAGTTCCTAGCAGGTGAATGTTACACATTTTGAATAATTGATCTGCCTACTTGTTCATACCGTTACCATAAAACGGCTTTTCAAACCACACCCTTGTGATTCAATATGTAGCTACACATTGAATCCACTTTCTGAGAAATTCTCAGTTTTTCATCAAAATATCTTCATGGACGAGATTCATAAAAAGTCTGCAAAATCAAATTGTTCAGAAATCGGAATGACCCCATATGTTTATGATCATGCCGACATAAAGGCTGTCTACATCGGAGTCTTGATGAAACGAGGACGTCTGAGTGCTGCTGATAACACTACTGTTACGTTCACCAACTTCTTCGACAAAAGAGCATTCAACCTGTATAAAGATTCGAGAGACTTTGACGGAATCGCAGTGAGTTGTTTTGTTGAAATCGACATGAGCAACTGGTTCAAGGGGCTGATATTTATTACGAAAAAGTAGACTGAATCACGAATCATGAATCTCATTTATCTTGTCGACACCTCAAATTTTAGGCTTGGATAAGGTTTGAAGCACTAGTTAGGTACAAAGCTATGATTTGATCAAAGTTCAAACTTGATTACCACAAAAAATTTTTGCACCTTGTAAGCTCACATGTAGGGAAATGGTTCATGATTCGATTATTCAGATCACTCTTTCGTTATGATACCATTAGACTACAGTGATTTCACTTGGAGAAGAGCGTTTCTGTATGGATCGCTTGAAATTAAAAAAAAACTGAAAAGGCGCGAATTTGAATGTTTAAGCTGGTGCTCCAACGTTTTTCAGTTGTTTTCTCTCAAAAGAACCTCGATAAAGCCAGATCCGAAAAGTTTCGGACTACATTTGTAAGATAAAAAACGACTGGGCACAATTCAGATGTACGTTTCCAAGACGGCCCCTGCGAATGGAGATGGATTCGGAAAATGGACTTACGCACCAAAGAACACCAAGACTGTAGCTTTTTGCCAAGTTCAACCAACGATCCTCTCTTAAAATAAATTTATCTTGTTCGTGGTTGAAGTTTTAATCCATAACCTGGTCCTACTAGACCAATCAATAAAGATATCATTGTGATTTGGATCTTTCGGTGTCTTAAAATGAAAACGTAAAAAATTTCTTTATAACATTACACTGAAAAAATAAAAATTTCACCGTGTTTAAAACATAATTTCTATTTTTGAACAACTCGATTAGATCTACAAGGCTTATAGCTACAGTATGCAGTTACTGTACGCAAAATGAAGAGATCTTTTCTTCGCTTCCTCCATAGTTTTCTTCTTCCTCCATAGAGACCTTTTCTTCGCTCAATTTTGACATTAATGTTTCGATATGAACAGTTTTTTGCGAGTAATTCGCGATCAGTCTGTACGTCTTGAATATGACCGAACACGTCCTGCCTGCCACTTGAAGATTGAATAAATCACTCAAAATGGGAAACTGGAGTCGTTCTTCTAGATTGTAACCTAGTGTGACACCAGGTAATTCAGCTCGTCAAACTTAAGTCGACTTGATGGGTTGTAAAAACACGGATGTTGTAGGATCTTTCCCTTGCCTGGAGACGATGTTCAAATGTAAGAAGGCTTATTATCCGCGCACAAATACAGTAGTTTCCAACGTTACGCAATGGAAAAGATGGATAATCTGAAGAATTGAATATGGCTGACAAACAAGAACTGTCCATGTCAATGTTGCCGAGAGGTCCTGGTCTGCGCATCGAGTGGTTGGTATACGGTAATCATAGAAATGATGGGCCTATATGTAATTTCAAGTCGTATCAGCTCGACCTCACTCGATGAAAATGTTTTCAACTTAATTTATTCTCTCTGATGACTCGATAAAAGTCTTCAACTTTCAATATTTTAAATGTAATATTTCAGATTTTTTACCACCCTTCAAAATCAAATTTAAAACACTCGAATCAATTTGTTTCCGAATAAACTTGATGAAGAGATGAACGAGTGCTAAATTACTTGAATTCTGTTTCTTTTGAGGCTGGAGCCAATTGAATGAAGATGCAAAAACGTCGAGAGACTACATAAACGGTTATCTTGACCATCTTCCATAATGAAATTCAGAATGGTGGTGTTGGCGGCCTCCGGTAATTGTCCACTTTGCCCTCTGCCCATATACCCGTGGCGATTGGCTTGCCTTCCGCCAGCTGAGCTGCAGAAGGCATGACCACGCCCACTAGAGGGAGATGGAGCTCCGTCTTTCTCTCGTTCTCTCTCGTTGCTGTCCCTTGCTCCAAACCCCTCCGTATATGGACGGACCCTAACCACAATCCACGGACCCCCTTTTTTAGTGAGAAAATACTACGTCGCCTAGTGCGAATGTATCGCGTTTCTACTACTGGATTTCAACTAAATCCTTTTGTTTCATCCCATCTGATTCTTCTCTTGAGCTGATTTCTCTTTCATTTCATCAAACACTATGAAGTTTTAAAGTTCAGAACTTCTTGATGAATTCCTCCCTTCACCTAATTTTAAAGCCACTGTTTTTTTCTCAATGAAGTCAACAAGTTGAAACTTTTACTAGAGGATTTAAAGCAGGTTCATCTCATCTGAAAAACATTGAAATAAATTCAGGTTTCTTGATCAATCATAATTGACAGATTTTAGGCCTAAGCATCTCAAAATCAATAAACGTAGGGATAGGTTAACGGTCTAATCCAATTAGATTATTATGGTCCTTCATTTGACTCCACTGAAAATATTATTCAATATCCTTATTCACGTCGACACGAGCAAAAATATTCATAGTTCTCACTAAAATTGTTTGACAAGAGTAAAAGCTTTTCTACACGGGAAAGTATAGTTCTCATTTTTGTTACAGTAAATGCAGTTCTTGCGATGAGTATTGGATTTTTCAAAATAAAGATACCTTCAAACATCAAATTTTATTGAAACTGTGAAGCTAATCTCGGAGTATTTTTCGATTCAAATTTATACAGAATATATCTCTTCTCCGACTTGAGATCGAAGTGGCGACTCGAGATCGAGCACTGCTAACGTCGCACTACAAAAATTCATGAGCCTTTTCAGAAGCTTTATTTTCTCGTAGCCCAACAACAACAATATCATCTTAATCCTTTCTCACTAAGATTTCTTCGAGTTAGCGTCTACATTAGATTAATTATGTTAAAATGTGATCCAGTTGAAATCTTTTGTCAGTACAGCGAAAAAACACTATCGTAACTTGAAAAACATCTCTCGGGTGGGGGATATTGTTTTTGAGTTACCAGTGACCGCTAGATGTGGCAAAACATAATTCTATTTTAAAAAACTTAATACGAAAAAGTGTACTGAATCGTTTCTATTAAGAATCATTTCCTCAAGGAGGGCTTACAAGGTGAAAAAATTTTTTTGTGATAATCAAGTTTAAACTTTGATCAAATCTTATCATCGTACCTAACTAGTGCTTTGAACCTTACCTAAGCCTAAAATTTGAGGTGTCGACAAAGATAAATGAAAAAATGATTCTTAATAAAAACGATTCAGTACACTTTTTCGTATTAACTTTTAAAAAAGCGTTTTTGTCTAGTAGATCCAAATTCGAAACCATCACGGTCCCGGTCTGATACTACCTCGCAACAATGTCTTCTGCTGCTGTTTCTCAGGATCAATATGCCATCTACATGAAAAATGAGTAGAGAGATAGTTTCGATGTGAAAACTTTAACTTAAAAACTTGGAGTTCAAATAAAATTGACCTTAAAGACGTTACTCGGGAGTTATTGACACTATGAGTTAATCCATTCAGCGTAAACTTTTTTCTTACTACGTCCAACAGCTAAAATGTCATATTTTCTGGATCTTGTTTGTAAAATAATGAATTTTCTCTGTCTGTATGTCTCTCTCTCTCTCTCCCTCCCGCGCTCTCTTTTTCTCTCTCTCTCTCTCTGCCTCTCTCTATGCTAATCCAATTTTTTTGCAGCGAAGATGGAAGGTCTCGAAACTTGTGGCGGCCTGACATCGGACCCTCTGTTGTCGGCCGCGCTGACCTCTCCGAGATCCGGAGGTCTCCATCGTGATATTCAGCGAGATTCCACGAGTAACGGAGAATCGGAGCTGTTCGACTTTGCGTCTCATAGTGAGCAGAATCATCTGGCTGCGGCTATCTATGGGTGAGATTTCACTTTGATAAGGTTATGATTCGCTACGATCACGTAACGGAATTCCACCTAGACCACCGAGTTTCATATCTCCGATAGAAAAATTACTGCTCTTTCAAGAGTTTAACCATAATAATTCAAAATTTGAGTCCAACAGTATGATCCTGGCTCTAATTTTTCAAACCATACTGTATGTTCTCATCAGGAACTGACCTTCAGCGTGAATAACATCCAGAGTTGGGACCTATCCAGTTGTGTTTCCAGCGTTTTTTGTTTGAAACATGTCGTTCAAAAAAACGCGCAAAATGTTTCTACATGAAAAGTTCATTATTTGACCTGCTTAACACAAGTGGATAGGTCCCAACTCTGGATGTGAATAACGCTGAAGGTCAATTCCTGTTCAGATTCATAGTTCAGAATTTTGAGAAAATACATTGATGAAAATTTCTTCAATTTATCAGAAACAGTGATTATCTGAGGCTCTGAAAATAGAGAACAAAATGAATTACCTTAATTTTTAAAATTAATTTTTTAAAATTTTTTTTTAGCTTAAAAACGGCTAAAATGTTCCACAGGAAAACTTACCTTTTTTCCTATTTCATAGATCTGACTAGGTCACATATCTGAATCTGAATCACGTTCGAGGTGTGGGAAAAATTGATTTTAAGATGCAATCCAATATTTAAGTGGTAGAGGGCATTAATGTTAACCTGTTAATTTATTGTTCGAGAATTCGCCGGACATTAAATTTACTAACTAACATGTTTGAACTTCGTGGACACAACGCCAACCCACCTCCACCATGGCTACCTTTGTTCCCCGTCTTTGATTTGATATTAGAAAGCATACGATCGATGAGAGAGGAAATTATATGCAAAAAATAATGTGCTGCCTCCCTTCTTTCCCATGAACGCCATTCGCTTTTACAATATACGGCGTGAGCTGTGAGCTGTATGTACTGTCCGTACACTTCTTATACGGGCCTAATGTAAGTATTTTATTCCAAATTTTTAACTCGAAGGAAGTAACGACTCCTTTCGAGATTGGTTGTTTGAGCTATCAAAAATTCCAGTCAATCAATAATTCCAGTCTCTCCCTTTTTAATTCTTTTAGGGGCACGGTGTAAGTTTTCGAGTCTAAATGTTCAACAGAAAAACAGTCCCCCCCATTCTCGTATTTGGTGGTACGATGAAACATTCACGAATTCCTAACACCCCAGTAGTAAGAAAGACGTAGTTGTTTCAAAAGACCACCCACAAAGAAAAGGGGTCTTTTAGCAAATATCAGTCACAATCTATCATTTTTCAGTAACTATGCAACTCTGACGACGCTCCAACCTCTTCCTCCAATATCTACAGTAACATCCAAGGAGGAAAGGTTCACTAGAGAGTCTGATTCGCCGTCTAACGACAATCCGAGGTGAGAATACCTTAGGGTATTTAACGTTAACGTCTTGATTCCAGTTACTTCTTCACTTCGGCTACACAACCGTTCACGTACAATGGGGTGAAGTACGAGTATGATGCCAAGAACGAGGATGGGGACGATGAGTCACCACGTAAGGCAATTAAATAGTCTGAGACCCCTCTTTTCAAGGAAAGAGAGAGAGAGAGAGAGAGAGAGAGAGAGAGAGAGAGAGAAAGAAAGAAAGAGAGAGAGAGAGAGAGAGAAAGAGAGAGAGCGAGAGAGAGAGAGAGAGGAGGGAGATAGCCAGAGAGGGAGAGAGACAGAGAGGACGAAAGAGAGAGAGAGAGGAGGGAGATAGACAAGGAGGGAGAGAGAGGCAGAAACATAGAGATGATTGCTACGTCAAATTTTTTGTTGCTATGTCGCACTTCTTTAAAAAAAAAGAAAACTTTATTTTTTCTATTCAGACTAAATTTTGATAAGACGTACCTACTGACCTAATACCTAATACGTACCGACATAAGACCTAGCTACGCTCAGATATCACATGTTACGTAAACTGTTCAACACCACAAGAAAACGTCTGACCTATCTTCGCTCGAAATTTTTTCTTTATTTTCTCATGCTGCAAACAGTAATTAGGCACGCAATCCATCATGAACTGTCGCCCGTAGTCTGCAATGAAAAATGACGGCAGATGGTCAGCCTCTGGGGGCATCAAAGTCGTGACGTTTATCTAATAACCAAATCTTCAGCCCCGACTTCCACTTCGCCGTCGGATTACGAGTCAAACAACAACCAAGATCATCCGTTTTCGTCCAACAGCTTTGTCCCCAACTTCAATGGGTGAATTTTTGATTGGTGGAAATGTTTCAGTAAAAGGTGGCCAGTTACAACAAAATGGGCAACAGTAGTGCTGAGAGAAGTGGAGAAATTATATTTCACTAAAATATGGCTCGTAAAAAACATTCGAGTCCCTGTATTAAAACTTTCTTGAAAAGAGTACTGTTTTAATGAAAAAGTGTCATTTTCACTAGTACAGTTACGAGAAACTAGTTGAAGTTGAAGAAAACATGCATGTTCACAGAGAGTGGTTTTTTTGAGTCCAAGTGATGTTCACTAGGTGTCTAGATGGTAATGATATCTAGGCTATCTATAATTTAAAAATACACTTTGTAGTATTCTTGGTGACTGATTCTTACTAAAATAACAATGAATCTTCAGATCTCCAAAACTCGACAAGGAATGTCTCATGTTCACTTCCTTCGGTGACAGTGAAGACGGCGAGCATTCAGGAGAAGACAACAAGAACAACTCTCCGATGATGCACTCGCATTCAATAGGAATGGACGATGATATGGATGACGATGGTGAAGAACTTAATACAAAAGTGAGTCATTATCATAGTTGCAAGAAGTTAACTCATTATCGTTTGTGAGTTTGGAAACACTGTTCCTTCCAAACAGATAAATCAGGAATTTGATCATGACGACTTCTGAGAGAATTTTTTAAAGTTCAGCAAATTTCAGGAACTAGCTATTCAAATTTCTTCCGAACTGAAAAGATATTCGATTCCTCAGGCCATCTTCGCTCAGAGGGTTTTATGCAGGTATTCTGAAAGAGAGAGAGAGAGAGAGAGAGAGAGAGAGAGAGAGAGAGAGAGAGAGAGAGAGAGAGAGAGAGAGAGAGAGAGATAGAAAGAGAGAGCTCAGAAAGTTCAAAACAAAGCCCTCGTAATGCATTTTCCGGTCTCGCCTAATTGTTCCCACAATGAGATTTAGATCGCAAGGCACGCTCTCCGACCTTTTACGGAACCCCAAACCATGGTCAAAGTTAAAAAGTGGAAGGGAAACGTTCAGAAGAATGGCGAAATGGCTCCAGGAGCCGGAGTTTCAGAGAATGTCTGCGCTAAGATTAGCTGGTGAGTATGAACTTCTTTGAAAGAAAATTTGAATAGTTCGAGAAATATTTCTGGAGATAGACTACAAATATGTTGATGTTAGTAGTTTGACCTATGAACGATTCCAGCAAGTTCGGAAATGTTTAATATCTCAATACGGTCAAGCTCCGGTTTCGTCCATAAAAATAAGAACGAAGAAATTTGCTGCTAATGGTAGATTAGATCAAACGTCCGCTGGTTACTTTTTGGACATCTTTGTACTGACAAATTCAAACTTCTACTCATATTTCAATTATCGGTCATAGAAATACGAACGATAACAATTCCGCATGGTTCACATCATTGTGGACGGCTTCAACCCGCACCAGGTGTTAAAAAACGCATCCCCTCCATTCTGTCTAACGCCTAGCCGCTTCGTAAACAACCCTAATTACTGGGTTTTCGCGCACTCGAGCTGAATCAATGGATAACACGATTTCTGTCTGGCAGAGACACAATGGTAACCAAAGAAGCACCCGGACGCGAGGGTGACAGATGGCTTCCCGAAATTGGAGATGCGGTGGCGGTTGTTGTGCCAGCCACCATGAGGACACCATTTTTGAGTGGTTTGGGGGTCTTTTTAATTTCAAGCAGGAAATGCGGCTTGTCTTGACATTCAAAATTGGGTTCAAGAAACTGCATTATCCAAAAACCGGTTTGTACATCGATAAAGTAATATTCCATGAATATGGTCTGGACAAAGTGAACCAGCTTAATATTGAAAACTGGGTTGCAAACTACTGACTGATTTATAGTGAATGAGAAAAAAAGCTCATGGACAAAAAGTCGTATTCGTTTCACCACCATAAAAAAGCCAGCATCCATTCAAATCGCAGGTTTTTGAATCGTGTAATTTTTATGCCGAAATGAGAAAGAAAAAAAATCATATTTTTGAATAGACCTCTAATCATTTTACTTCCACCATTTAGACAGAAAGAAGTGGAAAATAATATAAACTCTCTAACTTGAATTCTATGCTTCAAGAAACTCTGAAAACCTGCTTCTAAAGCTAAAAAGAAAAGGGATATGAACATAGAGAAGAAAGTTACTTAAACCTCTTTAAAGACCATGTCCAATTGTGAATTCTGAGAGGATGAAGAACTTTGAGTTGAGTTCTAATAAAAAGAAAACGAAGCGGCATATATCCAAAAATCCTTCCTTCAATAAGTGGCTATTCCAACCCTGCGTCTGTGAGGAACGTCAATATGTCATAGCGGTGAAACTTCTCGAAAACCTCGTTCGCTGTGACCATTTCGTGATTAATGTGATCAATATGCACGAGCGGATCCAAGTAGAAGCGAGCCAAAGCCATTTTTCCTAATGTCGATATGCTCCAGTTGAGAGTCGATTGGTTCTTGTGGCAGGGGGCTTTCTAAGCCACTTCGACGTCGACCTCAGAATCCGTAGACCGTCGCCAACCTCAAGTTGAACGCGTCACACGAATAACGTCATTTCTCTCTTTTCAAACCACTCCGTGACGGCTGAAGCCGTCAAAAGCGATCGATTCAGCTGGTGAGGGAGTTCTGGAAGACGAGAGACGCAGTGTGACGAGCAGAAGCGCGCTCCATCTTGGGAGCTCTCACCCTCCCCCTCTTCGCTTCGTTTCTGCCAGCTAGGCTTCGTGTATACGAGAGGGGTTATATAACTGGGGACCAAGGGAAATTTCGTCTTGGTTTTCGTCTTGGGTGGTCCTTTTTCAAAATAACCATAACAAGATTGGAACTTTAAAAAACTTAAAAATTGCATATTTTTAGTCATGGGTAGCCTTTTTTCGAACAAAATACAAAAATAAGTCAGTAAAGAATTAATTTTCTTTAAATGAGTTATTTCTAATGAGGAATTCGTTTTCGTCTTGTTCTGTTGTTTTAAAACAAATAATAATATTTTGTTTTGACTAAACTAAAGCTGTCGTTTTCGACTTGGGTGGTCTTTAACAAAACTATATTTTTAGTTGTGAAAAAGTAATTTTTTCTCGTGAGTGATACCTATTCCTGACAAATAGAACAAGAACTTCTAGAAATCACAAGTTTGTTCAATTAAAAACAAATTCCAGCCTGTAAGCGGAAAGAAGAACAAACGGTCAACACAAGTTCACCTCCGGCACCGAAAAAACCGCGATTAGTCTTCACTGATATTCAAAGGAGAACACTGCAGGTTAGATACTGGTTCAAAACTGGACTCGAGAAACTTCCTAGGGTGAAAAATAGTACCTTTCACCCAATCCTAGACTTAACTATAATCCGTAATAAAGCATAACTAGTGTGCTGCGAGTAAGTACAGAGAAATGAATGTGTACACAATTAATGAGCCTTGTCACTTTGAAAAATCGTCTACTGGCATAGATTGTAAAACCTCCGAAATTGCACTGCGTATTCACCACTGGAGATGGGGCGAGCATAGATCAAATTCTTGCCATGCGCGGCGGTGAGCGAGAGCATCAAATACAGTACACCTCGTCACCTCGATCATTTACAGGCAATCTTCAAGGAGACGAAACGACCATCCCGAGAAATGCAGCTGACGATCAGTCACCAACTCAATCTAGACCCTACTACGGTAAGTTGAAAGCAAATTCAAGAAAATTATAATTCATAAGGCCTGGAACTGTAAAAAGATGAAGTCAAGTTTGGAGATTACGAACTCTTTCAAGCAATCAGATAACCCGACCTAAAAAATAAATCGGTCATGAGTTCCAGACAGTGTGAAATCACAAGACATTATACGAAGATTACCAGATGTTAAACAGAAGTTACACAAATCTTCAATGTATGTGGCTAAGACTTACAAGTTTTCTTTTCGCGAGTAAAGTATTACAAAAACAGCGCGAATCGTCACTTTGTGTAGAAGAAATTTAATGACATGTCCGACAGGAAACGCAACCAACTGCTTCAGGTGGCCAACTTCTTCATGAATGCACGCAGACGAGGGTACGAACAGAAGTTGAACGGAGGCGAAGACGAACTCTCGAACCACAGTGGATACATCAAGGAAGAGCTCGATCATCTTGATTCCAAAGAGGAGGTACTATTTGAAAGTAACGATCTTCGGGGAAATCAACCTTTCCTTCGATTTTCTTCAGTATAACCGTATGAAACGAAGTTATTTTGGCAACAACCCAATTTTCCATAACACGGGTTTATCAGTCTGAAATGATAATAACTTCCTGCTCGAACAGGAACGCAAAAATTGATGGCAAGGGTCTTGTATAAGGCCCAGCATCTTTTAAAGGGTTTCAATTGGTGTTTCGCACCAAGGAAGAGTCACTTCACCCTGTCGCCGACCTCTCGCGGGTTTCGCCGATTTGATGAGTAACTGCGGTCAGAATGTGTCAAGAAGCATTGGCTACAATTGTAATGTCAGTGTTTCGACAAAAATCAGGATTTTTCAAAATTTTCAAAGAGAAACATGAACATTATTAAATTCAAAGTTAACGAAATAGTCGGATAGAATTTTGGTGAAGAAATCACAGGAAAAAAAATTACAATTCAAATTTACTTTTTTGATCAAAGAATGAGTAAATCAGACAATAAATTTGAATTAGAAGTGAATTCATCTATAAATTTGCTCTGATTTTCTCCAAAGTGAATAAAACTCTGGAGTATTAAACAATGCAAGCCAAAGGTTCTTGTCACTTTCTAGCCCCCGTTTCCCCTAATTTTTGTCAAAACACTGACAACACAATTATAGCCAGCACTTCTTGACGCCTTCAAGCCCCAGTTTCACACCAAATCGGCGAAACCCGCGAGAGGTCGGCAACAGTGTGTAGTGACCCTTCCTTGGTGCGACTCACCAATTGAAACCCTTTAAAAAAGCTGGGCCTTATACAAGACCCATGCAATCAATTTTTGCGTTCCTGTTCGACCAGGAAATTGGGTATTCTGGACTATGTTAGTCTAAATAAACGTAGTTTTTTTCAACTGATAAAAATTTACAAAAAATTCTATTTTAGGATAATTGAACTGTAATATAAACTGTTTCTTATAAAATTGAAACTTGATTAATACAGAAATATTATTTTTCATTTAACTAAAATTCAACTTTTCTGAAAAACCCTCCAGTGGAGTGACAAATTTCAGCTTCTCGACGTGCTGAAGGATGAGAACGGAGAAGAAATTAGCCTTTTCTAGTGATAGCAAGTCACGATTTGGGACCAACCAATTTGGCACTGGTGCATTTAGGCTTAGGAATGGCCAAAATGGCTTGATCATTCTTCGGCTCAAGAAAGTTTTAAGCTCTATTTCACTTATTCCCCATTATTTATTCTTATTTATCTGCTCAGAAACTGAGAAAAAGTGTTCTTTTATCATGCCATAATTTATTGAAAGATATCTCGGAGAAATAAGGAGTTTCACAAGGTACTAAAAAAATGATTAAAGAAATAAATTTATATGTATAGGATTATTTATATATATATGATTAATTCCGATATTTCTAGTGAAATCACTGGAAATATGATCATAATTGAAATAGAATTGTTTTGACTATTCTTATTGATTCATTTAGTTCTCAACTTCTCCGAGGTATTTTTTCATCAACGCCATTTTGCCTTTTGTGGTTGATAGTTTCAAAAAAAAGAAAATAAAATGAAATTAACCTCCTGATTTTTCCCCATGACCTTATTTTCAAGGAATTTGGTTATCTTTTGTTGGGTTGCGGTTGGAATTTGAAAGCTGTGATGAGAATCGAGTATAGAAAAAGAAAAATTGCTTTTCTCGCAGTTATCTTTCTAAACCGGACCTTCACCCCTGCTGAGTGCATTCTAGTCAAGTGTACATAAACTTTTAAACTATTCGAGATTGTGATACAGTACTCCGATCTCTAGTCCCGTTCCGGTTACTGTATCTAGTTACAGTATCCCTCCACTCCCCTTGTAACCACGGTTAACTGGCACTCTCTTTCTAGTTTCTATATTGTAGTTGGTTTTATCTAACATTCATTTTGTGAGAATAAATTATTATCAGAAGGAATCTTCACTAAACGCTTCTAATGTATTGTTTACGGCTGAGAGCAAAGGAGTCAGCTTGGATTGGAGAAAGACTCTTGTAATGAAACAACAGCCAATTGAACTTATCGCCTCTAACTCGAGTTTGTGACGTTCCGAGCGGAGAATGGTTAACTGAAAGAATAATAATATCCGTTGCTTCCTATACCTGTTGTTCTGAGTGTCATTATTTTGTGATTTAATGAATTAAATAAGTTAGAACGAGCCCGATCTGACTCATAAAAATACTTCAAAAAAAAACAACCTCAACCAAAAAAAAACAGTTTTTAAATAATGCAAGTGAATAAAATCTAGATCGGACAGGGTAACATAGTGCCTGATTGTTTTGACCACGTAACCAATCGTGGTTAGTAGGCTTTCATGTAACCTATAGAACCAAAGTTCGTTTCCAAACACCGATATTTTTGCTTTTTCTCTTTCACATAAATAAAACTATAAAAAGGCAAGAGCCTCGATGAAATAAATGCAAAAGTAAATTCAAAAAACGATTCAAATTGGAGAGAATCAGAAAATAAATAACCTCTGACACCACTTCGTGTTCACCAAACGTTCTCGCTCGTTTTTCCAACTGGTCGATTTTCCGAAAATCAGAATTCTTCAGCGGGATGAATTGGTTGTCGTCAATCGGGTAGAGATGCATGTCAGATGGGTACACGCTGAAAAGTCAGCCATATGAATAATGTTTTTTTTCTGCCGTTCCCGATCAAATTTTCGAAAATTTTTTTTTGTGATTTTAAAATTAATTATCAGCATTTTGAAAAAGTCATCAAGTAACAAACATAAGTCTATCTTAAATCAATGAAACGGAAAATGAATAGTTTCCTGCATGAACAGGAATGCAAAAATTGATAGCTAGGGTCTTGTTTAAGGCCCAGCTTATTTTTAAAGGTTTCAATTGGTGTTTCACACCAAGGTAGGGTCACTACACCCTGTCGCCGACCTCTCGCGGGTTTCGCCGATTTTGTGTGAAACTGGGGCTTGAAGGCGTCAAACCTCTGGCGTGCTTTCGTTATCGGAAATTTTGAAAGAAAAATGATAGCACAAGGGGTCCGCCCCTTTTGCTCCGCCCATTTTTGGTGAAGCATTTTCATTTCTAATGTGCACATCTACCACGGTAGGGAGAGTGAGAAATGAAAGTCGTCACGTTAGAATTATCTTTTCTTGTGATCAATCTTTAGCGTCTAAAACGCTTCAACGATATTTCACTCTCTTACAACTTTTTTTCATATTTTTTGAAGAATGAGTCAAATTTTTGCAGTGTTATGGTTATGAATTGAGGATGACTGTTAATCATATTTTTATACATAGAAGTTCATAAAGTCTTAAAAACATACCCAATCCATCCGATATCGCTGATATACGCGTCTTTTCCTTCACTGTTGTCCTTACTCGAACCAAATTTGTAAGTTAGGAAAATTTCTATTCCTGCATGCTTCTTTTTTCTATAGAAAGTAATTTCCTTCTAACTCACCGTGAGGATCACAATCAAAAAATCCATAAACTGGAATTTGAAGCTTTTCTCGGAGCCAGCGTACGAAGAGACGTGTACAAATGTCGGGGTAGCCTTTTCCCTAATTTTTTTTTATCGTTTTTCGAAAACTCTTTTTTCGAGAATGATCTGAAGTCATTCTAGAAACATTTGTTTTGAAATACTTCAATTTTAATTATAAAAAAACGAACGGTTATCAGAATAGACCTCTTGAAAAAGCGAAACATGTCTTCATCCTTCAGCTTCTGGAACGTCGCTTCTTTTTCAACGACGAGAATGAATTCAGCATCACTGATAACTTTATGATCCATAAGATCTTCTGTAAGTTCCGGAATGGCGAGAACTTCATAGATAGTATACCGGAAATGAGAATATTCTGCAGTCGAGCGTCTATAAGATCAGTACCGTTTTTGAGAAAAGAAAGCGAACCTTGCAGTAAGCCTTTACTACAAGATGTCTGAAGAAGCTGTGATCCAATTTCATAGCAACGAAAATAAACCACGTTAAGTTCCTTCCTTTGACAACCTAAAATTTCACAGGCAGAAGTTATTGAACGATCGCAAGTTGACTGTGAGCCATAGAGATTTGCATTCTCGTAGTAAAGATCTCTGAAATCAGTACTGAATTGAAAAATAAGATCAAAATACCTTTTGGTTGAAGACTTTCCGAGAAGGACGAGTTTATAAATTTGCTGGAAGCAAAAAATATCACTAGCCAACTTTTTAGAATGCCGACCGGAGTAACTTAGCTGAAACGCAGATTCATCGTAGGATCTGAAAAGGGTTTTTTGAAGAAAAAACTGTCATAACTTACGTTCGAAGCACGATTTTTGAAGGGACGATGCTCAGTTGTTTGATGAAATCGGTAAAGAGAAACTCCAGTTTTGCTACTACGTCCGCTTCATCCATTTCGAAATACTTTGAAAATGAAAAAGAAAAACAGGAATAAATCGATAATCTACCTACAGTAGCGGTCAGAAAATTTAGTTTCTACAGTAATTTTTCATCTATTTTTTCCTAAAGTTTGCTTTTCCATATAATCCCATTCTTTCATCAAAAAAGGTTTGTTTCACGTGAAAAAAGATAACTCAAGATATTTCAGATTATGTACACGTCAACTGGCCACGTTGGCAGCGTTATTTCGAGCTTTACTGCCAGTCATAGCCTGACTTCGTAGTGGTTGTCTTACTTCTGCACTTCTACGAAGTTACCGATGGCTGAATATTTGAATCGAGCCTTCTCGGTGAAATTCGATTTCAAAAACTTCACCGAACTGGTTTTACATGGAGAGAAAAATTTTCCCGGAGCCAGGGCTCAACGGTTCTTCGGAGACCATGTTGATTTTATCGGACAGGTGAATTTTCATTTTCAATTTTCAACTTCATCAAATACTCCAGATGTCTATAATCTATCTGGTAGTCATATTCGGGCTCCAGAAAATAATGGAAAATCAAAAGGCGTTCGATTTGAAGTTACCGCTGGCTTTCTGGAATTTATTTCTTGCGATATTTTCACTTTGTGCGTTTGTGAGAATCATTCCAGAATTCTTCTCTGTGCTTTTCACCGAGGGCTTATTCGGTTTGTGAGTGCAAAATTTGTTTCAAATAGAGTTCTTTCAGACACTTACTGTTATGCGTACAGCTATACGAGTGGTCAAAGTGGATACTGGGCATATCTTTTCATGATTTCAAAACTGTTTGAATTCGTTGACACTATCTTCATTGTTCTCAGGAAAAGACCTCTTATCTTCTTGCATTGGTGAGATTTTGATTTTTAGCACGCGTCCGAGTTTTTACCCACAATATATCAAATTTCGGTTACTGTATTCTAAATAGTTTTTGTAATTTCACATTTTTTCTTCAAGCTAGCGGATAAATCTGAAGTGTGAATTGGTTTCATTCATGAAACCAAACTTCTAGGTATCACCATGTTTTAACCTTCATCTACACGTGGATGGGGCACATCACGAATCCTGGTTATAGCAGATATGGTGCTATCATCAACTCTTTTGTACACTCCATCATGTACACGTAAGAGTTTTTAGACGAAACGTTCTATAACCAGTTTTAGCTACTACTTCTCAAAGACCATGGACATTCAAGTACCGCGATTTATGTCGAAGTGTCTGACAAGACTTCAAATTTCGCAGTTTGTAATCTCTCTGGCTATGTTGGTTCATCTCTTCATAGCTATCAACTTCCAAGGAGTGAGTTTTTCGAAGATTACATGGAAAAATTATATCAACAGTAGAATTATATTGTATCCATTATTTTCAGGCTAACTGCGATATGGACTGGAAAGCTTATAGCATGGCTCTGTTCATCGACGTCACGTACATGTTTTTATTCATCCAATTCTTCATTCAAAGCTACACGAAAGACACGAAGAAGAAGACTGTCTAACTCTTGTATTCATTTCCTTGTGCAAAATATATCGAAACACCTTCGTTTTCATGTCTTACCTACTTGTTTCCAAAACGCATAAAATACTATCTGTTTCAATAATGAATTTCTTGCCCTTATCAGACTCGGCACAGAACGTGCAGATAATAAACTGATAACCGATTCGTTTTCCGATGTCTCAGTGTACCTTTCTCACCTCGAGTAATGGGGTGATGGGGCGGTGCAAGAAGTTTTCTGGCACCTCTCTGGGTCGCCACAGAGTCTTCACTTTTTCAAGTCTGCCACACATGTTCTCTTATTTGTTTTTACCTCTGTCTACCGCTTAGTGCGGTTGGAGTACTTTTATTCAACTTTAAACGCTCTTCACAAATCATAGGTACAGAAAATCAGTAAAACTCGAAGTAGGTCAAATTTTTGATTACTTTACATCATTTCAGTTAATGCAGTTGATTCCTTCATTCATTCGTAATATGTTCTGTCTCAGTTACTGTGTTAGGTATAGAATGTATCCTACTACTGTAATGGTAGTAGGTCGAATATGACGTGAACTTTGCTAGTTACCGTACCTACAAATCTTGGAGCTTTCTACTAGTAGGCCAACACTTCGATTTATGGAAATGTCTTAATATTCCGCTTTGTTTGGTAGACATATAGGTTGAGGTAGGTCAAATCTCTCTTCTACTGTAGGTGAAACATTTCTGTTACTGTAGGTCAAGTTTCTCTGTTACTGTAGGTCAAGTTTCTCTGTTACTGTAGGTCAAATCTTCGTGTTACCGTATCCTCTTTCAGCCAACAACAACAACGATGGCCGGGTACCCCGCACGTCTCCTTGACGTGAAGTTCGACACCAAAGAGTTCGTCAGACTCGCAACTCATGGTGGGGAAAACTTCCCAGATGAGGCTGGAAGAGCCTTCTTCGCCAACCACATCGACATTGTTTTCCAGGTGATTTACATTTACCTATTAAATAGGTTTTTCTTGAAGAAAATAAGCTGGAGCGACATCAAACGGTTCAAATTTATTTAGGAGTGTGGTGGTTGACATTTTCGTCTTGGGTGGCCCGAGCGTAAATAGAAAGTGGTTTTCAAATAACCTGAATGAATCAGAGAAAAATCAGCAAGTTTAACCCTAACCCAACCCGACATTACCGAAGAGGTGAACGGAAAATTTGCACGAGCGTGCTTTATCACGATTTTGGCAAAGCGACCAAGGTCAAACCGAAACAATTTTAGTTTCAACGCTGATTCGGCAACGATAAAATTTGTTCGTGATGGCATGCCATTTTTATGTCGTTGATACGATGTTTCGGCAGTTTTTGAAAGAAACATGAAGTAGTTTTGGCTATAAAACAAGCAAGTGTATATTCGAGGAAGTACTTCACTAAAATGTATTTTTAAAAACCTATAGGTTCCCCTATGTGTTAGAAGTTTAAAGTTTCATCTGCAAGAATATTATCTGTAGAGAATTGAAAGGGACAATCACTTCTATGAGAATATCAAGTTGTTAATGTTTCGCGCTGAAAAATTTCCATTAAAACAATCAGAAAAGTTCAAGATTTGTATGCGATCAATGTTTTTATTTTCACATTGTCTTTCCGCGGCTCCTCCTGAGCTCATAGGCCTAGAATCTAAACGGTCCCAACGCCATCTGATACCTTCTATTCTTGCGAACATGCACATAAAATTGAAAAATCAACCGTTTGCGCGTAGACGTAAGTTTCACTACTAAATATCAGGAAGAGACATAGTATCTCAAGGACCCAATGTTTCAGGCCAGTATCCTATACGTCGTCGTTGTCTTTGGGATCAAATGGATCATGAGAAACCGCCAGCCCTTCCAACTAGACGTACCACTCAACATCTGGAACTTTATCCTCGCTGCTTTCTCTATCGCTGGTGCCATCAAACTGACCCCGGAATTCTTCTCAGTTCTGTTGAACAAGGGAGTCGTTAGTGAGTTATTAGCCATTTTGGAGGAAGTTCGGACTATGCAAATCATTCTCAGAATATAGTTTTGAAGTCTCGAATACACTTTTTCTCATTTTTTCACGGTTATTTTTGGCGTTCAGTAAAACGCATCCCGTTGCATCCTGCATCCCGTTTTTTTTTCAAACATCAACAACTTTGCTCAGAACAGCCCAATCACCTTGTTCTTAGGCTTAGGTTCGACCTTAAGCTAGCCCCAATCTCACCTAAGCCTAAAAATAGGTGTTCATAGTAGCCCACATCACGTTTTTTACGTTTGAAAAAAGCCCACATCACGTTTTTTACGTTTGAAGAAAGGATGCGTTTTACTAAATGCCGTTATTTTTGAAAAAGGCACTAAAGAGTTCAAATTATGGAACCTTTATTTATTTCGATTAAGAACGTTCATTCATTGAAATTACACCTGTTGAATTGAGACATTGGCACCAAGTTCATACATTTACTTTGTGGGTGGTCTCTAGTAGAATGAAAAGTTAGTAATTTTCACACTGTGTGATGGCAGGAGCGATTTTCAAAAAATTGACTTCGAGATAAGAAAATAACTAAATTTATAAGACACTTCAAATTCGAGCCCTCCAGTTTTTTCCAAGTTCAAAAACCAATATGAAGAAACTAGCTACAATAAATTACCGTCCAAGAACCAAAGAAAAACACGACCGTTGTACCCCGACAATCAGTTCTGCACGGGAAAAAAGTCAAAGATAACGATATTAACGTTTTTTTGTCCCGCCACGATAGCGTGTAGCCCAAGTTGAAGAGAACAAAGTTGCAGAGATAAGACAACCTTGTTTTTCCCCTCCTATCTCCCCTCTTGAACGGAATTGCATGTGAACTACCGGACGTGGGAGTTAGCTCTTTGATCAGTACATCTGATGTTGAGAGCATTCGAGACCTTTTTCGTATTGGGTAGTCCAAAAATTATAGGTGTCTGATTCTAATTTTGGATAATCCGAAATTGATACTTTACTTTGATACTTTGATTCGTAGTTCGCGTTGTCAAGTGATGGCGTGGATCAGAAACTTCCAGGTTGAACGATCCTTAGCCAACGTGGACCACGGGGTTTTGCACACCAACACGTTAAAGTTTATAGTAAAGAATAAAGTTAATTTTTTAATCACGTAGTAGGCTACATGTGGTGATTCTTAAAGGTACCGTAGTAGAAATAAACTAAACTTCGAAAGTTCAAGTTAACATTCGAAGAGGCCATAATACAAGCTACCGTATCTTCAATTATTCGAGTTACTGTACGAGACCTGAAGTATCAATACAGTATACCAAGACCATGACATTTCAGACTCATACTGCTACGAGTACAGCTTTACAAAAGGAGAGAATGGATACTGGGTTTGGTTGT
>OZ022253.1:7039740-7041529 GCA_963978915.1 Caenorhabditis parvicauda | reverse complement strand
CCGTACTCATTCTGAAAAATTGAGATTAGAGCGCGTTTGAAAACGGCCATGCTTCTAGCGATATATTTGCGATGGTAGCTTATCAAAAAATATTAGGCTCGTAAATCGACACGAAATCATTATAATCAAAGACAACGAGAGATCAACGACACGGAGCCAGAACAAACAACACAAAGTGACCAAATAGTGCCTCAATAAGAGTTTTTCGATAGTTCTTTTTGTCAGAAAGCGAAAGTGTTTGAGTACACGTGGTTACTCGCAGTTGAAACTACCTGTCAGTAAAGTGAATTGTGAGAGATTATGTAAAAACGTGTATTCCAAAAATTTACGTGGAGAACGTGAAAAATCAAAATTTACGTGAAAAGCGTGAAATTTCAAAATGTACGTGAAAAACGTGAAATTTTAAAATTTACGTAGAAAACGTGAAATTTCAAAATTTGCGTGAACAAACGTGAAATTTTAAAACTGACGTGGAAAACGTGAAATGTCAAAATTTGCGTGAGAATTAAAAAAATTACTTTTAAAACGTGAATTTTGAAAATTTAAATTTTTAGCATTTAGGTGGAAAACGTGTAACTAAACTAAAAGAAATTACAAAAAGGGATCACACGCAAAACAGTACAGGAAGTACGAGAAATTGCAGAAAATAGAGAACCCTAGTTAACGCGAACGTTTTAACAAAGCAAATCACAGAATCGGACACGACCCAGTCAAACAGCTGACCCAGTTAAGTCGCGCAGGCTTTGCGCACCTGGGGGAAGCTTTGAGCGAATCATCCAGAAGAAATTGAATATGAATGATCACGAAAAACAACAAAAATTATGAAATTACTGGTAACGTATGAGAATGTATAGGAAAAAAACAAGCATTTACATGAATCCTAAAACATGTTGGAGTAGAGAGAATTACTCATGAAAACAGCAAAGTGATCGAACAGCGAGAAACTTCAAGCAACTACTCAAAATATTTTTTACTCGGGTAAATCCGAGAATTTGTGAGGTGAGTTTAAGGGTTTCTGACTGTGCTGAAAACGATAGAACTAGTCTCGAATACCTCAAAACTGTGTCAACAGAGATTCTCGAACAGTGGTGAATATTCCTGGATTACTGTTAAAAACATAAAAATCTTTGATCTGGGAAGTAAAGTCTTTGCCCCCGTCAAAGTTGGTTATCAGAAAAAAATACATAGTTCCCATTGGGAATTGTCGCCCCGAAACTGGTTGGATTGTGTTGAGTTATCGGCCGTATTGTTGAATAGGTTCAGGTTGATTGACATAGTTGACAGTGTTTGGTGAAATACCTGGAATTTTCTGGGAGTTTCAGAAAACTCGTCGTTTTTTTTTTGAAATCTTGAGGATGGGGTTACGCTTCTCGTTTGAAGACCAATTTCTATAAAGTTTGAGAAAAATGGTATTGTATAAAATTAACGAGACTATTTTTTTTTCTGAAAAATCACTCGAAGTTTCAGAAAGCTTATTCTTTTTTGTTTTTTTTTGGTGTAGAGTTAAATTGAATAACTTTTCAAACACTCTGAAAATCCCTTAACTGTAAACATGGTAAAAGTCGACGAAACCCGCGGATGGTCCAGACATGATTTCATCTATTATGAACTGATTCAGAGGACTAATGCCTTGTTAGGTGACGTCACTGCACGTTTAGGACACCTTTAGTGCCTAACCTTAACTTAATAAGTACTATTTCATCTTCTTCAGTTTGTTTGTAGGTTTGGCTACATTGTTGTCGCTTTCTGAACTTGTCTCGAAAATTGAAGATTTTTTTTAATTTTAGGG
>OZ022253.1:7027240-7034740 GCA_963978915.1 Caenorhabditis parvicauda | reverse complement strand
ATTCAACTAGTGTGCAGTAGGTTTTCTGCAACTCGCGCACATTTTTTGCGAATAACAAAAATGCGAACTCGTTCATTTTTTGTCCACTTTTTTCATTTCCCGGTTTTTCCTGATCGCGCTTTCTCGAGACGTCCACACTTTCATCTCGCAAACCAGTACAAAAAATTTCTGCAAACCGTGCGCACTACCCGACTATCGCTAATTCAGGATCTCCACATACTCCTATGCCGGTCTTGGATTCGTTCTGATGATAGCCATTGGACTTTTTGTTTCTCTTTTTGAAAACAACGAGAGGAGCGAGGAAAAAATACGACATGTCACTTTTTACGGGAGAAAGTTAGTCCTTATCCGTGAAATTTCGTTAAATTCAATGATTTTAGTGAGCCATGGCCCGAGAGCCATCACGAGTTGGATCACTTCATCGACGGAGACGTCGAGAAATAAGCATTCTGAACATGAATAAATTTATCTGTACAACATTTGAAACCCGGAAACGGTAAACAAAACACACGGGGTGGGTTTGTCGTCTATTAATGTGCAGTCTGTGCAGTCTACAGACACGACACCATGTTTGACGACAATTACAGGAAAGTGAGAAGCATCGAATTGCGACAGATGTGATGTGAGTTGTGCTGAGCACGTGTTACATCCTATCTGACGCAATGAGAGAAGTGAGAAACATTTTTAATTTTAATCAGTGTAGTACGTACAATACGGTCAAAAAAGCTCATCTGACGACAGTTGAAGAAGTTACAGAGAGAAATATCAAATTTCGTCGAGTAAAGCGTTTTGTTCGTGAGGAACAAAAGGCACTTCATTTGACGATAGTTGGGAGTGTTTAAGGAATTCAAGAGGAATGTGAGATTTTCCTAGATTTCTACCCTTAACCGTGTCCTCCACCCAGAAGGTGAGCAGTGGTTGGGTCAGAACAGGCGATGTGAGATCCTAGAAGACTGGTGACGTTTCGGAAGGCTCCACAACAAGCGATAAGTCGCTGGCTGAAATGATAGTTTTCGAATGAGTTCATTATGCACATCTTGCAAACTACGGTCTTGATTTGTACAGTATGATCGGGATTTTCGACATGATATTTTTGAGACATTTCTGAAGTTTTCATTCACTACCGCTGTTAACAACGGATTTTTTTCAATAATTGAAGTCATTTAAGTTATCATCATCCTATCTGACGTCCACGATGTCCCCGATTACGTTGTCGGAATAGGATTTCAGATCCAATGATGAATTCTTGAAACAAAACGCCGCCATCAGCAACACGGCCGGTCATGATTCCACGAGACGGAGTTTCGCTCCCCCACTTTTACACTTATTTAGCTCTTCCAAACTTACTGTGTGAATGTCTCTGGTGGTACTGCAATCTCATCTGACCACAGCGAAGCATAACATGGTGCTGTGAACTCGCTCTTGAACATGCTTTGCATGGCAGAGTAGGTGGACGCGATACCACCGACTACGGCGATAGCTGGAAAGATGATGTCATCAAATGCAAACTGGTTGATTCACGGAGAATATTACTCCAACCTGTTTTTAGTCGTAGGAGCATGCTCCTTCAACCATATGTCAGTTTACGGAAAATGAGACTTCAACATTTTACCGTAAGAAGGACACATGTCCCTTCAACCAATCCAAATAACTTACCCAAAACAGTGAAGTTTGTTGCAAATTTCCAATGTGGCATAGTTTCATAAATGCTAAAAATAACTATTTTCTTCATTTTCTCTCTCTAACTCACTCTCTCCATGTAATAGGAGCCTCGATGGATACATTCTTGGCTTCGACCTTCCTCTTGATCGTCACCAACGACATGTTGAACACGACTGGCAACACCAAGGCCATCAGGTTGATCGTACTGCCACCAACGAGGTCCAGAAGAACTCCGAAATTGGGCACACTTTCCGCTGCGAAAACCACGGTTGCCATGATGAACGCTCGTGACAGGATACGTTGGATTCCGAAGGCTGGAATATGGAAGTCAAAATGGATTCAGAGTTGTTCATTACATTCAGAAACCTTCATCCACTCTTCAAATTCTTGATTCAATGGGTTGAAGACTATCGTCAATGCGAGTCCGACGTGTAGAGTGATCAAAACGTTGATCGTCGTTTGGATTGTGATGTTCTGAAATGTGTCGTGAGATTAGGAGTATTAAACGTGGGAACTGACAACTGATGTTGCAGACAGCACAAGCAACTTGACGACTATTCGTTTAATGTGTGATAACTTCCTGCGATGTAATGTAGATTGTACATCAAAACTAACGACAAATGTGAAGTAAAACTGAGCTCAATTTCATGTACCACAGATGCAGACAGCACGTCAAACTTTACGACCAACTCCCATATTGAAGGCAAATTATTTGCATATGATTATTCAAAATCAAAATTCAATTCATATTCTGCGATGTATCCCAAACTAATGCAGACAAAACGCAGAAATTGACGACACTTTCCAACCTACCTGTATCGACGGAATGATGGAGTCAGTAAGTGAAGATCCATAAACAGTGTAGCCCAAGGAACTGACAGGGATGTAAAGGCAGAGAATTGAGAAGAAGGCAAGAGAAGCTGATTTGTTGAACTGATATGGTTTTTTCATGTCGTGTTGGATTGTTGGAAAAGCACCATGCCCACCATAAGCAAACATAATGGTGCCGAAGGACATGAAAAGTCTGAAAAAATTTAATTCAGAAGTTTTCAATTGTTTTGAGAGACTCGACGGTCTTTTTTGATTCTTAGTTTAAACATACGAAAACTAGACAGTGTCAAATAATAAAGTGAATTTTTTAAGAACAAGTCAAATTTTGAGAAGAACAAATCAAAAATTCAAAAAATTTACAGACCAGGAAAACAGCACAATTGAGGTTTCAGGATTTTTAGAAATTCAAAATTCCCACCTTAAAATGTTGATTGGAGGATACGCGGCGTGTTTCTGGCAGGTACCGTAGTCAAGAACGGATCCAGTGATAATGAGGCAAACTGCGACGAAAGTCATGGCCATGGCTGCCACGATGGCGTACCAGAAGTCCTTGGGCGACTTGGGCAGTGTCAACGGGAACACCACGACTGCGACAATGAGGATGAGGTAGCAGAAACTAACCTGGAACGGTGTCTTGCGGGAAAGTATGAAAGAGGTAAAACTGGCGCCGAATATGGGGGCTTACATGGGATTGCTACCTAGGCATCATGAAATTGTAAGGACTGACTCAGCTCCTAGGTTACCAATTATGCTGAAAACGATGGACCCCATCACAAAAGTTATGGAACCGTCCCGGTTTCAGAGTTATGGGCCGAAAGCGGGGAACGAGGAGGTAAGATCTTTTTATTAGCTCAATATTTGCCTGATTTCAAAAAATCGACTTTGGGCCGTCGATTAGAGCATGAAACGTTGAAAATGACGTCTAGGCCAACGAAAAATTCGTCTGGGCTTGGATTCCGGCTAGGAAATTCATAAAAATAAAAGATTAGCCCGGACCAAGAAAAAAAACGGGAAAAATGGGCTCCAGCCAGCAAAAGGCAATCGGGCCATCGACATTTCGGAAAAATGTGAAACATTTCATCCAAAGACATGAAAACCAAAATCACCTTCATGCCAACGTTTGTCATCAACATGTTCTCCACGTTTTTCGAGCATAATAACAAGAAGACAACAGCCGTTCCGAATTGTGTCACTTGTAGAATGAACGAAACGAAGTGACCAAATTTTGGTCCAATCGCTCTGAGACCCATTTCTGGGTAAGGTTTCCTGCAGTGGTTTTGGTACCTGCAAAGGGTAATTTGAATTTGGCCATGTGATTTGTTGACTCCGCCCCAAAAACCGAAAACACTCACTCCGGCCACAAGTACTGCATGATATTCCAATTCTCGGCTAGAAGAAGTCCCGTGTAAGCACAAATTATGGCAGCACAAATGAGTAGAACAAGTCCTAGTGGAAGTCCTGGAAATGGTGGTTTGGCGAAACCCGCGGGAGGTCGGCGAGTGGTAGATTTGATTTTGTGAAAATTTCACTCGAGAAGACCTCATAGCT
This sequence comes from Caenorhabditis parvicauda, assembly GCA_963978915.1. Classification (NCBI taxonomy): domain Eukaryota; kingdom Metazoa; phylum Nematoda; class Chromadorea; order Rhabditida; family Rhabditidae; genus Caenorhabditis; species Caenorhabditis parvicauda. The sequence goes on along the minus strand of OZ022253.1, from coordinate 7,030,699 downwards.
TCGGAATACATTACTCATCCTGACTCAGAATGTGTTAGGCTAAACCCATGGGAGGTCGACGCAAAAAAACTATAGATACAAAAGTCAGACTTCATTTAGGAACCCGTGGAGAGATAGCAAAAGCAAGGCTCAACTGCCTCACTTCTAAATTCACTCGTAGATAGAGAAGCTTGACAGAACTCAAGCGAAACTCATGGAAAACGCAACACGAGACCGTATCGCTTCAATAAATTGCAGTAAAAGCAAGACATAACCCAGATAAACACCATAGCAAACCATAATCTCAACCGCATCGCGTCAAAACTGACCTGTGGACACAAAAGCAGTCGGCAGTGCGATGAGCCCACCTCCAGCCGTCTCTCCAACAATAAACATAGCAGTGACGAACATGTTCATTCCCTTCTTGTTCACATGTTTCCAGTCCTTGAATGATTCCATCTTGGTGGTGGATAGAGATGCTGCAGGAGAAACCAGAGCAGTTAGCTCGTCACTGGAAAAAAGACATTAGATAGCGGAAATGGGCTTTGTTGTGCTGGCTGACAACTAGTTTTCACAGGCGTAGTGTCTACACTTTCTTACACTTTAAGATGACAGAAGCTTCTGGAAAGTTTCGGTACTCGCTACGCTCGGATACTATGTATGTAAAATTGTTTGTTTTTGAAAAAATGATGCTATTTGCAGTTTCAAGGAGTCTCTATTAATTTTGACAATTAAAAAATGACATAAAGTTCGCACCACTCGCTTCGCTCGAAACTTTCTAACACTAGACTCAAGCATGACATGACAAGGGGATCTTGAGAAATTTTGCTGAGGAAAATACGATAACTTTTCATGTCCATGTCATAGTTGAAACCAGAAATCATAAAAATGGAAAAATGAGAAGACGAGTATGACTCCTCACACAAGAGCACAAAGACATCACCATGATTGATTTAACATTAAAACTTGTGAAAAGAACCCCCGACCATGTGATATTTATGCATTCTTTGGGCAAAAATCAGTGTCAAATTGATAAAGTTTATATTGGAATCTTCTGAATAGAAAACATGTTTCACGAGATTTATTTGATTTTTGGAGTTGCAATACTTATGTTTGACAAAAAATATTTTTTCAAGTTTGTGGAAAAGAGTAAAATTTACAGGAAAGTACAGTACGTCAGGCTGAATGCATTCAAAACTGATGCCATAACTGCAGGAAGTGAAAAAAAAAGTCAAAAACTGGTGTCAGAGTCATGCAGTTTCCATGAACCGCTGAGTGATTTATAGCTGATTGGATAAATTTATTGGACATCGATTTTCCGAACACGACAAAGATGAAGACCCTCATGAACCCTGGGAACAACAACTGCTGGGACCCCTATGAGCTTAGATTGATCGGTGAAATGTCACGTGTGTTGCTCATCTTCATGCGCGCGTAAGTGTTAGTTAGCATAGTTATGATCGAAAAGAACACTGAGGAAGTGCTTGAAATGTTCTGATCTACAACGAATCGCAACACATCTCACTCTACAACATTGAAACCGTAACTGTCTTCAGTATACTGTATGAAGCGTTTTATCTACATTCGCTGTAAGAAAAGATTTATGTACGACATTGGTTGTAGGAAGTCTTTTATGTACAACATACGCTGTAACTAGATTTGATCGAAATGAGATGAGTTGTATTTCACTACGCTTAAAAAATCAAAATCACCCGCCTAGGTGTTAATTAGGCCAGTTATGATTTCCTTGTTGGAAAGAAGGAAGTGCTTTGTCCTTCAAAAATCGCAACGCACCCAACTATCACTTCTCTTTGGCAGAAAAATCATATTGTTTGTATGTCGTCACTCTCGAGAACTCGAAAAGAGTGTTCGAAGTGACGACAAATCCAAATTCTCGCAAATTTTTCTACGGTTAAAAAATAGCTCCTTTCAAAAAATTGGGAGTGACATTTTTAAAAACAAAACTGAAGAGTTAACTGCTGATCTTGACTTCACTCAGAAGATGTCTCCAGAAGAAATTATTCAACTTATCTTTTAGTTGTAAACGTAGCGAGACTACAATAAAATGTTACAAGACAGGTCTTCAGGAGGAAACAATTCCACAACCGTCCAATAAAAATACTATACATGCATGTTTGCTTTATTCAACATTTCACACCAAATTCCCTTTCTGCGCAAACACTTACCCAAGTTTTGAAGGCTTGTACGTCATGTTGTCGTCGTCCTCACGTGGTCGTCGTTGGCCCTTCTGAAAGTTGGAAATGAGTGAACATTTGGGGCACACCTATAGGATTATACTGAGGGTAAAAAAGGGGAAAACTCGGAACAGGTTGGAAATTGGCAGAGCAGAGAACGATCACAACCCCTATGTGGACTTTACGCTTATTTAACCGAATTAAAGTTTACAATATCGTCACTTGTTTATCAAGTGGAAGACAAGAATTCGGTGAACTACTTCTTTCTCTCTCTCTCTCTCTCTCTCTCTCTCTCTCTCTTTCTTTCTTTCTTTCTCCCTCTCTCTCTCTCTCTTTCTCTTTCTCTCTCTCTCTCTCTCTCTCTCTCTCTCTCTCTCTCTCTCTCTATAAAAAAACAACGTAATCAAATGAAATAAAGAGAGATAGGATAAGTTGTTTACACCGGTTAGATACAAATTTCTGTTATTGTAGTTTCCAGAAATGTATGGAAAATATTTTCAGCTGCGAGAAAGAAAAATGTTTTTTGACCATATGCGGCAAGTTTGACCGACTTTGATTATTTCGAGTGGTTTTTTTCTGCTTTTAAACTTTCCGCGCACACCAAAAGAAAAATCAGTTGTTCAGAAACTATATCCAAAAGACAGTTAGAATTTTGCTCTACAACAAATCAGAGTTTCGAGAATGCAGAATCTAGAAATTTCGTTCCAGAAGTTTTTCTTGGTCTAACCTGTCGCTGATCAATCATAAATCACTGCGAGGAAGTCTGATTTTCGGTTTTGTTATTTCAACGATCCATGCTGATTAACACCATGGGATTCTGTTGTTTTTCCCTAAAGATGGTCCCTAACGAGGTTTTTGATCACTTATTACGGTAAACATGGACAACAAATGGAGAAGTTTCCTAACTTCTAGAATTCCGAGAGTACTAGGTTCAGAATAACCTCGGTTAAACCAAAAGATTACTATTATAAAACGCACGTGTAACAAAAAATGTTTATATGTTTTCATATATATATAGATATATATATATATATATAGATGTCGGGGTATTTGTCTGACTATAAATGTGTGAATAACTCTTTTCAGAATTGATGTTTTAGGTTGAAATTTTGTGACTAGATTACGAAAATTATGTGTACTTGGACTAAACTTTTTCCAAATTTCTACCTATCACGATACCGTAGTTATGACCTAATTAGTGCAAATTGGGGTCAATTTTCACGTGTCACGTACACCATGTTCAACATGTTCCGAACACGTGTTTCCAAAGCGCAGTGGCAGAGAA
>OZ022253.1:6972622-7027040 GCA_963978915.1 Caenorhabditis parvicauda | reverse complement strand
CGTCGATGACATCGTCGGTGACATCGTCGAAAAAAAAATTTTTTTTTCAAAAATGTTTTATTTGAACATTTTAAGGGAACCGACGATGTCATCGAAATCGAATTTCATTGATGATTCCATGATAAATTCAGAAAAAAAATAATAATAATAATTTTTTTCGACAATGTCACCGACGACGTCATTGACGACGTTACCGACGATGTCATCGAAATCGAATTTCAGATTCCATGATAAATTCAGAAAAAAAATAATAAAAAAATTTTTTTTCGACAATGTCACCGACGACATCATCGACGACGTTACCGACGATGTCATCGAAATCGAATTTCAGATTCCATGATAAATTCAGAAAAAAAATAATAAAAAAATTTTTTTTCGACAATGTCACCGACGACGTCATTGACGACGTTACCGACGATGTCATCGAAATCGAATTTCAGATTCTATGATAAATTCAGAAAAAAAAATTATGAAAAAAACTTGTTTCGACAATGTCACTGACGATATCATCGACGACGTCATCGAAATCATATATCAGATTCCCTAATGGATCACGCAAAAATAAAACATTTTTGAAAAAAATTTTTCAACGACGTCGCCGACGATGTCACTGACGATGTCATCGACGACGTCATCGAAATCAGATATCAGATTTCTTAATGGATCACGCAAAAATAAAACATTTTTGAAAAAAAAATTTTTTCAACGACGTCGCCGACGATGTCATCGAAATCAGATATCAGATTCTTTAATGCATCACGCAAATATAAAAAAAAAAGTATTTAAAAAAGTATGTATAAAAAAGCAAATTTCCACTGTACGAAAGCACCGCCACCGCCGCCATGGCGGCCGCCATGGCTGCGCATTCGGTGGCGGTGGCTGGGCGGTGGCGGTGCTTGATTAGCGTGGCGGCCGCCATGGCGGCCGGGCGGGATTCCCAACCCTAGTCTAACCGTACAAGTGTAACCTTCTGCTCTATAAAAAGTTTTAGCGATAAAAATTCCGTGAAAAAATATTTTCATGCGCTCTGTCTCCCAGAGGGCGAAGCCCCCGGGAGTAGAAGAATATTTTTGTGCGGTTGGTCTCCCAGGGGGCGAAGCCCCCGGGAGTAGAACAATATTTTTGTGCGGTTGGTCTCCAGGGGGCGAAGCCCCCGGGAGTAGAACAACATTTTCATGCTTTTGGTCTCCCAGGGGGCGAAGCCCCCGGGAGTAGAACAATATTTTTGTGCGGTTGGTCTCCCAGGGGGCGAAGCCCCCGGGAGTAGAACAACATTTTCATGCATTTGGTCTCCCAGGGGGCGAAGCCCCCGGGAGTAGAAAAATTTATCGTTCTCGGGGGAACCCAAGGGCGGAGCCCTCTGGAAGAGGAAAACTTGAAAGAAAATAACTAACTAATACCAGATGAATTATTTCCTGCGCTTGAGTTTACCGATAGAAAAGAGTACGAGCATCCAAAAAAACACGCAAAACGCCTGAGCGCAGCGAAGGTTCAACAGCTAGTTAACAACAAATGAAAAAGTTTCCTAACGTACTCAATACTTGACGAGTCAATCTGTTAAGCATTAAATCTTTGTTGAAATTATTTGATTTTTTCGTGATCAAACTACGAATGAGTCTCGAGTTCTGAGAAACGTAGATTCTTCAAAACCAAGAGAACCTAAAAAAGCGCGGGCAAAAGGGAAAGAACTAATGGTAAACAAACAGGGTTCTGGGCGAAAGTTCATACATAAAAAGTGAGCCTTTTGGGGAAAACATTTTTCTACATTTTTGGAAGTTTGTGGTCTTCTTTTGAGTATAGAAACATTGAAATTAGCATAAATTACATATCTCTAACAGAAAGTTGTTCAAAATGGTGGAATTAATTGAGACTAAAATTGCACTTAAAATAAAATGTACTTATTTTGTGAAGGGAAAATTATGGCCAAGAGAGTTGAAATTGATTGTTTTATTGTGGTCCGAGTAACGAATGTTTCAAAAGAGGTGAAGTATTTCAGAAGAGTCTTCTTCCTATGAAGAACTTAGCCGCAGTTAGCAAGGATAACAAGATTTAGAGTATAAAACAGAAAACATGTTTACGAACATAGTGAAACTTTTTTGGTTATGTCAATATTTTTGTTTTTCTCGTGTATTGTAGAGAAGTCCTATGAGGAACAAAGCTATTTTGCTCTGCTGCGGGTATTTTGAACTACCGGATTTATTCTTTCGGGACACGTTTCACAATTAAAACACTCATTTTTTCAACAAAGAAGCGATTTCTAGTGAACATTGCAACATGCAAGAGTAAAGACACTTGGTAAATGACGCTGACTCCATTCTTTTCTTTCTGGGTTTGTCAATGATTGATGAGTCGGCTGAAGAGGAGCGAGGTGTCTGAAATGTCTTCAAGGCAGGCCGCCACTCTTTGACGTAGACGGATTCTGATCGAGATTTCGAGATGATTTTGATCTGGAGGAATTGATCTTTCTTTCTCTCTCTTTCTCTTTCTCTTCTCTCTCTCTCTCTCTCTCTCTCTCTCTCTCTCTCTCTCTCTCTCTCTCTCTCTCTCCTTCTCCTCTCTCGTTTCCCATTCACTCCTCATGTTTCTCTATTTATCTCTTCCACTCTCTTCATCTCATCTCTGAATTTTCTCTTTCCTCTGACCTCTCTATCTCTCCACCATCTATTTCCAGAAATCTTTGCAAAACTGACTCATACGATAGCTACAATTCTCGTGTAGACTATATAACTGGAACGGTCAGTCTGACGAAATGATGTTGCGACTTTGATGTATTATTGCTTCACTCAACTGACCTTGAAAATTGTTCAATCGAGTAGTGTCTTAGTGACCATTGTCGGTCACATGGTTTAAAGTCGGTTTAGACCCGGAACGCGAAACCCGCTGAAGGTCGGCGAAACACTTTGAGAATTTTCGAGATTTGAATCAATGAATGTCTAGTTTTGATGCCGTCACCAGAGATCAGAAAAAGTCACCAAAGTGTGTATGAGTCTCACGATTGGTTCTCCAAGATCAATTTTCAGGAATAGGACCAATGAAATGTATCTTGACACCAGATCCGGTGGTCCAGTTTGTACACAAAACTCGAAATGAGACACAAAGGAAAATATGTGATTTGTCGAAAGTGTGATGTACAAGCAGAGAAAAAACCGCGAAAAGTGAGCAGAAGGGAAACAGAATCATCACGTCGATATTCAAGAACGTAGAATATATTGGCCCGGTCAGATGGTAAGTGTTGATAATGATGATATAAAAGCGCGTAGACCACTTCCAATCTCATTTCGGAAGAAATATGACTTCACAATATCTCGGACCATCTGGCGGTGGATCCTCAGGAGCCCAATCTGCATACTTTGGTGTGGGTGGAGGACCAGCCCCATCATTTAACAAGAACGCTGGTGGAGGTGGTGGCGGAGGAGTCCCACCTGGAACTTCTGTCTATCTTTCCGGACCTTCTGGAGGCGGCGGTGGCGGTGGAGCTACATCTGCCTACTTCGCTGTCGGAGGTTAGTTCCGCCATGGTGTTGTTCACCAACTAAACATTCAATTTAGGAGGAGGCGGTGGAGGAGCTGCCCCAGCACCAGTCTCCCTAGGAGGCGGTGGTGGCGGTGGTGGTGGTGGATCTACCATGACTGCTGTCGGAGGAGGAGCCAGGGGAGCCTCGACCATGACTGCTGTTGGCGGAGGACCAGTCGGAGGATCTTCTACTATGACTGCCGTCGGAGGAGGACCAGTTGGAGGATCTTCAACCATGACTGCCGTTGGTGGAGGTCCAGTTGGTGGTTCATCTACCATGACCGCCGTCGGTGGAGGACCAGTTGGAGGAGCATCGACCATGACTGCCGTTGGTGGAGCACCAAGAGGAGCCTCAACCATGACTGCTGTTGGAGGTGGACCAGTCGGAGGATCTTCAACCATGACTGCCGTCGGTGGTGGACCAGTTGGAGGAGCTTCCACCATGACTGCCGTTGGTGGAGGTCCAGTTGGTGGTTCATCCACCATGACCGCTGTTGGTGGAGGACCAGTTGGAGGAGCCTCGACCATGACTGCCGTCGGAGGAGCACCAAGAGGAGCGTCGACCATGACTGCTGTCGGAGGAGGACCAGTTGGAGGATCTTCAACCATGACTGCCGTCGGTGGTGGACCAGTTGGAGGTTCATCTACCATGACCGCTGTCGGTGGAGGACCAGTTGGAGGAGCATCGACCATGACTGCCGTTGGTGGAGCCCCAAGAGGAGCATCGACCATGACTGCTGTTGGCGGAGGACCGGTTGGAGGCGGTGGTGGATCTACCATGACTGCTGTCGGAGGAGCCCCAATGGGCGGAGGTGGTGGAGCATCTACCATGACTGCTGTTGGAGGTGGTAAGAAGTTGTAGAAAATTCAGTTCTCATGATTTAACTTTCAGGAGCCTCAGCCATGGGAGGTGGCGGCGGTGGCGGAGCCTCAGCTATGGGAGGCGGCGGTGGCGGCGGCGGTGGCGGTGGTGCCACTTCTGCTTACTTCGGTGTCGGCGGTGGAATGGCCGGTGGTGGTGCCAAGTCTGCTTACTTCGGTGTTGGCGGTGGAGGTGGCGGCGGAGCCCCAGTTTCCAGCGGAGGCGGTGGCGGAGGTTTGCCATCTCATCGTTAATCTTAACAATGACATTGCTCAGGAGGAATCCCCGGACAGTCTGTCTACCTTGGAGCCGGAGGCGGCGGCGGAGGCGGTGGTGCCGGCGGTGGTGCCACTTCGGCTTACTTCGCACCGAAGTAAATATTAAATAAATATGTTTTTTCGATGAGAAATTTGTGTTTTTCTTTTTGATCACATACCAGCACACCAAATTAGGTTTTATGAGATACCGAAGCTTCACAATCGTAAAGCATCTAATGTTACCTTGCGGTAGCTTTTACTCAACCAGCACGAAACTCGTATCATTCAATCTTATTGTTCGTCCCCTTTACCGACTCTCTGAACTTGCAGTGGAAAACTCTCCAGAAACATCAAATTCGAGATACCATTTATCACAAGCCATCACAATTTGAAAAGGGGTGAATGAGCCGTGACCGATTCGTGGAGCCACTAGTCGGTCACAAGCTTCAACAGGAAGTTATACTCAGCATTGAAAGTTAAGAATGGCGATAAGTGTTTTGCACAGGATTTTTGAAGGCCTCAAATAGCTCAGATGCCCTCGAATTTCTGTCCTGTCAAGATCGATCGTATACTTTTAGACGGTAGGATAGTAACTCTAGAGCTATGGCGTTAGTTTGTGTTATTCCAGTGGGTTAGTATTCATTTTTTGACTATGAACTACATGAGTGATTGAATAAATTAACATGACCGTATAAATTCCGATAGTACAGACATAATTGCAAATGGTTAGAAGTGGTTAGTCGTATTTTGTGGACAGTGTTCGTAGTCTGTTAGCCACCTCTTGGTAGAAATCGGCTTGCTTTCGCAGGTAGGTTCCCATTACTTCTTTGAGTTCTTCGGCCTGGAAATCTTTATTTTCAATTTTTTCATTGAGGAGCCACTGTCCCACTAAAAATCGATTATCGATTGGTTTGGACAAAACGTGAAAAACTGTTTAGATTGCGAATTATTTTATTTTTTTTCAATAACATCTAAGGCTATTTTTTTCTTTCACACGATTTTCGCTATTCGGCGTAATTTTACACCATTCCAAACAAATTCCGAATAATTAAACAGAAAATCACCTTCTCCGAGGTCTGATGATGCATCTCAGCCAGAAGAGCGTAACTGGCGACGTCGACCCTCTGCTTCATCTTGTCCGCTTCGATGGCAGAAAGACGACCTTCACTTTCGCGGAACTTTTGCAGAACTTGCTGGAAATGAATGTAAAAATGAAAAAATTATGATCACTTTCGTATTTTGTGATTCTGTGTTTCAATTTGTAATTTTAGCCAATTAGTGGGAAAGAAGTTTCAGTACATTATTCATATTTTTGAAACAATGAAATTCTTTATTTATTCATCGTATTCTCGTGAAAGAAAGATTTTATCGTGTTACATATAGATTTCGTATTTGAAAATACATTATCCATCCTTACGTTAATTGATCCTAATTCACACTGCGCTAAGCGCAGTAGAAAAGTGTCGGAACAAGCAGCGAAGGGAGGCGACCAATAAGCAGAGAGCAGAAACCCCGCCCCTTCGTAAATCCCACATCGACGTAGATCAAATTACAGTTACTCTGGTAACGAAATTCAGTGGCTTTTCGGTAATTTTTCGATAGTTTTCAGAAAATTTTCGGTCGTTTTCACTAATTTTAATTGGTAAATGGCAGTTTTTCGGTAATTCTGAGTGAAAACCACCGAAAATTTTCTGAAAATAGCTGAATCGCTGAAAATTAGCGAGAAACTACTGAATTTTACCCGTAAACAATTGAAATTTATTGGAAAACAGTTCGAGAATTACTGAAAACGAAAGGATTATTACCGTTTTCAGCGGGTTTTTTGCTTCAAAATTTAGCTCCCCCCGAAATTGCAGTTCCCACCCTAATTCAAAACAGGAACAGACTTCTGTCTAAACAAATTTATTCTACTTTTACAAAAAAAATAAGAATGGTGAAATAGTGTTATGGTCCCGGTTCGTGGATATAGTGGTATGGTCCCGGTTCGTGGAAATAGTGGTATGGTCCCGGTTCGTGGAAATAGTGGTATGGTCCCGGTTCGTGGAAATAGTGGTATGGTCCCGGTTCGTTGAAATAGTGGTATGGTCCCGGTTCACTGAATCCTCCACCTCCACGATCTCCTACAATGATAATCATTAGAACTTTGCTGGTATTGTGTAAACTCACCATCAATAAATGCTCCATGGCCACCGCCTCTTCCACCGCCCCACCGCCGAACTCCTCGGCCTCCAGCGAATCCACCGTCACGACCTCCGCGGTCTAATCCACCATGACCATCGCCGCGTCCACCAGAGCCTCCTCCGCGGCCTCCGAAGCCACCACGCGAGAAACCGTCATTTGGCTGAAAGGTAGAAATTCAATGTGATCCAGTGTAAATTCAACAAACCTTAAATTTGGCAATGGAAATGTCCATTGGACGATCGTGTCCTGGGAATGGTTGACCATTGTAAATCTCGATACACTTATGTGCAGTGTCGGCGTCCACAAACGTGATCATGCATTCTCCCTGAAAAATGAGTTTGTAATTCTAACCATTAATCAAAATTGTTTTTTTTTCAAAATTAAAATCAAATATTACCTTCGGCTGTCTGGTTTCTCTGTCAGTGTAGAACTTGATTTTTGGTCCACAGTCGGTTCTAGCAATGTCACCAACGGTGCTGAACACGTCGTTGAGGTACTGCTCGTTGACACTGAAACATGAGACATCGAAATTATTCGAGAATCGAAAAAAGAAACAAAGAAATGAAAGAAGAAAAAACGAAAAAATGAAAAGAATAAAAATATAAAAAATGAAAAGTGAGATACTGTAGAAATCTTCGAGACCCTTATGGCATGTATGCATGCGCCTTTAAATTCGATGAGTGTGTGGTGTGAGTGCCCGCGGCGGAAGGGTATGAACTATCCCGTACTTTCCCAATCGGGCTCGAACCGCGTGCGAGGTGGCGCAGTTGGCAACGATGTCGCCCGCCGCGCCCGTGTTGCGAGTTCGAGATTGCTCGTGGCATGAAGCTTTTGTTACTTCCATTGTGAACAGTCGCTTGAAAATTAACGAAAAATTTGTGAAAACTATTGAATTCGTTGTAATACCAATTGTCGGTTGTTTTCAGTGATTCTCGGGTGGTTTTCAGGGATTTTCGGATAGTTTTCAAAAAGCCTCGAAAAAGACCATTCCACTTTGAAAACTACTGAATTTCGTTGCCAGAGTACTGTAGTGAAAAACTTTTTTCTCAAACGTTTTTTTCAAAATTCATGAAAAAAAGATAGTTACAGAGAAAAGTTACATGATTTGCAATTTTTCAATAGCAATCTGCGAAACAAATTCGCTTGTTACGTTGAGAAAAATAGGACAAAAGAATGAAAAAAATATTGATGTGCGAACGCGCCCTATAGCGAATTTGAGTTCAATATAATTTGCGTGCAACGCGTCTAATCGATAACGATCACCTGTAGCTCGGTGTGCAATCCTATCCGAATAATTTTTAAAGAAACCTTGTGAACACTGAGGATCTCGGGTACATGTTGCACAGTTCCTTTGTACGAGTACAGGTTTTCCAACACCGGTTCCATGTCGTTTTTCGTGTGAGCGTCGAACAAACTTCCTATCTCGTGGTAGTCAGCAGCGGTGTGAGCTAAGGCTTCGGTGAGACGACGACTGGCTGGAAAAGGCTTATGTAAATTTTCGAGTTGTACACCAAAAGTATCAAATTTAATTCCCAAATTTGATCGAAGTTGATCGAAAAGCAAAATTGATTTGCCTTTCACCTGGAAAAATGTTGGATGTTTTTTGTTGATTTGGCTGGGAAGAAAATTCATAGGAGAAATGCAAAAATAGCTGAGTAGTTCGAACCCGCGAAATGCAAAACGATCAGTGAATTGAGAATTTGGAATTCATAATGAGACAAAAACTCACAAGGCATCTCATCGATGTCAAACGACTGTTGCAGAGTGCGCAATGCAACGCCCATCTTCTGCCAATTTTGTTTGACTGCTGAAAATTTTACGGATAGTTACTTTTTCTGAAGTAGGACAACTCACGTCCTGCAAAGGCTTTCTGGAACAGTGCCATACGCTCCTGCATGGTTCTCATCGCATCTTCTGACGTCTTGACACTTCTTTGGAACTTTTCCACTTGTTTCTCTCTGAAAATTTTTTCAAAGATTCATTTTTCTCGAGTTCGAGAATAATTTTCGAGTCTGTTGGAAAATAAAACCGGAAATCATTGAACGCGGGCTCAGACAAGTAAAATACGTTGAGCCTGAACTAACTTTTAAAAAAAAGGTTCTCCTACGGTTCCCACGCCCATTATTTGTTCTCATGACGGCTATTGCTGGTCGTCATGAAGCTTATAAACTTTATTTTCTCTCTACATGAATAAAGTTATTATTTTTAATTGAATTTCACATTGATTACTTTTTTTGAAATTGAAACCGTTTATTTCAAATATGTTTCCAGCTCAAAAATAAAAACTCACACATAGTTGAAGTCGACCGACTGCGAGGGAACCGTCAGACAGTTGAGGAATCCACCACCCACGTAGTCGTCCTTTTCCGCCCTTCGTTTTCCGTTTTTCCACTCCTTTTCATCGGTGCAACAGATGAAGTGCATCCAGACCTGTAGAATGCGAAATCACAATGGAATTCAGACCTCGTGGTAATCTTCATATTACAGGCTGACAATTATAGGTGCCTGGTACAAAATTCATCAAATTCTTTTAAGAGCTTATGTTTTAAATCAGCGCGTAAACTTTTTTATATTTGATTCGGTTTTATTAAAATTTCAATTTCCGAAAATTTCCCATTGTCAGACAATCTTGCAACACGTTTCAAACGACTGATAAAAAAATTTGTACCAAATATGAATTTCAATCGTAAAACTAATCGGTTTTGATCTAAAACTTCGATGTTCGTTAAAATATTGGAATAGGAAAATCAGCTAATACTATATCATGTTTCACAAATTTAGTATGAAGAATAAAAAACGAATTCAACTGTTCAGACAATTCGGAATAGGGGATGTAAAAATATAATTCGGAGTTGGCCTATCGGTAATACAAATTGTTCTGATCATGTGAGAACATTAACAAAGGTGAGAAGCATTTCCTATAAAATTCCAGATCGATTGATGAATCTCAAAAAAATTGAAAACGGTTTCATCTGCATGTAGTTGGACGAATTCCTTTTCACTTCTCTTTTTTTGAAAATAGGATAAAAATCAGCTAATTTTGGAACAAGCTTAACACGATCATTATATTTTACATAATTGTGAAGGTTCCATTTGTGTATTGGGTTTTTATGTACATTTGTGATGTTGAGATTTAAAGTTTCGATTTTATTTTCTGAAAAGAAAGCTAATTAAGTATGTTTATATTGGGTCTTGAGTGAGAACATCTGAGTTTTACAAATTTTTTTTCATTTTTCTTTGACAAAACCATACCTCTGATGTGTTGAGAACCGGATGACGGCAAATCTTGTTGACCCACAGCTGGAGAATATGCTTCCGGTGGTCGATGAGGTCTTCTTCGTAGCGACCGGCGACCTGCTTCTCTGGCAATGGCGGGATCGGAATCAGGATGTACTTCTGCGAGAGTTGCTCGTGCAGCCAATCAAAGTGCTTGTAGCGACGGGAGACCTGGAAGAATAGACACAATCAGTTGTGACGAACTTTTTTTATTTATCGAAATCTGACCCTGAAAGATTCCAAATTAGAATGGGTTTTTGATTTACAGTAAACAAAAGGATCCAATAATTCCCACAACTTACCTGAATGTTGGTCAGCGAAGAGGTGATCGAGTAGGCAATGAAGCTCTTCAGCCCCTTCATCTTTGATTCCTTCTTCGGCTTGTCGACGGTGCAATGGTAGTGGTTCTGGATTGGCTTGTACATAACGACGCCGTTGACGCTCTGTAAATGAAGATGGTTATAAAGAGAAAGAGAGAGAGAGAGAGAGAGAGAGAGAGAGAGAGAGAGAGAGAGCGAGCGAGAGAGAGAGAGAGAGAGAGAGAGAGAGAGAGAGAGAGAGCGAGAAAGAGAGAGAGAGAAAGAGAGAGAGAGAGAGAGAGAGAGAGAGAGAGAGAGAGAGAGCGAGAGAGAGAGAGAGAGAGAGCGAGAAAGAGAGAGAGAGAAAGAGAGAGAGAGAGAAAGAGAGAGAGAGAGAGAGAGAGAGAGAGAGAGAGAGAGAGAGAGAGCGAGAAAGAGAGAGAGAGAAAGAGAGAGAGAGAGAGAGAGAGAGAGAGAGAGAGAGAGAGAGAGAGAGAGAGAGACAAAGAGAGAGGGAGAGAGAGAGAGAGAGAGAGAGAGAGAGAGAGAGAGAGAGAGAGAGAGAGAGAGAGAGTGAGAGAAAGAGACAAAGAAAGAGAGAGAAAGAGAGAGAGAGAGAGAGAGAGAGAGAGAGAGAGAGAGAGAGAGAGAGAGAGAGAGGGGAGGGAGAGAGGTAGATTTTAAAAATTACCACAATCTCGTGCTTCTCAGTCTGAGGTTGGCTCGTCTTTGATTCGCCCAGCACATAGGCTTCCATACCAGATTTGACAAAGTTGGAGAATCTGAAAACCGTTATTGGGATTTTATGTAGTGTAACGGATTTTTCGTATTTTTGAAAAATCACAAACTTCTCTCCCTAAAATTCTAACCAATTCCATCATCCAAAACAAGTAGATATTGCAATTTCACAAAACTTGCACTACCTGTTAATGTTCCTATTGATCTTGACCGAATGTCTTTCCGTCGAATGAGCCGAATGACTTCTGCTCATTTCGCGTTTCGGCTCGGTTGACGCGTACGATGCTCGTGATGGGTCCTGTGATGTACTTTTAATGAATCAGATTTCCTTGCAGAAACAAGTCCATCCCGACCCTTTTGCAGCTCGACGTTAGTCCAAACTTTGTCTTGATTGAATTGCGAGACGGAAGTGGATAAAGGAAAAAAAGAAGTGGAAAGTGTTCCGAATTGAGATGGAACACTCTGATTCTAGAAAAAAGCACTTTTTTCAGAGAACTCCAGTATCGTGTCACGAAAATGACACGAATATGGTACATAAAGGTCAAATCCGATCTCTTAATTCGTTGTTGGTGATGTTGGTTTACATGATTGAATTCTTTATAGATTTTTATACCTATCCTTCCAATAGTAAATGAATACTACAGTAGCAGTGATAAGCAGTTCTTTGGCAACAATACTTAATTAAGATATGATTTTTTTTTTGAAATTCAAATATTTCATAACGACAAATTAACTTTTCCCATGTTTAATCGAAAAAAGCAAAACGCAGTTTATTTCATCATAAACCGACTGGAAAAGCTGGAATACTACCTTCCCTTCCCTTCTCAACATTGCATTCTTTTCCAATCTTCTCGTTCTTAGTGAATCTTCGCTCTTCCTGCGACGTAGAGAGGATCGGACGACAGACGGCCGCCCGTCCCGTACAGTCGGTGTTGGCTCGAAGCCAACCACGCTACTTCTAGTCACAGTCTCTTCATCGGTGGAGATGTCCGTACGTGAACCGCTGACGTAGCGAGAAAACGGAACACCGCCGTTCGGGAACGTCCCTCCACTACTGGTGCTTTCTTGCACGGACATTCGATGCTCCTGAAGGAGGTGGAGATAGGGTCGATGAAGTTAGAGCACAGCGACAAATACAACAACTGGAGCAATATAAACAGCCAAAAGCAGTGAAACATCATTTCAAATCGAAATCGATGTTTCACAGTTACATGAAAATGTGATATAAGACTTTGTCAGTGATACCTTCTGCGTTTTTCGTGCATAGTGAGAATAAAAGTTCACTAGTAAACGGTATAATCTGCTTTCTCTCATTCCTGCGTCATTTATCAATCTCAATCTGCAATCTGCAGTCAACAGTAATTTCCCTTTTATGATAAGCTTAGGTAAAGTTGGGAGAATAACTTTTGTGAAGAGCCTAGTCTCGGATACTGAAATCAAGCACATATGATGCCGTGGTGGTAAGAAGATTTTGTCGTCTGCGGCGGGTCTGAACAGGAAATGACCTTCAGCGTAATTCGGATCCAGAGTTGAGACCTAGCCAGATGTGTTAAGCAGGTCGAGGGATGAAGTTTTCATGTAGAAAATTTTTGCACGTTTTTTGTTACAAGCGAGATATTTTAATTTAAAAATTTTAAACTCCAAAAATGAGTGACCTCTCGCACGACACAATTAGATCCAACAGGAAAAACAACTAGCGGGGTGGTGGAGTGGTCAAAGGTTCTGCGTTCGAACCGAGAGGTCTAGGGTTCTATTCCATCCGCTGACGACTTTTTGGTCATTTTTTTGCACAGTGACAAAAACTCCAGAACTTAAAATCCACAATTCAGTATGACATCGGTATCAAGAAGGCCAGTTTGGTATGACTTGGGTACTGGTTTAGTAACACATCGGTAACATTGTGGTATCGCCACCCCTCATAATACCGGACCATTGCCAGAGTAATACCGGAGCGTTACTAGAGTGATACCGGAATGTTACCTCAGTAATACCTCAGCATTCCGAATGGTATTACTATGGTACCGAAAGACACCTTTGGTATGACTTGAGTACTGGTTCGGTAACACTGTTGTAACATTGTGGTATTGCTGCCCTCGTAATACCTGAACGTTACCAAAGTAATACCGCAACGTTAACAAAGTAATACTGGAACGTTAAGAAAGTAAAACTTGAATGTCACCTACAGGGTAATACTCATACAAATTTCGGAAAATTCAAATGTCTGAATGCTCTTTAGGATGTTGTTGCCTCGCTTTTCTACTCTCTCTCTCTCTCTCTCTCTCTCTCTCTCTCTCTCTCTCTCTCTCTCTCTCTCTCTCTCTCTCTCTCTCTCTCTCTCTATCTCTCTCTCTCTCTCTATCTCTCTCTCTCTCTCTCTCTCTCTCTCTCTCTCTCTCTCTCTCTCTCTCTCTCTCTCTCTCTCTCTCTCTCTCTCTCTCCTCTCTTTTTCGACTGACATATGGAAATGGCCTGAACGTAGATAATAAATAGTTTTCAATTCAATTCAGACATTCTCAAATTAAAAGTCACGATATAACCAGGAATTCGGATTTTGAAAGACTTCTTTTTTTGAAAGACTTCCTTTTTGAAAAAAAATGACTTGGTAACTTCGATATAACTCGGGGATTGAAAAACAATTTGAGATTGAAAACGATCAGGTTTCAAAAGCGTAGTGAGTGCTGAGTCTCACATTATTAATCTCCAAAGTTTCGGGTGGACCGACATTGACCCGTAAATGGACGACAGTAGGATCTGGCAACAGATGAACTTCAAATAGACTAACATGCGACTGGGCGACAAATGGATTGAGAATGGGCTAGCACGAGACTGGACGACAGATTGACTGTAGTTGTAACAACGAGGAGAACATTAATCCGATTTGTAGAACGCAGTTAATAAAATAAGTTTGTCATGCGTGTGTCAAGTGGAACATCGTGTTTTCTATTTTTTTTTCACATTTTTTAAATATTTTCCTTGCGTTTTGTTTTGTATCATGTAAGTCCCATTTTGTTGTTTTACAAACTAAAATGAGTTGATGACCTATTCTCAAAATTTACAAAAGGCTAATGATAACAACTTCGAATACTTTCTGTTTTTCGCGTCTCACATCTTTCTTCTCATATTCTTCTGAAAACTTAATGAGATCTTTATGAAAATAATTTTATCTCAGATACATGTATGCAATGTTTGAAAACAAGAGTAGAAGCTTTTATATCCCGTTTTTAAGATTTGTAGATTGAAATCGACTAAAATACGGAAATTCGACATCTTTAAAAGACTCAATAGCTTCCATCCTTCACTATCACGATTTTTCCTGTTTAGAAATCGACTTACAGATTAGCGTGTATTAAAGTTTGGACAAGAAAGATCATGTAAGCTGTGAATTTCGATGAATGTAAGTTTTTCATTTTTTTAAAATTTAGCAGCAAGACAATTAATTTTGTGATGAATAAAATTGATGAAAAAACGTTACAGAAGACCAGCACCATCCCACATGACAACTGGCGACTGCGCTGCTACTTGATCACGAGGTAAATTTTATGCAAGTTCGTGATCTCAATCTCTAGTCGACTAACGTACTTTGCAAAAAGGGTGAGAAGGTACCCGACATGAATAAAAATGGCTCTCGTCATCAAGAATAGACCTTGATTCGTGAAAGGAAGTTGATGCAGTAAGTTTTATTTATCACATTCTGGTCAATTTTTGTATTTTTCTTGACACTTTCACTAAACCTTCACTCTTTAGGCCAACCGAGCTCAGCATCCCTTGGTACGACAAGGTCGACGACCAGGCTCCTGGAACAAGAGTGGATCAGACCAGTCTATCATTATCACAGATGCCAGAAGCTGAGAAGTGCTCGCCGGAAGTCAAACATGTGCCACTGAAGTCACAACCCACGGCCGTCAAAGGGAAAATAAGTGAGTGTTCATTCACATGGTTCTAGTCATAGATTAGGTATTTGGCGCTGGTCCATTTCGATTTAAGTACGTCCGTGTTGACTTGAAATTGGTGCCCAATATCGTGAGCAGGGGTCCGCAAATAGAAGGAAAAATATTACAAGCGTCATATATTGATCAATTTTCAGGCGAAGCTGGTCATCGAGCTCTAGGAACAATCTGTAAATGAAGAAAGGACATGGACGAGCTGAAATACAGAGATGATCTTCGATTTGAACGGCCAAAATGAAGAAAATCATGTTCTATATTTTATTTTCAATAAAAGTTATTATTTGAATTCGTTTTATGTACTTTTAAATATTTGAGTACTAGTATATAGGAAAGAATTTCGGTGGCTGTATCAGTAAAAACGGTGTCTGTATGGGTGCAAACGGTGTCTGTATAGTTCCACGGTGCCTGCATGGCTTAAAACGGTGTCTATATGGCTCGAAACGGTGTCGGAATTGGTAATTTTTTATGCCGTACGGATTCATTTGGACACCGTTTTCATCCATATAGACACCGAACGCTTTCCCTGAGTTAACGGTTGCATACATTTCCCTAATTCAAGAAACAACTGACCGACAGAATGATTGAAAAATCTCGGAAAATTTTTTCAAGCTATCTGTGGGAACAAATCACCAATCCTCGCATCATAACGCGAAAAATCAGAAAAACTAAAAAAAAATAAAATAAAAAACACTCCGTAAATCGTGTTTCGAAGAACGATACGCCAGCTGACACGTCAACATTTTTGGCGTCTCGTTTTTCTTTTTTTTTCATTCTGTCATCTTTCTCTCTACTTCTTTGAGTCGATCATTTCATTCATTGCAATCTGTATAATAAAAAAAATAATGTTTTGAAGTGAATAGTTCCATTTGAATTTAGTAAAATTCTTAGAATCTTTGTTTTTCAAACAAAAAAATTAGGCCAAGTTTGAGAGTTAATATTTTTGACTTACTTTCTTTCCAACGATTTCTTCTTTATGTTCGATATCCATTTTAGGTTACAACAATGACTTTGTGAGTCGGATGGGAATTCGTCTCTAATTAACAGCAGTTCTCAAAGGTCAATTTTTGTTATTGGTTCATAAGTTAATGTTTCACCTGTTCGAAATGATGTATTCTTCCGCTTGTCTTTACACTGATAGATGAATGCCTAATCTCTCGAACTAAAATATAGCTTAAGTTATATCTGTTGAAAGCTCTTCATTTCAGGAATTACTGGACTCAGTCATCAGGTATCCGATCAACTCCAGGCGCCTTTTGAAGTCGATCAACTATGGACGATCTCTGATTAGCAGCAGTTCTCGAAGGTGAATTTTTGTTATTGGTTCATAAGTTAATGTTTCACCTGTTCGGAATGATGTATTCTTCCGCTTGTCTTTACACTGATAGATGAATGCTTAATCTCTCTAACTAAAATATAGCTTAAGTTATATCTGTTGAAAGTTCTTCATTTCAGGAATTAATGGACTCAGTCATCAGGGATCCGATCAACTCCAGGCGCATTTTGAAGTAGATTATTTATGGACGACCTCTGATTAGCAGCAGTTCACGAAGGTGATTTTTTGTTATTGGTTCATGAGTTAATGTTTCACCTGTTCGAAATGATGTATTCTTCCGCTTGTCTTCACACTGATAGATGAATGCTTCAATTCTCTAACTAAAATATAGCTTAAGTTAACTTGTATAATTATACCTGTTGAAAGTTATTCATTACAGAAATTATTGGACCCAGCCATCAGGGAGCCGATCAACTCTGCACGCAATTTGGAAGTCGATCAACTCTGGGCCCCACAGCAAGGCCGAACAGTTTGGGAACAAGTGAGTGTTTTGAAATTTTGAAAAACTGTTCAGCTCCTGAGGGCAATGTTCGTTCTAATACACGCAAAATGTTTTAACATCAAAGTTCATAAGTGGAGAATATATTTGTCCCTAGCGTTCAGAATCCCTTTTTCGCCAAGATAAGTCAAGCACTGAGTTTAAAAAATAGTACCAAAACATGCTTGCCCTATATTTAATCTTACACATAAAACTTTCCATTGAGTTTGACAGTTATTAGTTTTCGGCACTAAAAAGTTTTCAAAATTTTTCCTTCTAGAAGTGTGATAACTAATACAGTTCTAAGTTTAAAATAGCTTGAATTTTGCTTGAAATCTGTTGTATACGTTCAAAGTTCCTTATTTCAGAGAGGACAGCACCATCAGTAAGTTCTTCAAGTCCTGACTGATATGGACGACCTGCACGAGAACATCGACCAAGCTTCTTCAGTAATTATATATTAATATATTCTTATTTTTACCATGAATAAATTTTATATACACGATTATTTCAAAATGCGGAGTGGTATTGAAGGGTAGGTAGGTATTACTTGGGTGTCGTTTCGGTATTACTTGCGTATCGGTTCGGTATTACTTGCGTATCGTTCCAGTATTACATCGGTCACAATCGACCGTGACCGCAGTCATCACTGCGGTATCGGTCATATTACCCAAGTCATACTGAATTGTGACCAAAGTCATACTAAAGTTTTACCGATGTCATACTGAATTGTGGATTTTAAGTTTTGGAGAATGTGCCCAAATTGTGTGGAATTACTCTTTTGCATGTATTTAAACCCTTCTACTCATGTTGATACTCTTCGAAGTTGCCAAAAGTCTATAGCCGATCTCATCTATCACCTCCTCCATTATGAAGCTAGTGAAATGGTCGTTACAACTTTGATATTCATCAAAAACAAGATTTTCGAGTTCGAGATGCATTTCTATTTGTGAACTGAACGGTAACCGTTCAAACCGGAGTTATCCTCTAGAATTCCTCAAGTCGTGAGCCAGAAGCATCTCGACAAGTGGCCGGATGAGGGTCTCTAATCACAAACCTTGATAAAATCTTCATGGATATAATCTCATGACCGCCCAGATTACACCAAACAACAACCACAAACATTAATTATAATATTATCAATAAATAAGTTCATAAGATGAAGCTGTTGAATTCAACTTTTTCTTGTTTGCATACTCATCCAGCTACTTGTCGAGATGCTTCTGGCTCAAGACTTGAGGAATTCTATAGGATAACTCCGGTTTGAACGGTTACCGTTCAGTTCACAAATAGAAATGCATCTCGAACTCGAAAATCTTGTTTTTGATGAATATCAAAGTTGTAACGACCATTTCACTAGCTTCATAATGGAGGAGGTGATAGATGAGATCGGCTATAGACTTTTGGCAACTTCGCAGAGTATTAACATGAGTAGAAGGGTTTAAATACATGCAAAAGAGTAATTCCACACAATTTGGGCACATTTTTGTCATTGTGCAAAAAAATGACCAAAAAGTCGTCAGCGGATGGAATAGAACCCTAGACCTCTCGGTTCGAACGCAGAACCTTTGACCACTCCACCACCCCGCTAGTTGTTTTTCCTGTTGGATCTAATTGTGTCGTGCGAGAGGTCACTCATTTTTGGAGTTTAAAATTTTTAAATTAAAATATCTCGCTTGTAACAAAAAACGTGCAAAAATTTTCTACATGAAAACTTCATCCCTCGACCTGCTTAACACATCTGTCTAGGTCTCAACTCTGGATCCGAATTACGCTGAAGGTCATTTCCTGTTGAGAATAAAATGAAGAATAAGACTTCGGAAATACATATTCGTTACTTTCCTCTCGGAATTTCAACATATCAAGCGTGCACTTCAAACCATTCACAATTTCGTCCTTCGATCCATCTTTTGCCAAACTTTTCTATAAGAATCTTCAAGAATTTGAGGTCATTGAGGAAATTTTTGCTACGATAAAAAAAAATTGCGGAAGATTGGATGAAGACTGAAAAATCAATCATACCATGCATCAAAACTGCAGAGAAACAAAAAAAAGCTGAAAGGCGCGACTAACCATTTGTCCAAGAAGTATCTCATAAACCTCGCGACTCTTGATCGCCACAGACATGGGCAGTCCGTTGTGATCGTGACGTGAGTGGTGATGGTGTAACCCACCATTGGTATGTTTTTGGTGGTGATTGGGCATTCTAGTGTGTGTGTGTGTGTGTGTGCGCGTGTCTATTCGGGTAGTTGGGAGGCGGTGTTGACACTTGTTAGTTTGGGACGGATTCAGAAGGCATATTTTAGGAGAGGAGCAGTGGGAGAGTGATGGCGGCAGCGGCGGCAACTGAAGAAGCACCCCCCACATACACACACCACAAATGGGCTAATCAGACGCGACTAGTTGGTTTCGAATCTCACTTATACCCACTGAGTTTATAGCACTCGTCGAGTGTGAGTGTGTGCACAATTCAATAAAGTTACAAGGGTTGTTGAACCCAAACTCTTCATTGAGAGATGACTGCGTATCATCGGGTGATACGCAGTGAGCTATTCGAACCGTAGCATACGATTGGGTCTGATACCTAATACTCAATGATTAAAAAATTACTGTGTTGTTGAACACAAAGATTTTGATCAATAGCAAATTTGCGTATAATCGGGTGATAGTCAACGATTGTGCATAATTTTACAAATGAACTCACTGTAAACTTGAACTTTACAACTGAGAAGATTACTGTCACGAGTCAGCTGCATATCACAAAGCGATACTCAGACTCTAAAGATATTCTAAAACTCTTTCAATTGAATAATTAGCATATAATTATTGTCAACAACAATCGACAATTAGTTCGAAGTAGATTTTTACGAGCGCCCGTTCGTAATAAAATTACGTATGCTTAACTGGAAACCGTTGGGGGTTGTGATGCAGTAAAAGGAGACAATTTTAAACATTTCACTGTTAATTATTCAGTGTTTTGAAAGATAACCTGGTGAAAAAAGGGGAAGATCTTGGAAGATAAACTCATCCATCGAAAGAAACATCATATCTTGTACGAAAACCAAGCTACTACCAAGGCTCATTGACACAAATCACACGCTGACAACAAGTAAACCAAAAGGGTCACCAAGAAAAGCAGTCCCAACTCACTCGCAGATAACCGTTGGCGGGTTGCAAGTGTTCGACGACAATTGTGCTGGCCGACCTACCACGGGAGAAAATCATCCAGAGTAGTAGTTTAATCGCATCCAAATGACAAAAAGAAGAACAAACGACGGCAGATAGAGGATGGAGAAACGGAAGTCGGCTAGTGGATGATGGCTCAATTCGCTTCTTCTTCTCAAAAAACGTCCTAGCAAACTTAAAATTCACTCAGCGAGACAATTGATTCGAGGCCAGAATGTTCATGGAGAAGAAGAATGAATGAGAAACCGTTTCGGAATCTTGTCAAGCAATAGGGCGAATTGTGGCGTAACTAAAAGCGGAGTTTAACTAAACTTTGTCACACGCTAGAACAAAAAACCACTATTTCGCACGATTCGAGAACATTCTCTATACAAATGACAGAAATCGTATGGAATCTGGAGGTTATATCAACACCAAGCCGTGATTGGAGCTGTTTAGATCCGACTAGTGAAATTTCATCATTTCCATTTTTGAACAAATTCGCACCACTGTTTAGTACCCTAGAAAGGAATACGACGAAATTCACACAATAGGAGGCCTATCTAGCTTTACATAACAATTTAACAGTATTCTTGATAAAAATACCATTCGGATTTTTTCAGATATTGAAAGAACTATGATATGGTCGAGTAAAAAGGTTGAAATAAGTGTCTGTTCTGCAAGAACCGTTTTTTGATGAATTTGATTTTTCCACTTCCGCCTCGATTTCTACTTCAAAATCTTTTAATGAAAAGAAAACGAACCACTTCCTCATCCTCATCAGTCCATTCATCATCGAAATCGTCTTCAGCTTTGCTGATATGCGCTGAAAAATATCCACAACTTCTCGGATACATTGACCTCGATGCATACCTTGCAGAACCGACGGAGTAGTGCTGCTGGAGTGGTTGGATGGTGGTACTGCAGGGACAGCGGGAGCACTGAACGAACTGGTGCCCCAGTCGTCGAGCGGACGTGCCAGTCCTACAGATGGAGCAACCGGTGCAACAGCTGGTACTGGAGGTGGTGCGGCTTGCTGGAATAGTTAAATATCATTCCGATATTGGTGAATGACAGAATTAAATTCTTTCCGGATAAATTAAGACTTTTTAAAATTTATTTTTTTAATTTTCTCTGAATTGAATAAAACGAAGAAAATTAGCTTCCTATGAATGTGAAATTTTTGATACAATTAAAAAATTTTTTTTATACAATTAAAAGAATTTTTGAAAAAACTGACGCTAGAAATTTTTCAAATAAAGTTTTCTTAAACCTGAAAACCCAACATATTTTTCACCTAAATTTTCAAGATTGTTTTATTTTTTATGAGAAAGTCCAAACTTGGAAGTAACAGAGGGTAGTTAAGAAAACTGCGCAAATAATTTGAAGGGTCAAGATGTGATTTTGACAAAATATATTCTGTTATATTTTATGATTTCTAAATATAAATGAGATTATTGTTGTTCCTATTAAAACCTTGAACTGTACAGTGTGATGAACATTCCTCTTTGTCGCTGTTGGCGTCTCATTTACGTGTATACAAGGTTTCTTCGGACTTTTGACTGGCGACGCGTCTTCCTTTTTGATCAACACGCTACATGTATGTCTTCTCACCATTTGCTTCTTTCTCTTTTCGGCAAGAAGACGAGCGGTCTGGTCGGCTGTTTGGTTTACTGCTGCTGCCGATGCGTCGTAAGACTCGACGGCTTTCCGAATGCTTGAAGTGAACAGCATTATTGTAGCGGATTACTGTAGAAGGCTCTCGGAAAACCAACAATATCGTTAATGTAGCTGTAGGAACTGGATACTGTAGAGTGGAGTGGCGACAGGAGGATACTTCACGTAGTAGGGCTCTTTAGGGTATTGTAGGTAGTACAGTACGTAGCTGTGGTGAAATCAGCAATGCCAACCAAGCGCAGTCAAAGCCGTAGAGACAATAGTTGAGACGTGTTCTAGCAGTATAATATAAAACAGGATAGGAAATGATGATGTGTGAAAATACAGTGGAATCGTGAAATGGGGTGGACAGTCAGAAGTAAAAGACAATCGTCGATGTGTAGTTTTGAGATATAAAAGTGACTGATGCAGCTTCGTGGAAAAGTCTTTGTCTGATGCACGTACGGTTGAACACGTACTGGACAATGCAGAAAGAAGAAATGTTCTATTAGACACAGCGTGCTGCACTGAGACGATTTCAACGGGGGGAGACGGGATTTGATGAGCAACTCGACACTAATGGAAAAATCTGTCCGGTGCCTAACTTCGTTTTGTAATGGGCTTTCCTCCCTCCTGCTGCATAGGCTAATGAATTGCGTGGTTGAGGGGTTTTTTGAGTGTGTTGTTCTGCTTAGTTGGAGTGAGATCTAGTTTTGCGATATATATTGCTCTTTTCTTTCCATGCATGAACACTAGAATGGCTGATTGCTAAGCAGCAAAACACATGGGAAAATAATAAATAATTGACTGTGTGATGGCTGTGGAACACTTATGTCTGATTCTGGGTTTTTTTTTCAGAACTCTAAATTCATGTTCTGGTCGGATTCATTTTTAAAACTACACTATTAAATTAAACACAGTGGGAATGTGAAATCGAAAACTAGTATCATTCTTAACAGGAAATGACCTTCAGCGTAATTCGGATCCAGAGTTGAGACCTAGCCAGATGTGTTAAGCAGGTCGAGGGATGAAGTTTTCATGTAGAAAATTTTTGCACGTTTTTTGTTACAAGCGAGATATTTTAATTTAAAAATTTTAAACTCCAAAAATGAGTGACCTCTCGCACGACACAATTAGATCCAACAGGAAAAACAACTAGCGGGGTGGTGGAGTGGTCAAAGGTTCTGCGTTCGAACCGAGAGGTCTAGGGTTCTATTCCATCCGCTGACGACTTTTTGGTCATTTTTTTGCACAATGACAGAAATGTGCCCAAATTGTGTGGAATTACTCTTTTGCATGTATTTAAACCCTTCTACTCATGTTAATACTCTTCGAAGTTGCCAAAAGTCTATAGCCGATCTCATCTATCACCTCCTCCATTATGAAGCTAGTGAAATGGTCGTTACAACTTTGATATTCATCAAAAACAAGATTTTCGAGTTCGAGATGCATTTCTATTTGTGAACGGAACGGTAACCGTTCAAACCGGAGTTATCCTCTAGAATTCCTCAAGTCGTGAGCCAGAAGCATCTCGACAAGTGGCCGGATGAGGGTCTCTAATCACAAACCTTGATAAAATCTTCATGGATATAATCTCATGACCGCCCAGATTACACCAAACAACAACCACAAACATTAATTATAATATTATCAATGAATAAGTTCATAAGATGAAGTTGTTGAATTCAACTTTTTCTTGTTTGCATACTCATCCAGCTACTTGTCGAGATGCTTCTGGCTCAAGACTTGAGGAATTCTAGAGGATAGTTCCGGTTTGAACGGTTACCGTTCAGTTCACGAATAGAAATGCATCTCGAACTCGAAAATCTTGTTTTTGATGAATATCAAAGTTGTAACGACCATTTCACTAGCTTCATAATGGAGGAGGTGATAGATGAGATCGGCTATAGACTTTTGGCAACTTCGAAGAGTATTAACATGAGTAGAAGGGTTTAAATACATGCAAAAGAGTAATTCACACAATTTGGACACATTTTTGTCATAGTGCAAAAAAATGACCAAAAAGTCGTCAGCGGATGGAATAGAACCCTAGACCTCTCGGTTCGAACGCAGAACCTTTGACCACTCCACCACCCCGCTAGTTGTTTTTCCTGTTGGATCTAATTGTGTCGTGCGAGAGGTCACTCATTTTTGGAGTTTAAAATTTTTAAATTAAAATATCTCGCTTGTAACAAAAAACGTGCAAAAATTTTCTACATGAAAACTTCATCCCTCGACCTGCTTAACACATCTGGCTAGGTCTCAATTCTGGATCCGAATTACGCTGAAGGTCATTTCCTGTTTAATTTCGAGCAATTTTTTGCTACAAAAGTTAACTTAAATGAAACAAATACTCAAAAAAATTAAAATCATACCGGTGGTGGCCTGTTGTAGTGCGGGACAACGTACGACTCCGGGAATAGACCGATCGATCCTCTTGTATTCTTTCCTTTAACCCAGCCACCTTCGATGTTCTAGAAATGCATCATCCAGAATTGTTTCATTTTTTATTATGAAAAGTCTTTACGGAACCACTTTTTGAGATCTTTCGTGAAATTGAAATGACCAACGCCAAAACGGTCATGGTAACGGCACATTCGAATTTATAAAAAATTTGAAACCCTGTACCGCGCAGCAGCGCACGAATAAATTGAATAAGGCGCGAAAAGACAATGTGACAAAATAGCCATTTTCATTAGAAAACATCTGTCTGTTTTATAAATTTCCTTAAATTCAGAATAAAAGTTATTTACAAAATTCAAAACTTCAGAAACTAACCGAGTCCAACACAGTCAAAACTTCTCCTGCTTGGATGCTCATTTCTCCCGAGTTTGGCTGAGCCTCGAAGTCATACTCGGCTCGCACCGTGACTGTGCTCATCCTTGGGCCACCTCTGGAAACTGTAACGTGGCGAGCGTACATTTCTCCGAACGGAAGGAGAATGAAGAAGAAATGGAGAAAATACAATTATGAGTCAGGATACAGATGATTATTCATCAGTCAGATTAATAGAAAATCAAAAATATACGAATAATTACATGAAAACACTAATTCAGTGATTTGAAACGTTTTGAGGACCAAGGCTGATCGCCAATACATTTTTCGAAACATATTTATCCATCATATTTAGCCCAACTTACCAGTTTTCCGAGTTTCACTTCGATTTTAAGAAAATTATAAAATTACTTCGATGAAATAACAAAATAGTTCTAGCTACCGAAACGTGTCAGAGACACTTCATTCAACATAATCAGTACTCATTTCTATTTCATTGACGTCTCAAATCAGACATTAAGTATACTTTTCTGTCTATTTAATTGTGAAGGTTGGTTAAAAAGTTGGTTTTTCGAAAAAAACATAGAACTTATTTACCGCTTTTTCTATTTCTTTTGTAGAAGCAATTGTCATAATTTAAATATTCGACTTTCAAAAGTAAATATACTTCGAAGTTTTGAATATGGATTTGATTAGATCGAATTAAAAATTTTTTAAATCTAACTTTTCTGAAAAAAAAAGTGAAAATTATCTAATCAGCAGAACTGCAGTTCAGAGAAGATTATTCTCTTCAGTGACCATATGTGATTGTAAGAAAAATACAGGCAAAAAGCTTGGAGAATTTGAGAAACTAGCTAAGTTTAAAATAATTGAATATGTTGAGAGAAATGAAAAAATTGCGAAATAGATGCCTCACCAAGCTGGTTCATTAGCATAAACAGTGAGTCCCTGATGCTGAGAGGGTGGATGAATAATTATCACGAGCTGAAAGTTTTGATAAACAATTAGGCACTAATTAAACAAACGTTCAAATTAATTATACAATTTTTAACATTGAAAGTCACGATAATGTATAAAAAAGTCAGTGAAGACTGGTACAAACACATTGCAATGTGATGTTTATGGTTTGTTGAGGGAAATTTGATAGAAACGCATCTGACAACCATCGGAAAATCGATGACAGACCAAAACAAACGAAGCAAAGAGGGGAGTGGGAAAGAAAGTACGGTGAAGGAAACGTGGAGGGAAATTGTGCTCCATAAACACAAACGACTCGATTTACGGGCCCGTGCGTGCTCGCGTCGCGACGTCTTGTTTATTTTCTCGTGGTGTTTTCTTACAAATCATTATTGAAACGTGTTGTTGTTCTTTATCTATTGTTTACATAACTGCTGAAATGGAAAGTTCTCAGTGCACCCACTTTCATTTTCTCTCAAGCTGTTACTTACAACAAAAGTTGCAAAACAACATATTTAGATGTCTAACTTTGGTGGACAAAAACCAGGTGCCTGGAATCGACCGCCCGGTCAAATGCAAGGATTTCCTGGTGTAAACGTTGGTGGATTCTCAATGATGGGTGTCGGAGTTCCAATGGGAATGGTTAACCAAGCTGCGTTTTCCCAGCCAAATCTTCTTGGAATGGCTGGACTGGTCGGCGGAGTTCAGCAAGCTCCACTTGGTCAACAAGTCAGACCACCGGCTCCTGTTGTTCCGCAAAATAATCAGGTGCAGTCTCATGCGCTTGAGCAAACTGATGGAAAGTTTCAGAACATGAACGGTCAACAAGGAAAGTCGCATAGAACTTTTGTGGGAACAGTTACCAAAATGCTCGACAACTACGGTTTTGTTGATGATGACATTTTCTTCCAACTTGGGTAAGATTGAATTGAATTCGTCGTAGAATCGAGCTTTCAGAGTTATTAGCGGTGCTCAGCCACGTGTTGGTGAGAAAGTAATGGTTCAAGCCAGTTTCAACCCGAATATGCCATTCAAGTGGAATGCGCATAAAATTTCACTTATCGGCAACAATGTTCCAATTCCACAAGATGCTGGCAGAATCGAACCTCCACAGCACACTAGGTAAATATTAGTTTCAAGGGTTTCCGTGAAATTTTATTTACATCATACAAAAAATACATTTCCAGTCGTTGGGGAGCACCATCTGGGCATAATGAACGTGATCGTGAACGCTCGCCAAGTGTCCGATCATCTCCTCCTCGTCATCGTCGTCCATCTCCACGTCGATCACCACCACGCAAGACGTCTCCGAAACGCGAACGTAGAAGATCTCCGGCCCCACGTGCTCGTTCACCACGGCGAAGTCCTATCAGAGACAACAGAAAGAGGGATAGAGAGAAGAGTCCGATTCATAAGGACAAAGTGTCGTCTGTACGCAAAGCTAGCTCGAGTCCACCTAGAAGACGTGCCAGAATAATCCCAAGATATGAGTTCAGAAACATCAAGGAAATTCCAGTTCAGTAAGTTTTGCGAAAAAAAATACAACCAAGAAATGTGTTTTCAGTTCTCTGTTGACCTCGAATGCTGTTCGACTCCGTTACTCGAAATTGTACATACCATCGGACTTTGTCGACCTCAACCTCGACTGGATAACCGGAATGCCACTGGAGTCGAACACTAGCTTCTCGAACTCTATTCAGTTCCATGTTCTTCATAAGGACGTTGAAATTCCATCAGGAATCGATGATGAACTGCCGCCTCTGGAACCGGACGACGCTGATAGCAGACACCAAGTCAAGGTAAATAAGGATATAAAATTCACACAGTGCTATTTTCAGGTTCTTTTACTCTCTCATGCTGGTGATGTAGAGATCTTGAAGAAGGCCTTTTGCCTACAGCCGGATGGTTCTACTGATGAAAATGAAGAGCCGCAGTCCTTCTTGAAGAACCTCCATTTCTTGACAGGTACGTTTTGGAATTGAGTCTGTATCTATTGCATAATGATCGTATTTCGAGTTGTTACAATTTCAATTCATTGATGATTTATCTATATTCGACACCCGTTAAAAGTTGAATTCAAAATTTTCCAATTGTAACAATGTCGTGATTCACAAAATTAAACGATTTTCCAACTTCCACGGAGTCGTTCTCCATATCGTTTGTCACTTAACAACTTTTGTAGGAACTCGAGGAAAGGAAATGATGCCCATCGGTGGGTGCTGGTCACCTTCACTTGATGGTGAAGACCCGGAATCACCGGTGACCCTAATCAAAACAGCCATCAGAACTACCAGGGCAATGACTGGTGTTGACTTGTCTCTGATCCCGCAGTGGTGAGTGTTTGCTTACTCGTAAATTTATGGCTCGTTCATGTAGCCTGCATAACAAATATGCAGGCGAATCGTTTCGCTTTCTGGCGGTGTCAGTTCATGTTTCCGCATGTACTTGTTACTGGAAAACTTTACCTGAAAATTTTCTGTAATCAGATTAGAAATTTTGTTGTTCAATGGTGAAAAGAACTGACACTGGCGAAGAAAAAAGAGGAGTCGAAGAAAATGATAGTCCATAGGACGAATAATTAGAGTAAGACGGTTAATCACAAATAATTCATACCATATATTCTGCGTCCAAACGTACGTTTTTTGCTAAACAGGTATTCACTGGCTCGTGTTCGCTACTACCGTTCGGACAAGACTCGAATGGACACGGTTCATCTGTTGTTCCCCGACACGCAGTTGTTGGCCCCCGATGATGAGTCGTGGGTCGCGCTGCAACAGATGATCGCCGATCAGCTGAAGCAGAAGTTGGCAGAAGTGGACGCACTATGTCTTCCGCCGGAGGAGCCTGAACCGACTCCAGAGACGACGACGACAATCCCTGTGGTGACGAAGGACGGCACGCAAACTGAGGTCATTGAGTCTCCTTCTCTCTTTCACACTCACAGGCAAACTTATCCGTTGTGTCTTACCATATTCTCATTTTCTAGACTTGTCCTTGTGTGAAGCTAAATGTTTTGTGACTGTCTGACGCTTCTAAATTCTGCTAACTAACACAGACGAGACGATAGTTTTCTTGTTCGTCTTTTCAGTTTTCATCCCTAAACACTGCATGTGACTGTTTTCTCAGTTTCCTCTTTTCAAATTGAAAATTAGTGTGGTAAGTCGAAAATTGGAAAATTTTGATATATCGAATACTGTTCTGGCATTTTTCTGGGTCAAATGCTATCTGTGTTCTTCTTTTTTTGCTGAAAATTGAATTTTTGATTGAGAATTCACAAGTAACGCAGATGAGATTTCAGTTAGACTACATGCCATCAACAGCATACGAACAAATTTGAATGAAAAAATGCAAAATTAATTGTTCAGGATAAGACAGAAGTGATTCTACTGGATGACAACAAGTCGGGTGAAGCTATTCTTCTCGTTGAGAAGGTTGAAGAGGCCAAGGAGCAGCTAGCTGAAGCGAAAACGGAAGAAACTGCAAATGCTGCTGTTGATGATGCTGCTGCTGACAAGAAGGAAGAAACCGCAGCGGACGTCGAGATGAAGAATGATGAAGTCGTGGAGGATGAGGCTTCCCTTGATGCGTCGATGAACGAGTCAGACATCGACAAGGTGCTGGTTCACTGGAGTAAAATTGACGTGAAGATGCTCAAGGTTAGTTGATGAGTCACTTCTCAGATTTTTACTTTAAATTTAAGTGTGCAAAGATCAAAATTTGAATTTTAGGTTACCGAACTCCGCAAACAGCTCGAAGAACGAAAGCTCGAGACCAAAGGGATCAAGTCCCTGTTGGTCCAAAGACTCCAGACGGCTCTTGACGCTGAAAAGAAGAAGGAGGAAGAGAAAGAAGTTCCGGTAGTAGCAGAAGTAACAGAGAACAAGGAGGAAGAAGTAACGGAAGTCATGGAAGTTCAAGAAGACGATATTCAAGTTCTTGAGGTGAATTTCGATTTGTTATATCAAAATCTGAATTTCACCAGTCTCTCGTGTTCTCTCGTGGGATTCGTGTTACCTCAAGCTCAATTTTGCATTTCACTACGTCTGTCTTCTTAGTCGATCGAAGTTTTTCGAAATTTGCTTCAAAGGAGACTGTTCACCGTACTTTAATCAAAACATTTTTTAAGGTCATCGAAAAACCAGAAAAGTCTGCCACCGAACTCCGTAACGAGGAGAATGAGCGCAAAAAGAAGGAGGTTGAGCGTAAACAGAAAGAAGAAAAGTTGGAGAAGGAGAAAAAAGAGAAGAGAGAAGCACTCGAAAGACACTACAAACTGCCGACTGACAAGAAGGTTTTTTTCTTTTGCAGAAAAAAATAATTGAAAATTGATTGAATTTCGAGGATGCTATACAAAGAAAGTAGCAAGTTCATATTGCTGCGATTGTTATCTTCAGTTTCTGAAACATGAAAAATAATTTTCAATTGAAAATTTCGCACAATCGTGTGTGAACTGTCTGTTCTCAAAGTCGTTCCAAACAATTCATAACTATGACGCTCATTCAGATTCTTGTGTTCCCATCCAAAGTCGCCAAGTCTGGAAAGTTTGACTGCAAAGTGGTGAGCATTGACACTCTGCTCGGCTACAGAATAGACGACAACAAAGAGCACAGTTTCGAGGTTTGTTGTACTACCATTACTACTATGCACAATTTTATCACAAGCCGTAGCCATAGTTGTTTTTTATTGTAAAAAAACACTTCCATGATGTTCCTCCAGGTTGCCATCTACGTCGAGGCTATTCGCGAGTTTTTCGAACGCAAGTTCGCCTTCAACATCTACCGTAGTATCGCAAACAGTGCTGACAAGGATTCGGAGAAGGCGAAGCGTGAAG
The DNA here is from genome assembly GCA_963978915.1 of Caenorhabditis parvicauda. NCBI lineage: Eukaryota > Metazoa > Nematoda > Chromadorea > Rhabditida > Rhabditidae > Caenorhabditis > Caenorhabditis parvicauda. Next base: position 6,996,771 of record OZ022253.1, on the reverse strand, counting down.
AAGCTGCCAAGAAACCGAAGGTGATCGAGGTGGTTGACCTCGAAGCCGATGAACCGGTGACAGTGACTCCGGCTGAAGCAGCAGCTGCTACGACGACAACGCCCACAACTCCTCCAGCGGCAGTGGTTGCACCAGCAGCGTCGACTGAGTCACCAGAAGTCAAACCACTGGTTGATGTTAAATTTGAAAAGATTGAACTGAAATCGGTGGTCCACGATCGTGTGCTCTACATGTCGTTCGCCTACTACGATTCGTCGTTGACTGGGTTGGTTCAGGTTCCTGGAATGTTGAAAGAAGGCGATACTAACAACCTGCCTATATGATCTTGATTAAGTCTTCTAGTTGAAACTTCTGAGCACTCGAAACTAGATATTATGAGAAATGACCAAAAAATGTTAGAATTTTTATACAGTAATAACCAAAACTCATCTAAAGATTCCATTGCCAACCAGGACAACATATTTTCAGCTACCTTCTGGAGAAAGACGTCGAAGCTCTGCTCGGAGCCGCTGAATTCGGACTGACTCGAGCGCTGATTCAGAAAACGCTGAAGAAGCAATCGACCAGGGACAAAATCAACTACAGGTAAATTTAGGAATTATCATTATTCAATCTGCCAATTACAGAAACCTGACTGATGTTCTGCAAGATTCAGACGGACTTGTTAGATACACTCCAGGGGTTGCAGAGGAGATTGTTGCCGATGAGACGCTTGTTAGAGGTGCGTCGGTTATAGTCCTTCAGAAAAATGTAATTATTCAGGTTACGGTATCAAGCTCCTGGAATCGACTGAGAAGCCAGCATCATCTGATAAGACGGCTGTACAAGATGCGTCGGATGGAAACGTCATCGTCAACGGAAGCATTGTCAACGTCCCGCTGAAGTTGAAGCTTCTCCAATCCGCTGAGACTGAAAGAGACGCGATCAAATCGAAACTGAACGAGATGCAGTCGTTGATAGGTTGGGTTTTGTGATTTTCATTTCGAACATCGTGCAGTATACTATAGTTTGCCGCTGTGCAAAACCTCTCTTACATTTTCTTACCTTTTTGTGCAACTATCACACTGACTTCGATGAAGCAAGAAACGCACACCCAAATGATTCTATTGTTGAAAAATGGATTATGTACTCGAGACAATTATTTAAGAAAAATTGTGGAGAATAACTATAATACATCTCATTCAATAAAATTCCAGAGCAACTACGTGAATCGAAGTCGGACATGGAGAAGAAGAAAAACCAAGCTGAGAAAGACTATGAAAAGACGAAAAAGAAGTTGTCTGAAACTACTGCTTCGTTGAAAACCGCCAAAGAAGAAGTGGACACACTGAAGTCGGCAGTATCTGACTTCAGAAAATATGCAACAAGGATTCTCTCCATTGCTGACAAGGTCGACCCACCACCGAAGCCTGCAAGTCCTGTTAAGGTAAGTAGAAGTAATTAAGTTTGTGAAAAAATGGCTCTCTCTCTATTTGTATGCCAAGTTCACAGTACATATCCAGACGTCCATCTTTAGTGAAAATGAATTTTAATTTTCACTTTTAAAAATTATAACACACGGTCTATTCATTTAATGTCATGTAACTCGATTAGGAAACATCACTTAAAATGATCACATTGCAGGAGAAGGTAGAGAAAGAGTCGAAGGTGGAAGAAGTGATCATGCTGGACGAAATTGAGGACGAACCGTCTGCTAAGACCGATGAAACTCGCAAGAAAGAGAAGTCGACAGAGGCGCCAGTGGTTGAGGCCAGCAAGCCAGCTGAAAAGGAAGATGATGTCATCATGCTCGACACGGAAGAGAAGACTGATGCATAACTCTTGTTTCATCCCAGGAAGAGTCATCATGATGATACTCGCGTTTTAATTCATGGTTTTTCTTTTTTCCTAATGATACTCTTCTATATATAATTATATGTTTCGTCTAGCCCTTTAAACTATATGAGTTGTTTTGTTTGAAATAAAATGGATTTGAAAAGCTTGGAGATAGTTTGTCGGATGGTTTTATGCCGAATATTGTCTTGAATGAGGTTGAAGCGATAAAAAGGGATTTTCAGAGAATGGAGCCGAATATGAGCTTGGCTGTTCACCATGGTGAGATTTAAATGTTGAAACTTCTGTTTTTCATGAATTCTGAAACTGGTAAAACCCGCGAAATTTAAACATTTTCAGTGAACAACTTGGTTATAAGAAACTTATTTCTTCCAATAACACTGAAACTCACAGAGGCCCAATTTTCTGGCTCTGACTGAAAAAGAAAATCATATCTCCCCCTTAGCTTTACGATCACAGTAGTATCTGTTATTGATTTAACCTCAAACTGTTGAATCTCGATTTAATTTCTGCGATCCAGTTTTTGTACGAAGTTCCTTTCCACATATCTAGCAAAAAGTCTGACCGATTTCAAACTCGCGGCAGTCGCATTTTTGTAAAATGAGTACGGTAGGGTCGGGACTCTCACAACGAACAGTTAGATCTTTGCGGATTTAAATTATTATTCTTACTTCCAGTCCATTGAAATTGAAAGCGCATTACTTAATCGTTCATGTATTTCAAAGCGAAACTGCTACGGTAACTAAGTTACCGATTTTTTTTCAGGTAGAGGAAGTTATGTGCTTCCATTTACGAAAGAGAAATCCGCGAGGAATATACCATGACATTTTTCTTTTGAACGAGACACTTTGTGTTCTTTATTTGAAGAATAACTAACATTAGTTGATGCGCACAGTAATATTTAAACAGGTGTGAATTGTTCTATTCGATGAAGCAGTATACATAAAATCGACTTTGGGACGTTTCCAGTTTGTTTCAATGACAAACAGATACATTTGATATTAACTACATTTTCCGTCACGATATGCTAGGATGTATTCAAATTGATGTGAATTTCACTTGTAAGAATTCCAAATGTGAAAATTCTTTTAGTTTGGTTCGATGAACTTTAGAACACAGAAAATAAACACTTTTATTACTTTCAGAGATGTGGTTGTCTCGTTGCGAGAACTGCATGCCGTGCATGAACAAAGTCAACTGCAACGCGTGTGAAGCGTGCGCGGTGAAAGCGATCTGCATCAGACGGAGGTGTCTCCAGGCGAAGATTCTGTATACTTACAAAGGTGAGGTTTTTTTTATTATCACTGAAACAGGGTTACAAAATTTTTGGAATGAAATTTAATTTCACTTCAGAACTATCAGAATTGGTTTTCAAAGTGTTTCCGAGTTGTTTTTATTCAAACCGAACTATCTGTTCTAAATATTTCATACACGGAAATTCAATAAAATTTGTGAAAAATTAAAATAAAACTAGTTTTCTATTTCAATATGCATGGTAATAATAGAATAAAAAGTCTTATGGAAACAGAGAAACTTGCAAGAAAAAGGTAGACTGAAAATTTGATTCATGAATCATTACAATGTAAACTTACATTGTGCGAAATGTTTGTGATGATGTTGTTGAAGCTTTGGTCAAGTCTTACATGTTTTTTACTCTTTCTTTTACCCTTTTTTAAACCGGAAATTTGAGGTTTCAACAATAGAAAATACAAAAAGATTCATGATTCAGTTCACTTTTTCGTTATAACTCCGGAAAAAAAATAATGTCATTTAAATGTTATGTGTTAGGTGTAGTTCATTTATGTATCGTGTGGCACCTAGAAATTTTGCGAAATATTGGAGTGACCTTAGTGGGATATAACATTTAAATGTCATTAGTCACACATTATAAGGTTTCTCTGCATAGCTCGAATAGTGGCATTATAATGTTATGTGTTAGGCGTAGTTCATTTATGTATCGTGTGGCACATTATAATGTTAAGGAAGCATTCCAGTAACAATTCGAAAACTTTCGCATTCGGTCAGTTGTTTATTTTTCTTCAATTTGTTTCTGTTCTCTTTCTTATACAATCTTCTTCTTCAGATGTATGAAATTGTTGAATTCTCTCACGAACGTTGACTTTTCGTACATAATCTTTCAGAACGTCAAACTACGGAACACCATTATAATATTATTGACATTCTACAAAAGCCGTGAACTTCCCAACCAACCGAGAGTACCAATGAACTCGCCGTACTCAAGATAGGTAAAAAAAATGTTCATTTGACTCTCACTTTCAGTTTCCAGGAATGCTTCCCACGGCACCTAGAAATCACTTTTTTCCGGACGTACGCTATAGGGAAGATTATTATTTAATGTGAGAAAGAAGTTGGTGAAGAAGTGAAGGTAAACTCGTGGTCTGTTTCCACACTTCCTTAATGTTTTACAGCGGAGCCTTGAATTAAAAATTTCTCATACAACTACAATTGACTATTCCATTGATGAAGCAACTGTTTACAGTAAGTGATAAATCGGCGTATTCCTACAAGTATATTTGAGCTTATCAAACGGGAAAACATTTTTCAATTTTCCAGTTCCCAAATCCCTAAACATAATAGAAAATCGATTCTGGCACAAACGCAGAAAACCATAACAGGTGATTTTTAGAAAGTTAATGTATTAAATAAATATCAAACGTTCATTAAACATGTTTTACTGGTGAATAATTCAGATTCACTGATTGGAAGTATCGAAGTTTTGAACAAACCAGATGATTTATCCGACGCTCGAGTTAACGCCTTTTTCACTTCAACGTTCACATCTCACTTATCAAGCTTGATGTAAGTGTTATTTTCGTAACTTCAAGACATTGAATGTTTCAGTAACACCAAACGACATGAGCAGACGGTTACTAAACATAATGGTGATGCAGAGATCACAATTCCAGAATATGTCAAGTCAGTCAACCTCCGCCAGTATCAGTAAACTACATGTCAGCCAGTCGCCGAAGAAGTACACGAATCACCATGTGTAGTTCGATAGTTCAACATTTCTTCTATGATGTTTTAATTCAATTTTAATAAATTTTTGTACTTAATTTGATTCGATATCGATAAATTGTTTGATGAAAGTAAGGTCATTTCAAGGTACCAGCAAGAAATTATTAGATGGGAGTAATGTCATTTCAAGGTACCACAAAGAAATTTTTAGGTGGGAGTAATGTTATTCCTAGGTGCCACAAAGTAATTTTTAGGTGGGAGTAATGTTATTCCTAGGTGCCACAAATACATTGACGGTACATTTCTTAATGAAATTAATGTCATTTCAAGGTGCCACCAAGAAATTTCTATGGACTAGCAATATTATTATTGGAACTTCGATAATGCTTCCCACAGCACCTAGAAATTACATTATTTTTTTTCCGGAGAAATACAAAAAAGATTGCAGTCGACCAAGAGAGAAGAGAGCGTGAGAAGTTAGAAAGACAAAAAGCGAAAGAAGCCAAAGAGGCAGCAGCTGCAGCGGCAGCGGCGCAGTCGTCCACGTCAACCGCTCCTGCGGATCTGGAAAAGAAGAAACGTGGAAGAAAGAAAGGCTGGACGAAAGCCGAGTTTGAACGGCAGAAGACGGAAGAAAAGGAAAGAGATAAACCGACAAAGAAGACTAGGAATCAACGTGAGTTTTACCACAGAGAGGAGATAAAAATAGTGAATTATTGAACCTTGACGAGCTAGAAAGTTTGTTTTTTACTGAATATTTAACAATGGACTGAGAATCCCAATAAATGAAACTAATATCAATGTGAAGTTCAAAATAATTATTTTGAAATGTACAACCGGGCAGTAGTCGAGTCTTCTGTATACAATTATCTTCTCGTTTTTCAGTCCAGGAAGAGATGCGTCGACGAAGTGTCAACCATGAACCACACGATGCAGTCAAACAGTGCTTGGCTCCAGACTGCATCAATTCTGCAAGAACCCAGAGCAAGTACTGCAGTGACGAATGCGGGAAACTGTTGGCCAAGGTATCTTTTGTTATTCACTAGTATTCGCAGTTCACTCGTTCAATATGACGTCATAGAACTATTCAAAATGTACATAAATTTGTCATCTGATGCTGAAGTAAATTAATTCAGATGCGATTGGTCGAAGTGCTGCCATCAAGAGTACAAGAATATTTTGCAGTTCCTTCTAGTGCTGAGGTGAGCTCAGTCTCTTCATTCACAATCAAATTGATACTTTTCTTTTTTTTCGTAGATAGTAAAGAAAAAAAGAACTTGTAATACACAAATTCCGCTGAACCCATTAAGATTTTTCTTAAATGTAAAACTTTCAGACCCGAATAGCCGAAATGCATTCGCGTGTACGAAAAGAGTTTGAGCACCTCGCCGAATCGGAGAAGAAGCTCATCAACCTGATGGATAAGATCAGCGAATTTGTACAGGTAAATTGTTGAATGAGAAAATATCCGGTTTGTAAGAAAAATACATGCGAACCTTTTTGTGTTGCAACCCCTTATCTTATCTAGTGTCCAGCTGGATCCTAGCGAGTAAGAAATTTCATCTTCGCGGTTCTATTTATACCAATCAGTTCACAATTTTATTGACTAGTCGTCGTTTGGTACAATTGTTCTCATAGTTTCAGTGAAAATTAGTCTCACCCTATTCAGTCCATTTGACTTCGAAGTGGTATCATACAAATTGAACATCCTCATTCCAGACCATCGCGACACTGAAACCGGACCCGAAAGAGGATACTGAAGGCGATGCTGATATGGTTTGTTTTCACATATATTTCCAGGCATTAGATAGAGAACCACTATCCAGTATTTTCCAGTTTTGGACGTATTAGATCTATTAAAGTTACTCGGGTGTCTATGATTCTAACCTTTCGTAATTTTAACCAGAAACGACCTTTTTTCAACTCTGATCAGGTTGTGACCATAGAGACGATTTTTCGGGTAAAATGTTTTCGATGATAATTTGTTAAGTACCCAAGTATATGATACAAGCAGCTATTCCTCGCTACCCTCGTGCTGCTTGTATATGATGTTGAGTATTGTTTTCAACTCAATCGAGCGTTATTGAACCCAAGGTGGCCTTCGGCGCACGGGTCCCAATCAGACAATTCAGTTAGTAACACATTTGTTGAATATATTTGTCTTAACTTACTTCAAAAAACGTCGTCTAGGTTCTATAAACACACACGAAATGAGCGATGTTGACTTTTTCAGTTCCTCAGCTGCGTTGTCTGTGGCCAGAGTGACGTGACGATCAAGAAGTACGCGAAACACGTGGAAGCGTGTTTTGTGAGGACTGAAAAGGCTGTTTCTTATGGAGCCGTCGAGGTTTGCTTTGAATGTTGATTCAAATGTTTTCATAAGTGTCGTGTATTTCTATTTTCTCCTTTTCAAGTGCGGAGTATTCTCTTGAGACTGCCTACATAGATAATTTTTAAAAGTTAACTGTGACTCATGGGAATCACCCGAAGAAGTCTGTTTTGGTTTTTTCTAATGTTAAGTTCATAAACTCTTCCAGAAATCCGAAAACCCAACCGATGTCTTTTGTGACGTCTACGACCAAAAGCAAAAGACGTACTGCAAGCGGCTGAAAGTTTTGTGCCCAGAACATCGGAAACCTGGAATCGAACGGTTACTTCTGGTCTGCGGATTCCCAATGAAGTGGGAGTCTGGATGCCTGAGAGTCGATCAGATTATTGAAGATTCAGAGTGAGATTTTTTGAAGTATTTTAACGAGTTTTTTTTTCATTTTTCATGTGAAAATAGAGAGTATTTTATATCTTATACAAAAGCGACCAATCTGTTGAATTCATCCAGATTTCGATTTTTCATTTTATATTGAAAATGTGTTTGTGGTGTGGATTTCTAGAGCTCGCTAAAATTGGAGATGATCATGCTTCGTTAGTGACGATCGATTGTCCCGAAGTGTATGAATCAACCATTTTCAGTCCATTCGGATCGGACGTTTGTATGGAAGAGCAAGGCAACTGTATGAAGCACTTCAGATGGATTCCGGTTGGTTTTATTTCCTTGAGAGGACAAATTTCGAACATTTTCCAGACCCTGCTGGGAATCATTCAAACAGAACAGATTGGCCTGTTCTACAGAAAAGGAGAAGTGAGTTTTTACTCAATTTATCACTATATTTATCCCATTTTTGCAATACTGGCAAACTTGAACAAAAGTGTTTTCTAGCCCCTCTCATAGCGACGTTTTCTTTAAAACTATACATCTTGATGAGTTTCAGTTTTTCAATAATTTTTGTCAATTTTCAAAAAAGCTGCTTCGTTTTGGAAAGTATAGCTTCAAGAACTGCTTGGAATTCCCATGTTTTCTTGGAGAAAAAGACATTGAAATACTTGTCTCCTCACTTTATTTCATCTGGTTATCAGCGGCTATACAATATTTTTGGGTTTTTAGTACTTTAAATCTAACTTCCATTTAAGATATTTTAACCTTCTCTTTTTTGGCGAATGATCCACATTTCAGATGATGCAAGACGCCCAGAAGGTGTGGCACTTCCAGCAATGGAACTCGAACATCCTCAACGTTATTGCGTCAACCCCGACGCCGAGCTCGTCTGGCTCGTCGTCAGGAACGACAACGACCAGCACGAGCAGTAGTGGTACACCTGCTCCAACCTGATATCCAACTGAAGAGCATTGTCATAATGATTTAATGTGATGGTCGAAAATTCGGTTATTTTTAAAAGTTACGAAAATTCTCGAATTCGTAGAGGTTTCCAATGGAAAACGTTTATTTTCTAAATACATGATAATTTCCCGAAATTTTAAGAGAAAAATACCTGGAAAATCGTTTCCACTAGTTAGTGATCTCCTACGTATTCCATACTTTTGACAGTTCTCCAACTTCGTCTTTTCTCACGGTCCAACGTTGTCTTACCATTGTATCTCGCGAATTTACAGGTTGTGTTCATTATTTTACTGTATAAATTTCATCACTTACTCTTATTATTTCTTATTTGCAAGTGATCTGGTTCACTAATTACCTTGATTTGTACATTCTATCTCTCACTCTCTCCCCAACTTCATCTTTACTTCAGAATGTCCAAAACCCTGCTGCTCTTCGACGTCGATGGAACACTGACAGCCCCGAGACTGAAGGTCACTGAGCAGATGACGTCGTTTCTCGCTCAAATCAGAGCAAGTGGAGTCAAACTAGCTGTCGTCGGAGGATCAGACCTCGGGAAGATTACGGAGCAACTTGCCGATGATTTGCCAAATCGTGAGTTTTTCCTATGGTTTCATCTCTGCTCGTGTGGTTAGCGACGAACTCGCTTTCTTAGTTCTCGTCTCCCCGGATGGTAACTTTGGTGCGATGCGGTTTCTAAGCTCTTGATCTTGAATGACTGAATTTTATGTTTTCTTTTTTACCAATAGGTACATTACAGCGATGTTAACATCCTTCATTTCTATACCAATTTTAAGTATGTAACAAGAAACACAAAAATATGATCTATCTTATTGCCCCTTCTCATCCATTACGTTTCAGTCTTGGGACAATTCGACTACGTTTTCAGTGAAAACGGTGTGATCGGATTCAAAGCCGGTGAAAAGATTCCATCGAAGGTTGTTTTTCCTCGTTTTACTATGTTATATACACCGTTCAGACTATGCTAGAAGAGATTGGAGAAGAATTGATGCAAGAAATTATCAATTTCGCTTTGAAATTTATCGCTGAGTCGGATTACCCAAAGAAAAGAGGCAACTTTGTCGAGTTTAGGAAGGTTCGCTGATATTTGGTTTTTGTACTTAAAATATACGACACTACTATAATCAACGACGAGAATTGTATTGCCATGACAGTAACTGGATTGTTTAATTCAGGGAATGCTCAACTTGTCTCCAATTGGGCGTAGCTGCACCCAGGAGGAACGTTTAGAGTTTGTGGCCTACGACGCAAAAGCAGGTCTGCGAAAGAAGTTTGTGGAACTGCTCAATGAAAAGTTCAGCAGTAAAGGAATCTCTTTCGCTATCGGTGAGATTTCGCTTCATAATGCTCACAGTAATCAGGTGGTTACGGTAGGAAAACTTGTTCGGAATGAATCCTGCAAGTTGCGTCTAAATAACAAATGCGCCAGTGGAAGTTACCCAGGAAAAACGTTTCTGACTGTCTTTTGAGAAGTCCGACGATTTTGTCTAATATTTAGTGTTGAAAACGCGCGTCGTGTCCTAATTTCAATCTGCAAATTGCAGCCAACAGTAATTCACCTTTTATAATAAGCTTAGCACAAAGTTTTCATCTAGTAACCATCGATTTTAGAGGAACTTTTATCAACTTTGAACGGAGTTGTGAATTTGTTACAGAAAAGCGATACTAACTGAACATTCAACGGTTTAGCCAGGACGGTGGCGATCAACTAATTTTAAGTGTTTCAAGTTTATCATTTGAAAAAATTCTTCTAGTTCAATTATTCCCTTAACATATTCCTCCCTGTTTAGGTACCCCACTGTTTGAACATACTTTAATTGTTTCGCGAAATGATTTACTGCGAGAGAGAGAGAGAAAGAAGGAGAGTGACTGAGAGAGAGAGAGAAAGAAAGAGAGTGAGTGAGAGTTAGTTATGCTTGGTTAAATTTAATTCCAGGCGGTCAAATCAGCGTAGACGCTTTTCCAACCGGCTGGGACAAGACCCTGTGTCTGCAACATCTCGTTTCGGAGTTCGACACCATCCACTTTTTCGGTGACAGAACTGCTCCTGGCGGAAATGATCATGAAATCTTCGAGGACGCGAGAACCAATGGACACACAGTGACTGGTCCAGAAGACACTATAGCCCAAATTAAGGAAGTTTTGAAATTGTGAAGTCCAACTTTGTAATTGATTTCATCATGTGATGCACGAACTCGTTCTAGAGTTTCCCCTTTCGTTTCAGTTAATTTTGGGTCCTATCATTCCGGGAGATTTTTCATGTGCAATGATGCTTTAAGCGTGTTTTATTGATTATGGGATAAAAATTTTCACTTGATGGAATTTTTGAGTCGGGTTTTTTTTCAGACGCGATATCAATATCACTGGATTCAGAATGATTTACTTTGTTTTTGATCAAATATGCTATGAAAACTTAAAATAACAAGAGACCCTTTACCTCCTGAGCCATTTTTTTCTTCAGTTTCGAATGCAGTCGCAGCGACGTCCTTGTAGACCTCCTGAATAAGAATTATAAAAAGTAATAACAATATTATTACCGTCGCCCCCGACTAGCATCATTGCGTAAGCGTAAAACGCGTTTTCTCCGTGGAGAAGAGGTTCCGGTTTTCTGAAAGTTATATAAAGATGAAGTTTTGATTATAATAACCATCCATTCTTCCCATATCGCAATATATTGTCAAAGGACCGATGATTCAGAAGTCTTCGACTATTATTTGCGCGAAGTTCCGCTACTGTCCCAACTTCTTTTCGAGTCGCATAGTGGACAAATCTTGAGCAGCGGAATGGAACCTCCCCGTCCTTGTTCCCAGTTCATGTGCGCTATCCGTTTGCGTCATTCACTCCTCGTTCGTCCCGGTGTTGGGTCTCGTCTTCTCTGCTGGTACGACCTTCTCTTCTCACGGCTTCGTCCTCTCGCTTCTTGTCACGCGAAAAATGGCCCGGGTACTCACACCGGAAGCAGTGGTCACTTCTGCCTACTCTGCTCTGTCTCACATTTTCTCTTGAGTTGTGCGATCTGCCCTCTCTCACCACGTGGCAGATCGTTCTGTGGTGGTCTCCGTCACACTCGACCTGCGTGGAGAGCCCGTTGGTGTACCGGTGTGTCAGCCTGGCTGGGTCGATGTCGCGTCGTACTATTGTCTTCTGCCGGAGTACTTTGTTCGCATATCTCCCTTTCCTTGGCGATTTCACCTATGCTTCTCATGATGGCTGTCAGCGTGTCCTTCACAGACCAGCGATCGGTTGTGGATTTTGCTTCTTTTCGAGCCGTCGCTTGCCGTGTTGCGGTGGTGTATTTGCTCAACACCAGTCTACGTGTGTCCACTCCGTCCACCCTGACCCCTTCCTCCTCCAGTAAATGAGTGAGGTTTTTTATTTGTTGTGTGAGGGTGTATTCGTCGGACGGGGAGTCTCCTTCTCGTTTGATGGCTCGAAGTCGTTGTTCCAGCTTTCCAGCTCGGTGATCAGCCCTTTCGTAGTTTTCTCTCAGCTGTTCCTTGAGGTAGGCGTATTGTTTTCCGTCATATCCGATGTTTTGGAACAGTTTTTGTGCTTCCCTCCCAGCTTGGACTGTAGAACGGCGATTTTGATGTGTTCTGTCGTGTCATCAGAGTCCACGATTTCTAAGAGTTCGACTTCCTCCTTACTGGACCCGATCTTTCATGTCTTACGTCTTCATCTTCTACTGATTCGTCGAGGAACTGTTGTGACCTAGCCCCGTTCATGTTCTTGGGTGTCGCTGAGGCTATCCGCAGATGGTTGGCCCGTTTCAGTAGTGACCACAAACCGGAAAGTTGTTCCTCCACCTTGTTGATTCTTGCTTTGATATCATCATCCTCTTGGGACCATGTCTCTTCATCCATCTCTGGGTACATGTCTTCGTGAATGTCTGTTAGCCTGGTCGCAATGTTTCTGCATCCTTGTTCATTTGACTTACACAGATTTATGATCGTGTCCCAATAGTCTGTGGGCCGTATTAGGTAGCCTGGGAGTTTCAGAAGGTTCTCCGCCTTTTCCAATTTTTGACTTCTGGTCTTGAGAAAGTCGGCGACTGCTTTCAATTGTGACGTCAATCTTCCTTTCAGATGGATTATCATGTTCCTGTTTTTCCCCTTTCCATTATGACTTTGGGTCGACTGAGGCCGTGTTTGACCTGATCAGTCAGAGTATGCTGTGAAGAGAGTGAGAGGGTTTTGCAATATTTCGACTGAGGCCGTGTTTGACCTGATCAGTCAGAGTATGCTGTGAAGAGAGTGAGAGGGTTTTGCAATATTTCGACTGAGGCCGTGTTTGACCTGATCAGTCAGAGTATGCTGTGAAGAGAGTGAGAGGGTTTTGCAATATTTCGACTGAGGCCGTGTTTGACCTGATCAGTCAGAGTATGCTGTGAAGAGAGTGAAAGGGTTTTGCAATATTTCGACTGAGGCCGTGTTTGACCTGATCAGTCAGAGTATGCTGTGGAGAGAGTGAGAGGGTTTTGCAATATTTCGACTGAGGCCGTGTTTGACCTGATCAGTCAGAGTATGCTGTGGAGAGAGTGAGAGGGTTTTGCAATATTTCGACTGAGGCCGTGTTTGACCTGATCAGTCAGAGTATGCTGTGGAGAGAGTGAGAGGGTTTTGCAATATTTCGACTGAGGCCGTGTTTGACCTGATCAGTCAGAGTATGCTGTGGTGTGAGAAAGTTGATCGTTCGTGCGATCTTATTGGTTTAACAGATGGTTTTCACTGTGGGTGAGAACCAGGATGGCGATGTTTTGTCACCCTGGCGTGTCCACCAATCTGTATCTTACTGATGTACGGAAATCGGTGAGAAACTGATGAGCCAAAATTGTAAAATTATATTTGGGGTTTTTTGTAGAATTATACAGTTGCGTCGGAAAGTTTATGCACGATATCGTTTTTAGAAATATCTCAACGTTGGACAATCGGATATGTTTGTAAGTTTCAGGAATTGTGAATGAAACATTTTTTTACACTGCGAAGGAATATTAAACCAATAGGAAATTTTTTCACACGAAAATAGTTATTTTTTGCAAAACCACTCAAAATTTACTTTTTCTCTCAAAATTCATCGCTCGTTTTTTTCCTTTTATGTTCAATTTTCCTGCTCTTTTGTGCATATTTTTTAAAGATCAAACAATTTAAATTATGAAAATCAAAAAAACAACCAAATCGGAGATCGTTCGAGGTCATCAGAGGAGATTGAAGTGGATGCATTTTACTAAACAGTCACAGAAGGAGATATCATCTCCGTATGATTTTAGTCTTGCTCCATCTCAGCTGGAATTGTTTGAAAAACCCTTCACTACAGTTTTTTCATTATATCAACTTCATTTGAGATTATCTAGGAATTATGCCAGGACGTTAGTCATTGATCTTGTGGCCAGACTTTCTAAAAGTCATGAAGTGACAGTCAGTTTTTTGACCATAAAACTTAAACGCCCCCATGAAGACGTCTAATTTTTTGTAGACACAATGTCTACATTAGTTTCGTTCATTCCAATTTTTGAACGTACAAAAATCACCGATCTGGCAGTACTACAATCAAGGCGAACAGAAAAGTGCAAAGAAGCCAGTTTTCAGATTTCATTTACCCGAGTTCAAAGATGAATTAGGTCGTACAAGTAACTTGCTTTGACATAAAAACATTTTCCGAATGTTTATGTTTGTTTCATTCAACAAAAAACTCGAATTTATAAACTATGATAACTTTAAACCACTTTTGTAGAAAACATCGAAAATTTTTAGCCGTTCACTCCAGTTCGATTATCTTCTAGTATTTTAAGACAATTTATTAGTGGCTGTCCTACTCATCAAATGAACAAATCTGATGTATACAACGTGTCTGCAAAAAATTAGACGTCTTCATGGAGGCGTTTCAGTTTTATGGTCAAAAAACTGACTGTCACTCCATGACTCTTGGAAAGTCTGGCCACAAGATCAGTGGCTAATGTCCTGGCATAAGTCCTAGATAATCTCGAATGGAGTTGATATGATAAAGAAACTATAGTAAAAGGTTTTCCACATGATTCCAGCTGAGATAGTGCAAGACTAAAATCATACGGAGATGATATTTCCTTCTGTGACTGTTTAGTAAAATGCAGCCACTTCAATCTCATCTGATGACCTTGAACGATCTCCGAATTGGTTGTTTTTTTGATTTTCATAATTTAAATTGTTTGATCTTTGAAAAATATGCACAAAAGAGCAGGAAAATTGAACATAAAAGGAAAAAAACGAGCGATGAATTTTGAGAGAAAAAGTAAATTTTGAGTGGTTTTGCAAAAAATAACTATTTTCGTGTGAAAAAATTTCCTATTGGTTTAATATTCCTTCGCAGTGTATAAAAATGTTTTATTCACAATACCTGAAACTTACAAACATATCCTATAGTTCAACGTTGAGATATTTCTAAAAACGATATCGTGCATAAACTTTCTGACGCAACTGTATTTGGGTTTTTTTTGGATTACTTTTTTTTTCTAAATCTATCGAACGTTTATCGATTTTCAAAGCTCACTTTTCTTCCTGCCACGCGGGTCCTTTAGTTTGTCGATGCACCATATACGAGAGCGTGCGCTCGCCCTTTAGATCTTTCCCAGTCTGGGTGATTCGTCAACCTCAAACTTGAGTCACTGGGTTTTAAACCTTTTATTGAACACAAAAACAGAACGGAACAATGAGCCAAATATTATAATGAGATTATTATATTGAATACAGTTGATAGATGAAAAAAACACTACTTTGAGACATTAAAAACGGCACAAAATTTAGGAGAAAAATGGCAAAATGTAAACCGCAGAGTGTCCGCAGAGCGCAGAGCCGCAGAGTCAATTTTTGTTTCAGGCTTCGGAAATTTCCTAATAGCACGTACGGTTCCTAAATAGGCTTAGGTAAGGTTCTAAGCACAAGTACGTTCCGAAAATGGGGGGTCCGATTTTTCCTAAGCCTGGTATAAGAAAAACTCTGCGGTCGCTCTGCGACTCTGCGCTCTGCGGTTTACATTTTGCCGAGAAAAATAAAATAAAAAACGAATCGCGTCGGTTAGTGCGTCAAGGCCGCATTTGAGCGTCCAGGACACACTCCCGACAACGACAGTATCTTTTATTTTATTTTAAATATTTTTCGCTGCTCGCGAACAGTTTTGATTATAATAACCTTCCATTCTTCCCATATCGCAATATATTGTCAAAAGACCAATGATTGAGAAGTCTTTGACTATTGTTTGCGTGAAGTTCCGCTACTGCCCCAACTTCTTTTCGAGTCGCATAGTGGACAAATCTTGAGCAGCGGAATGGAACCTCCACTTCCTTGTGCCCAGTTCATGTGCGCTATCCGTTTGCGTCATTCCCTCCTCGTTCGTCCCGGTGTTGGGTCTCGTCTTCTCTGCTGGTACGACCTTCTCTTCTCACGGCTTCGTCCTCTCGCTTCTTGTCACGCGAAAAATGGCCCGGGTACTCACACCGGAAGCAGTGGTCACTTCTGCCTACTCTGCACTGTCTCTCATTTTCTCTTGAGTTGTGCGATCTGCCCTCTCTCACCACGTGGCAGATTATTCTGTGGTGGTCTCCGTCGCATATGTCACAGTTATTCTTCATGCACCTCTCCTTCTCGTGTCTGAACAGGCACTTCCGGCATTCATTCGTATTGGTCACTATACGCAGTCTCTCTGCCGGCGAAGTCACTGTACGGCACTCTTCCTCTTTGTGCCGCTTTCTCTGGCACAGTCCACACACTGGTATTGACTCACTGACCAAGCTCTCTCTCTCTCTCTCTCTCTCTCTGAATTCGAATCTCTAAGCTTTTTTTTAATATTTTCTAGTTTTCTTAGGCACCCTTTCATCATGGCTCAAAATTCTACTAGTGGCCACTCACACAGGTCACGGTTGTCTGTCTTTGCGATGGCTCCAGATGTGAGAATGTTTCGAAATTTAAGTAAACCTATTTCATGTTCGAGAGTTTTACGAGTGAAATGTTGTGATTTTTCACCCCACTGTTACCAACCATTGAGTGTTTTCAGCACCTTAATTTACTTTAAGGCGATTCTAAGCTCTAAACCTGAAATTACAATACTCCAAGTTGCGTCAACATGATAAAATTAATTTATTCAGTTTATTAATAGATTATTAAACAGTGTTATTAAGTGAAAGCATACATCATGAGGAATGGTCATTGAAGAACGAAATTAGAAAGTTTAAAGGATTTCGGAAAACCCGCTGGATATCAATTTGGCTTTGCAGGCTTTTTCTTCTGAATCTGAGCAAAGAAGTGTGTGTATGAAAGAGCTATTTGGGGGGAGGGGGAAGGGTTGGTGGTTGAAGGCGCATGCCAATCTACATCGGAAGGTCCTTGGCCGACTTTGCGTGGATACTGTGGCATCCCCAGACGACGATCAGAGCGGAGAGCAGGAGGCAGACCATGGAAGCGGTGACGACCGAAGACACGAACCACGCTTCAGACAGACACACTAGGTCGGCCATCTCGGAGAGGCTGCAAATATTGGATTGGGATGGGATTCGTTGACCACGCCCATACTTTTCACTATGTCAAAAACTACATTTTGACACAAGTACGAACGTTCATTCTTAAAAAATAGAAACTTGACTGGGAAGCCTTTTTAGGCCAATTCGCTAGCTCCTCCCCTTTATTCTGCTCACCTCTGGCTTGTGTGGTTGGCAATAAACTCGTTCTCTTCGTTCTCTTCTCCCTTGGCAAAGACGCGGATGATGGCGCTAAGAGTCTCTTCGGTTTCTCCTTCACTCGGCTCGGCAGAACGCTTCTTTCTTCCGTGAGACATAAAGAGCTCGTTGGTTCCGCTGTCGAGGCAGTTGGACTGAAAATTGACGAGTTATGACTCGCACGCGCACTCTCGCTCGCTCTCTTTCTCTCTTTCTCCATCAATTTTTTCACGAAATAATTAATATGTGCTAATCTAGTGGGGTACCTCAAGGAATATTTAAACTTGGAAAATTTTTTTTTAATTAAAAACTTGAAACACATAAAATTAGTTGGATCGTCCGAACAAAACCGGTGAATCTTCAGTTCATTTCCTTTCTCTGTGATCAATTCACAGCTTCGTTCAAAGTCGATTAATTTTTACAACAAATAGATAATTTCAGATTTAAAAACATTGTATCGGATTCTCTCTCTCTCTCTCTCTCTCTCTCTCTCTCTCTCTTTCTCTCTCTCTCTCTTTCTCTCTCTCTCTGTCTCTCTCTCTCTCTCTGTCTCTCTCTCTCTCTTTCTCTCTCTCTTTCTCTCTCTCTCTCTCTCTCTCTCTCTCTCTCTCTCTCTCTCTCTCTCTCTCTCTTCCCCTACTCACCACCGGGCATCCATTTGGTCCTGCGCAGAACATAACCGAGCAGATGATCTGAACGTCGTATGATCCATCCAAACGGAAGGCACGAAGGTCTGACTTGAGACGGTTCTTGTCAAAGTCCTGTTCTACTGGTCCGACCAGTGCTGGGTATCTGAGAAGGGGTACGTTATCGGGTTGTGCGCCTCGCTACGCTCACCTTGGGCATCCGTTCTCGATGAGAGTGAATGGGACAGAGTCACCGAAGCCTCCGACACGGGTTGCGGTGCATTCGGTGATCATCATATTGTGTGGTCCGGCTTGTTCAGAGGTGATAACAAGGAGAAGTGGGTCTCCGATTGAAGCCTAAGATAAGTGTTGTGATTAGCTCGGAAAACGTCCCATTGGAATATAGACACTCAGATTGTCCCGCTTAAATTTGGTTCTTCATTCTATACACATGATGTAAATTGTGATTCTAGCTACGCTCGAAAGCTGTCCCATGAAAATATGAACACCGAAATTCAGTTTTACTTTGATGGATACAGTTGATTCTCTATTTGACTTGCAAGAAAAATTCTGTTAACTCAAAAAAACACTTATGAGTTTTTTGTCCTTTTCGGAGTCCCAAAAAAAATGGTCGATTCAAATTCACATTGCACACAATCCTACTCACCTTCTGGAGTGGCTCTTCCAGCTGGTTGAGAATCTGGAGTTCAGCAGTGACTGGTGGTGGTGTGGCGACCTCGAGGACGGTGGTGTTCTGGCTTGATGCTTCATAGATGGTGGTGACCACGACGGATCCTTCCTTGACCATCTTGTCCATGCTGACGTCACAGGAGACACGGTAGAATCTGTCCCATTCGGTGGTGACCTGGTGTGGGAGAACTCCGTCCAAGGAGACAACGACAAGGGCTTCCATCTTACCGTCTCTAGAAAAAATTTGGTTTGGAAAAACCGTTAGGTTCAGATTTCTGGATTGGTTATACCGTTTCTTTGTTTCTCTGTCTCTCTCTCTTCTCCACTCTCAAACTCCATTTCAGCGAAAACCGTGACAGGTCGGCGACCGTACCTGATGACAGTTCCGCAGTCGCTGGTGACCGTTGGTGGTGGGAAGGTGATCGAGATCTGCTTGGCGTTCTCAACGACCTGTGAGCAGGTTGAGAATCTTTCAGCGGCGTAGATGGCTCCAGTGTATGGCTCCTTGGTGTTGACGATGAATCTGATTCCTTCGTTGGTGCACAGAGCCATTCCTCCGAATTGGGATTCTGAAAGGTATTCGGGTTTTTTTTTCGAAAGAATCAATGGATTTCTAATGGGAAATGTTTTATCTACACTTTTCAAATTTTTCAGATCAAAATCTTTTTTCTGTTTTTGAAAGACAAATTGAACTTCCTGTTGCTATTGTTTTAACCTTCGGTTTATCTAACAGTTGGATATTGCGGGAAATCTTGCTGTTTCTGATCTTCTCTCTCCAGACAAAAAAAACTAACCACAGTTGAATTCATAGTAATCCATGGATGGAGTGGCCTTGATGTTAGCCTCTGATCTTCCAACAGAGTAGATGAAGCACGAGCTTGCAGTTCTATCGTAGTTGATGGATTTGCAGTTCAAGTTCTGGAAGCAGAGCGAGATGCAGTCGGAGATGGTGACTCCTTGGGCAGATGCAACGACTTCTCCTTCGATCGACGATCCGATGAATCTCTCGAATGCGGCTTGTTGTCTGCAGGTCGAGGAAGAGAGGTCAGCTGGAAAGTGTTTGTATTGCGAAGCGGTTCTGCGGCGCGGTTTACGACCGTACAGTGCAAATTACCCGAATCGGGAGCAAACAGAAGTTGGATTTGAATACGCGAATTCCGGTTTTCTTTCTCTCTCTCTCTCTTTTTTTTAATCTCTGAAAAACCCACCAGCAACACAGATGGGCTCGTAGTAGTCCTTTCCGACGACCTGACCTTGTTGGTCGGCACGACTGAACGTGTCCTCATCAGATACAATACAGTTCTTCTCCTTAGGGTTGAATTCGACTGATCTGCAGAAAGTGTTCAGGGAGTCGAGACACTTCTGGAGGCAGTAGGACTCCTGGGCTTCGACCGACTGGGTGTGATCGTAGTATCTGATTTCGAAGTTAGTGGTCTTGACGAAGACAAGGTTTCCTCCGGAAGCTCCACAACGGTTCTGGCCTGAAAAGAACAACGTTCCAGTTCACGGTTCATATCTATTATCCTAACGAGACAGAAACTATAACTTTTTATCTCTAGGATTATCAAAAAAAAAAACGACTTTACAAGTTTCGCTTCGTAAAATTTTCTGAAATGCCCAACTTTTCAGTACATTTTCCTAGCTCATCAAATACATTCTTTGGAGACCATGTAAGAACAATGCTCCAGTTTACTCTTCCTAAAAATTTCATCATAAAGTTTTTCAAACTCACGGGAAAGACAGTTGTTGTCGTAGTAGTCAACTCCATCGGCGATCTGGACGTGTGTTGGCTTCGATCTGCAAATATCGATTGATTTTTCGACCGACGACCTCACGATACCTTCTATCTTCAATGTTCAGCTCACATTGATTGTTGGAATAGTAGAAGTTGACAGATTTGCACACGAATTCCTTCTCTTTGAGGCAAGCTGAGAGACATTCTTCACGGGTCGACGTGGTGATAGTCTTCTTGACGAACCCTTCGATCTTCGTGTTGCGAGTTCTCTCGAGTGAGAAGGATCTGGAAACAACTTTGTGTTTCGGCTACTGTAACTGTAGCTCTCTTTTTAGTATAAATTTGAGGGTGATGTCACAGTATGAAAACATCAGTTATGTTGAGTGTACTTCAAAGTGAGTTTCAGGATATTGTAGACTTCACTTCAAGAGAAGTATAGAGAACTCTAACTTTAACGCTTTTTCAAACATATTGTAACAGGATTTTTTCCCCTTCTCTTTTTTTTTCGATTTTTTTCCTTCTCTTCTCTCTCTCTCTCCCTCTCTCTCTCTCTCTCTCTCTCTCTCTCTCTCTCTCTCTCTATCTCTCCCTCTCTTGTTTCTGTATCATCGATGATAGTCCGTTAGCTGAGAAAAAAACTTCATATTTCGCAAAAAATGACCTACATGTTCCTGTATCAACACGACGGTATGTGGGTCAAATCGACCAGTGGGTCAAAAATTTCTCTATCGCGATTAGATACAGTATCATCGAGGGCAGTGTTTTTGACGACGTTTGATGTAGACATAAGGTTAGAAAATTCAAAGTTTTTCTCGTTGTAAGAAGTACCTATAGAAAACTGAGGGAGATTACTAGATCAAAATGCATATTACTTTTCAATAGAAACCGAACCCACCTGTAGGTACAAGCTTCATGAGCCGACACAGCTGGAAGACATGTCTTCTCGTAGTAAAAGTTGTTGGCTGATGGGTTCGCGGTCAGCTGAGAAGTTCCTGCTGGAGCAGCGGCGTCGTCGAAGAAGTAACACGTCTCTCTTCCATCGAAGTTGAAAGATGCGCACACTCTCTGGGCACCGGTGGTTGGCTCGATATTGTTTCTGCAGTATTGGGCGCAGGTCAAATCATGTCCTGAATATTATTTTCGTTTTGTTTTTGACTCTAGAATTTTTTTTGAGAAAAAATCGCAATTCTGAACTTTGGAAGACATGGCAAATGTTTGATAATTATAGATCGACGTTCGAATCTATACCATTAAAACATTATCCACACCATTGCTTCAATTTTGGATACCGTGTTCAATTTCGAGTCTGGCTCTGGCGATTCTGAGGAACATAGAGGGGAATCTCTAACCTGCAGTGGAAATAACGACTGGAGTTCCATCGAGTCTTGCTCTGGCGATTCTGACGAACGCTGTCGTTTCATGACTACCACATTCGAACACAGCACTGGCTTGAACCACAAGGAGTGATAATAAAACCCCAAGCATTTGGCCTGCAAAATTCTACTGAAGAGAGAATTGAACAAGAATGAGGATTGCAATTGAAGTGATATCATTGAATCAAAATTTAACATATAAATTCGTGTCTGGGAAACTTCTGAAGACAGGTGTTTCCCCGTAACACTGATTGTGAAAGTTTGGGAAAAGTAGGAAAAATACAACATCCTTTGATGTTACTTAAATCTAAAAAAAATGTGATGAATCTATGAAACAACCTGTGAGTATAATGTAATTGTGACAATATTTTTGGACAAAAAACTTAAGGGTACCGTAATAGTTATGATTTAACTATCACGAGAGTGAGTTTTGGGTTACCGATTTGAGATATCGTTTACAGAAATATAAAACTCGGAAGTACTGTAATAGTGAAACCTTCAGGACAAGATAATGTTGAGGAATTTTTTGACCGATCAAAAAGAAGAAACGGAATCATACAGGAGACGTGGTGATCTCAGGTACTGTGAGACTGACAAGCAGAATGAGAAAAATGGTGAAAAGTAAGCACTGGCCTACTGTATCGTACAGTAACCACATGGATCTCGGGTACTGAAACAGTTACCGACAAGAGAGACAGGACAAGTGGTCAAAAGGAAGAAGTGCACTAGGAGGTCAAATGGGGGCGCGGGAGAAAAAAGATAAAAAGATGTGATAAGAGGCACGATATCCCTTGGTGGTTGAATGGATAAGACGACACACACAAGAGGGGAATCGTTCCTTTTTGGTAACAGTCATCGTACCGCATCGGGGTATCCTTGACCCAGTTGCCTACATTCTTCCAACAAGATTTCACCTCCTATCAATCCTGAACCGCCTCCTCTTATAGCGAGTTTTGCGAAGACTTGAAAGTTTGCTCAAGTGCCGTTTCACTTGTCGACAGGGGGTTCGGCCGGATTTTATGGGTACTGTACTTTTTCCGGTCAGACGGTTGGGCGAAAAGAGATTACGGTATGATATGTGGCTTGTGTTACTGTGGATGTCACAGGTTTTACTGTATAGTCATTTGTATGAAGTAACAGTGAGTAAAATTAAGATGGGTCCAACAGCGTCGACAGACATTAAGACTATGTAAAAAATACAGTTCTTCATCTTTTCAGAAGTTCCATTGGCTGAAAACATTCAGATAAGAAGCCAGGTGGTTAGATATTGATGTCCGATGTTCAGTCAGAAGTTACGTTGTTTTCAGCTGCTTTGAAGCATGTATAGCTTCAGCTATTTGTCTTCCTAATTTGTTTTTTTTCAAACATCTCAAAACTTGATTACAGATATGCACTTATAACATCTTGAACTCTGTGTGAATCCCTTTCCTTTGACCTTCAGGTTTTTATATCCGTTGGGACCGAGAAAAAGGATTTCTAGAACTCTAGAACCCAATCTAAATTCTAGAATCTTAGAACCCAAAAACTAAGTATCTTAAGGAATAGTTAGATGATGATCCTGCACAGAAAGACATTTACGGCCGAGATTACAGCAACAAGGTCAAAAACGCGGCCGCTGATTTTATCTGTCTGCGGTGACGGACATCCAGAATATGTATGCGGGTCGCTATCATCATACCCAAGTCCTTCACAGGGTTTAGTGACTGGAATAACAAAGATTCAAGAAGTGGTCAAACCATTAATGGTTTTTACTGGGATCTAGATTTGAGACCTAGTTAGTTTTCTTCTCTCCATGTGGATTTGGCTAAATCACTTCATAACTTTGTCTGCTGAAAAAAAAATAGCTAGGTCTCAACTGTGAATCCCAATAAGTATGAAGGTCAATTTCTGATCAGAAAGAAACGGTCAAAAATTTGACAGAGAGTGACTACTGTATTTGTAACACAATTTTGTTTTACTGTACTGCGCATTAAAAGAGTGTCAGAAGAAGTAGATAGCAAACTAATTTAATCTAAAAAGATTTCTAGAAGACATTTGGAATATCTATCATTACATACTATTCAAACTACTCTGTAAATGAATCCATGATTCTCTTCTCCCGAAACATGGGTTTTCCTCAAATTGAAACGGTTAGTCAATCATTTCGAAATTATTACCGGCTGATGAAGTCCTGTTCATCTAGTGAATGCTTTGAAAAAAGAGAGGTTCTTTTTGTGGTCAACTCTGGTAGTCATGTGTGTGTGTACCCCTTCACTTACTCCAAGTTGACTTCAAAAGGCGGCTCAAAGGCTAAATACGCTGAAGTGAACAATTACACGAGAGGTGGCGACTTCCGTTTCACATTTCAGTTTTCATGATTCGGATTTTCTCGCTTCTGGTGCTCACCGTTAACTCGTTGTATCGACCACCGCAGCCTGAGCATGCAAGTCGACGTCATCATCAGAAAGTGACCGCGGTACAGGTAAGATTGGGGAGGGGGGGGGGTTTGAAAGTAGCGAGGTATATTGCTGGTTGATATCTGAGCGTAGTAAGCTTCAAAAGA
>OZ022253.1:6950122-6967622 GCA_963978915.1 Caenorhabditis parvicauda | reverse complement strand
AAGGTTCAAAAGCAGATTCCTTTCTCATAAATACAGTATGTGAAAAAGTTGGACTGAAAGAGAACTTAGTGGAGTGCTTCCGCAATAATCCCAAAACACAAAAGTCGGCCGGCCCTCCTCGGGTTCTCAAGGTACGCTTCGATAATGTTGAGTCTCGCAACAAGTTTCTTGAAGCGGGGCTCAAGTACATTAGAAATGCGTATTTGGAGAGCCATAAGTCAATCGCGGGTTTCAAGGCGGATGGCCCCAGCATACGTATTCGAAGGGACATGACCCAGCCTGAACTGACCAGGTTGTATGAGTTGCGTCGTAGTACCTTCGAAAAAAATCAAAAGGCGGGTGTAATCCGTTTTGTAGTCCGAGATTTGAAGGAGGTTCAGCTGACTAAGGAGTACCCACTTCGATCTCTCCCTGTATCAACTAATAATGCCGCGCCTCGTTAGATTGGAAGCCTGCTAACTTTGTCTCCGCCTGACGAGAACAAGGCCTCTCTAACTCTCAAAATTGTTTATACTAATATTAGAAGTATTTTAAATAGTGAAAAGTTAAAGTTGGCGCTGGCATTAATTCCCACGTACTGTATTGATATATTGATGTATTCTGAAACATTTCTCGACTCTTCCGTCCCTGATCAATATGTTCAATCCCTTCTTGATGAGCTTCAATTAGACTTCAGTTTCCTACGATGCGATAGACAGCCTAACTCGAAAAAGAGCTGTGGTGGTGGTGTAATGGTTCTTTATAGAAAAGATATTAACATCTTACCTGTATCAGTACCATCATTAAATCTTAATTATGAAAGTCATTACTCCGATGTTCTACTATTTTCCATTGAAAAACATATATTTAGTATTATCTATAGACCCCCTTTCACGAATTCTGAACAAATTGAATTCCTTTTCTCCGAACTATATGACTTTTTTATTTCAAATAACACTTCCAGCTCGATTAACCTCATAGGAGACCTCAACCTTCCCAAAGTAGTTTGGACGGATCCTACTGACTTTCAGTGCGGTAGCAGTAGCCTCACAAAACTTGTACAAATGTTCAATTTGCATCAAATAGTCAATTTTCCCACACGCTACTCCCCTGAAGGTCATGGATCTTGTCTCGATGTCTTGCTCACATCATCCCCCTCGCTCTTCCGGTCTCCCCGTAACATAGGTAACATTTTAGGTTCTGATCATATAGGTTTTAATACATATCTCACGTTGCCTATCCTCCATAAGACTGTACCCAAAAAAACATCTACGAAATCCTTTTTTATCCTCAGAAAATGCAACTTCAAATTAGTCAACATGTGTTTAGCCGGCATTGACTGGCATCACTTCTTTGGTCATCATTCTAGTCTTGATGAAAAATACAAAGCCTTTATAAACTTATTTGACTCAGCTCTCATGGCTCACACTCCTGTAAATAACAAGCGCTTCAGCAAACGCTCTTACGCATCTAAATCAAAACTTCGGCGCTTAAACTTTCTGATTAAAAATTGCCACAAAAATCCAGCTAAATACAAGTTATCCAAACTAAAAAGCCTTAAAAAATATCTTTTGAAATGCAATTACGTACATGATCAAAAAATATTCGAAAACATGTCATATCAAAAGTTTTGTAATTTCATAACCAATAGAATTAAAGCCAACAAATTTACAGAATCCATTCTTCGCAACAGTACAGGTAGTCCTATTACATCTAATGAACAAAAAGCTTCCGTATTTGTAACTGAATTTTCCAAAAGTTTCTCTTACAAAAATATGCCCGTTCCTTTTGGCCCCTTCCCTAAAAACTGTTGCGAAGATCCGGATTTCAGTCCTCACGTCTTAGCTAATGTCATGTCAAATCTTGAGCCTAAATTTAATTTTTCAAGAAACCTCATCAATCAGTTTGTTATTAAAAATTGCGCGATTTCTTTAGCTGAACCCCTCTCTATATTGTTCAAGGCAGCATACGAAAAGGGTCACTGTTTTGATCAATGGAAGACCTCATACGTTACACCTGTTTTCAAAAAAGGCGATCGCAGTGATCCCTCGAACTATCGTCCAATATCACTTTCTGACGCCATCTCAAGAGTTATGGAAAAAGTAATATCTTTTTACATTAGATCTAAATTCGCTTCTAAGTTTTCCAGTTTACAATACGGATTCCTGGCTGGTAGGTCATGTAACACTCAGCTTATACAGTTCACTAGTCATTGCAAGCACCTTATGCTAGATAAGAAATGGGTTGATGTAATTTACTTAGATTTCGCCAAAGCATTTGACACTGTTCCACATAACCTTCTGGAATTTAAACTACGTAATTTCGGACTCCCTGCTAAGCTGATAAATTGGTTCATGTCCTTCCTATCGGATAGAAAAGGCTTTGTTAAAATTTTTGATTCTATATCCAAAGAGCATATTTCCACAGTAAGCGGTGTACTACAAGGTACTATTACAGGACCATTACTTTTCTTGATATTCATAAATGACTTACCTGATTACATTGATCGATCTAAGGTGAAAGCATTCATGTTTGCGGACGATGTTAAGCTAGTTTCTAATGATGAATATGCTCTTCAACGTGCTTTGGACTGCATCTCACAGTGGTGCACCGATTGGGGAATGACCATAGCTCCAAAAAAATCATACTCTCTCAGACTTGGCAAACCACTCCCTTCTTTTGATTATAATTACAACTCCACCACACTCATAAGAACATCGCAAATAAGGGACCTCGGTGTCTTGATTGATAATAAGCTCAAATTCAATACACACAGTGTTAATGCTTACAATCTTGCAATGGTTAGGACTAAGCAAATTCTCAAAGTACTCAAATTTTCCACACTTGACCCATATATTAGAGCTTTCAATATTTATGTAAGACCTTTATTAATGTATGGTGTGGAAATAAGCCCTCCGCCTATTAACTCTAGTAACTCGAAAATGCTCGAGCAACCTCTTAAATTTTTCACTCGGAAAATTTTTTCTAGATTAAATCTGTCTTTTTTCTCATATAACGATAGATTGCAAAAGAGTGGATGCACGAGCATTTTCCGGGACAGAACAAATCGTGTTTTACTAACCTTCTCTAAATTCTTATTAGAAAAGTCCTATTATCCTAACTTGAACAACGAAGTGAATTTTGGCAATTCTAATCGCCGTCCTTGGACTGTTCTCCTAAAAGTACATTGCCAAAGTCCTTTTCTTTTATACACTGCACCTATTTGGAATCGTATTTGTCACCTATTTTCCGCTGATACCAAACTGAGAGAAATGAAAAAAATAATAAATACGGTTCCAAACTCACTGCTCTTTCAAGAAATTCCGCCATCTCTCTTGTAAAATAATACATCTTGTTTCATTTTGCATCACTCAGTCACTCTAAAATCATCTTTTTTTTTCTTCAAGTCATGTACTAATCTTGTTTAATTTCACCTATCTGGCTGACTGACGAAATGGCTTAACTGACTGGCTAACGGATCGACCTTGGAACCACGTCACTACATCACCGACGTTGCTGTGAGAAGCAAGCCGAGCTTACACGTGCTGACTGACGGACTGATCTTCGAACCACGTGACCACATCACCAATATTACTGCGAGAAGCGAGCCGATCTTTGTACACTCACCAAAAAACAACTCAAGAACACTGAAGTCACACCAGATATGCGTCATATTAATTAATAGCCATTTTATGCTTAGAAATTGTCTCCTATCACGATTTATGATAACCAGCTACCCGTGCTATTGCTGGCACTGGTCTGGTTTTTCGATTTTTCATGGTTTTGATGAGACAACCACTCACAAATTTTTGGTCGACCTTGCCCTCGACCGACCTTTTTCCACATTGATATTATCACATAAGTACTGTAACTCAACTCACAGGTGAGCTAACGACATGCGGTAAAGTGCGTTCGATTCAGCGTGAAATTTTAATTAAGATGTAGTTTTAAAAATATGTAAAAAATACATTTCCTAATAGTTTTATTTCACTTTTTAGACATTTTGACTACTGTAACTCAACTCACAGATGAGCTAGCGACATGAAGTTGAGTGTTTTTGGAATCAGCTTGTAATTTAATTGAGATGTAGTTTTAAAACTCTGTAAAAATACATTTCTCAACGATTTTTCTCCATTTTTTAGACAATTTGACTACTGTAACTCAACTCACAGGGAAGCTGGCAGATCATGGTAACCTGTTTTGGATTCAGCATGAAATTTCAGTCAAAGAGTAGTTTTGAAAATATGTAAAAATACATTTCTTTTTTTAAAACTACATCTTAATTAAATTTCACGCTGAATCGAACGCACTTTACCGCATGTCGTTAGCTCACCTGTGAGTTGAGTTACAGTACTTATGTGATAATATCAATGTGGAAAAAGGTCGGTCGAGGGCAAGGTCGACCAAAAATTTGTGAGTGGTTGTCTCATCAAAACCATGAAAAATCGAAAATTTTCAAAATGTAGTTTTTTCGTTTTTCAAAACTTCTTCTTGACTGAAATTTCATGCTGAATCCAAAACAGTTCACCATATTTTGCCAGCTTCTCTGTGAGTTGAGTTACAGTAGTCAAATTGTCTAAAAAGTGTAAAAAAAATTGTTAAGAAATGTATTTTTACATATTTTCAAAACTACTCTTTGACTGAAATTTCATGCTGAATCCAAAACAGGTTACCATGATCTGCCAGCTTCCCTGTGAGTTGAGTTACAGTAGTCAAATTGTCTAAAAAATGGAGAAAAATCGTTGAGAAATGTATTTTTACAGAGTTTTAAAACTACATCTCAATTAAATTACAAGCTGATTCCAAAACACTCAACTTCATGTCGCTAGCTCATCTGTGAGTTGAGTTACAGTAGTCAAAATGTCTAAAAAGTGAAATAAAACTATTAGGAAATGTATTTTTTACATATTTTTAAAACTACATCTTAATTAAAATTTCACGCTGAATCGAACGCACTTTACCGCATGTCGTTAGCTCACCTGTGAGTTGAGTTACAGTACTTATGTAATAATATCAATGTGGAAAAAGGTCGGTCGAGGGCAAGGTCGACCAAAAATTTGTGAGTGGTTGTCTCATCAAAACCATGAAAAATCGAAAATTTTCAAAATGTAGTTTTCTCGTTTTTCAAAACTTCTTCTTGACTGAAATTTCATGCTGAATCCAAAACAGGTCACCATATTTTGCCAGCTTTTCTGTGAGTTGAGTTACAGTAGTCAAATTGTCTAAAAAGTGAAAAAAAATTGTTAAGAAATGTATTTTTACATATTTTCAAAACTACTCTTCGACTGAAATTTCATGCTGAATCCAAAACAGGTTACCATGATCTGCCAGCTTCCCTGTGAGTTGAGTTACAGTAGTCAAAATGTCTAAAAAGTGAAATAAAACTATTAGGAAATGTATTTTTACATATTTTTAAAACTACATCTTAATTAAAATTTCACGCTGAATCGAACGCACTTTACCGCATGTCGTTAGCTCACCTGTGAGTTGAGTTACAGTACTTATGTGATAATATCAATGTGGAAAAAGGTCGGTCGAGGGCAAGGTCGACCAAAAATTTGTGAGTGGGTTGTCTCATCAAAACCATGAAAAATCGAAAATTTTCAAAATGTAGTTTTTTCGTTTTTCAAAACTTCTTCTTGACTGAAATTTCATGCTGAATCCAAAACAGGTCACCATATTTTGCCAGCTTTTCTGTGAGTTGAGTTACAGTAGTCAAATTGTCTAAAAAGTGAAAAAAATTGTTAAGAAATGTATTTTTACATATTTTTAAAACTACATCTTAATTAAAATTTCACGCTGAATCGAACGCACTTTACCGCATGTCGTTAGCTCACCTGTGAGTTGAGTTACAGTACTTATGTGATAATATCAATGTGGAAAAAGGTCGGTCGAGGGCAAGGTCGACCAAAAATTTGTGAGTGGTTGTCTCATCAAAACCATGAAAAATCGAAAATTTTCAAAATGTAGTTTTTTCGTTTTTCAAAACTTCTTCTTGACTGAAATTTCATGCTGAATCCAAAACAGTTCACCATATTTTGCCAGCTTCTCTGTGAGTTGAGTTACAGTAGTCAAATTGTCTAAAAAGTGTAAAAAAAATTGTTAAGAAATGTATTTTTACACATTTTCAAAACTACTCTTTGACTGAAATTTTATGCTGAATCCAAAACAGGTTACCATGATTTGCCAGCTTCCCTGTGAGTTGAGTTACAGTAGTCAAATTGTCTAAAAAGTGGAAAAAAAATCGTTGAGAAATGTATTTTTACAGAGTTTCAAAACTACATCTCAAATAAAATTTCAAGCTGATTCCAAAACACTCAACTTCATGTCGCTAGCTCATCTGTGAGTTGAGTTACAGTAGTCAAAATGTCTAAAAAGTGTAATAAAACTATTAGGAAATGTATTTTTACATATTTTCAAAACTACTCTTCGACTGAAATTTCATGCTGAATCCAAAACAGGTTACCATGATCTGCCAGCTCCCCTGTGAGTTGAGTTACAGTAGTCAAAATGTCTAAAAAGTGAAATAAAACTATTAGGAAATGTATTTTTACATATTTTTAAAACTACATCTTAATTAAAATTTCACGCTGAATCGAACGCACTTTACCGCATGTCGTTAGCTCACCTGTGAGTTGAGTTACAGTACTTATGTAATAATATCAATGTGGAAAAAGGTCGGTCGAGGGCAAGGTCGACCAAAAATTTGTGAGTGGTTGTCTCATCAAAACCATGAAAAATCGAAAATTTTCAAAATGTAGTTTTCCTCGTTTTTCAAAACTTCTTCTTGACTGAAATTTCATGCTGAATCCAAACAGGTCACCATATTTTGCCAGCTTTTCTGTGAGTTGAGTTACAGTAGTCAAATTGTCTAAAAAGTGAAAAAAAATTGTTAAGAAATGTATTTTTACATATTTTTCAAAACTACTCTTCGACTGAAATTTCATGCTGAATCCAAAACAGGTTACCATGATCTGCCAGCTTCCCTGTGAGGTTGAGTTACAGTAGTCAAAATGTCTAAAAAGTGAAATAAAACTATTAGGAAATGTATTTTTACATATTTTTAAAACTACATCTTAATTAAAATTTCACGCTGAATCGAACGCACTTTACCGCATGTCGTTAGCTCACCTGTGAGTTGAGTTACAGTACTTATGTGATAATATCAATGTGGAAAAAGGTCGGTCGAGGGCAAGGTCGACCAAAAATTTGTGAGTGGTTGTCTCATCAAAACCATGAAAAATCGAAAATTTTCAAAATGTAGTTTTTTCAGTTTTTCAAAACTTCTTCTTGACTGAAATTTCATGCTGAATCCAAAACAGGTCACCATATTTGCCAGCTTTTCTGTGAGTTGAGTTACAGTAGTCAAATTGTCTAAAAAAGTGAAAAAAAATTGTTAAGAAATGTATTTTTACATATTTTTAAAATTACATCTTAATTAAAATTTCACGCTGAATCGAACGCACTTTACCGCATGTCGTTAGCTCACCTGTGAGTTGAGTTACAGTACTTATGTGATAATATCAATGTGGAAAAAGGTCGGTCGAGGGCAAGGTCGACCAAAAATTTGTGAGTGGTTGTCTCATCAAAACCATGAAAATCGAAAATTTTCAAAAATGTAGTTTTTTCGTTTTTCAAAACTTCTTCTTGACTGAAATTTCATGCTGAATCCAAAACAGTTCACCATATTTTGCCAGCTTCTCTGTGAGTTGAGTTACAGTAGTCAAATTGTCTAAAAAGTGAAAAAAATTGTTAAGAAATGTATTTTTACACATTTTCAAAACATACTCTTTGACTGAAATTTTATGCTGAATCCAAAACAGGTTACCATGATTTGCCAGCTTCCCTGTGAGTTGAGTTACAGTAGTCAAATTGTCTAAAAAGTGGAAAAAAATCGTTGAGAAATGTATTTTTACAGAGTTTCAAAACTACATCTCAAATAAAATTTCAAGCTGATTCCAAAACACTCAACTTCATGTCGCTAGCTCATCTGTGAGTTGAGTTACAGTAGTCAAAATGTCTAAAAAGTGTAATAAAACTATTAGGAAATGTATTTTTACATATTTTTAAAACTACATCTTAATTAAAATTTCACGCTGAATCGAACGCACTTTACCGCATGTCGTTAGCTCACCTGTGAGTTGAGTTACAGTACTTATGTGATAATATCAATGTGGAAAAAAGGTCGGTCGAGGGCAAGGTCGACCAAAAATTTGTGAGTGGTTGTCTCATCAAAACCATGAAAAATCGAAAATTTTCAAAATGTAGTTTTTTCGTTTTTCAAAACTTCTCCTTGACTGAAATTTCATGCTGAATCCCAAAACAGTTCACCATATTTTGCCAGCTTCTCTGTGAGTTGAGTTACAGTAGTCAAATTGTCTAAAAAGTGTAAAAAAAATTGTTAAGAAATGTATTTTTTACACATTTTCAAAACTACTCTTTGACTGAAATTTTATGCTGAATCCAAAACAGGTTACCATGATTTGCCAGCTTCCCTGTGAGTTGAGTTACAGTAGTCAAATTGTCTAAAAAGTGGAAAAAAATCGTTGAGAAATGTATTTTTACAGAGTTTCAAAACTACATCTCAAATAAAATTTCAAGCTGATTCCAAAACACTCAACTTCATGTCGCTAGCTCATCTGTGAGTTGAGTTACAGTAGTCAAAATGTCTAAAAAGTGTAATAAAACTATTAGGAAATGTATTTTTACATATTTCTCAAAACTACTCCTTCGACTGAAATTTCATGCTGAATCCAAAACAGGTTACCATGATCTGCCAGCTCCCCTGTGAGTTGAGTTACAGTAGTCAAAATGTCTAAAAAGTGAAATAAAACTATTAGGAAATGTATTTTTACATATTTTTAAAACTACATCTTAATTAAAATTTCACGCTGAATCGAACGCACTTTACCGCAAGTCGTTAGCTCACCTGTGAGTTGAGTTACAGTACTTATGTAAATAATATCAATGTGGAAAAAGGTCGGTCGAGGGCAAGGTCGACCAAAAATTTGTGAGTGGTTGTCTCATCAAAACCATGAAAAATCGAAAATTTTCAAAATGTAGTTTTCTCGTTTTTCAAAACTTCTTCTTGACTGAAATTTCATGCTGAATCCAAACAGGTCACCATATTTTGCCAGCTTTTCTGTGAGTTGAGTTACAGTAGTCAAATTGTCTAAAAAGTGAAAAAAAATTGTTAAGAAATGTATTTTTACATATTTTCAAAACTACTCTTCGACTGAAATTTCATGCTGAATCCAAAACAGGTTACCATGATCTGCCAGCTTCCCTGTGAGTTGAGTTACAGTAGTCAAAATGTCTAAAAAGTGAAATAAAACTATTAGGAAATGTATTTTTACATATTTTTAAAACTACATCTTAATTAAAATTTCACGCTGAATCGAACGCACTTTACCGCATGTCGTTAGCTCACCTGTGAGTTGAGTTACAGTACTTATGTGATAATATCAATGTGGAAAAAGGTCGGTCGAGGGCAAGGTCGACCAAAAATTTGTGAGTGGTTGTCTCATCAAAACCATGAAAAATCGAAAATTTTCAAAATGTAGTTTTTTTCGTTTTTCAAAACTTCTTCTTGACTGAAATTTCATGCTGAATCCAAAACAGGTCACCATATTTTGCCAGCTTTTCTGTGAGTTGAGTTACAGTAGTCAAATTGTCTAAAAAGTGAAAAAAATTGTTAAGAAATGTATTTTTACATATTTTTAAAACTACATCTTAATTAAAATTTCACGCTGAATCGAACGCACTTTACCGCATGTCGTTAGCTCACCTGTGAGTTGAGTTACAGTACTTATGTGATAATATCAATGTGGAAAAAGGTCGGTCGAGGGCAAGGTCGACCAAAAATTTGTGAGTGGTTGTCTCATCAAAACCATGAAAAATCGAAAATTTTCAAAATGTAGTTTTTTCGTTTTTCAAAACTTCTTCTTGACTGAAATTTCATGCTGAATCCAAAACAGTTCACCATATTTTGCCAGCTTCTCTGTGAGTTGAGTTACAGTAGTCAAATTGTCTAAAAAGTGAAAAAAATTGTTAAGAAATGTATTTTTACACATTTTCAAAACTACTCTTTGACTGAAATTTTATGCTGAATCCAAAACAGGTTACCATGATTTGCCAGCTTCCCTGTGAGTTGAGTTACAGTAGTCAAATTGTCTAAAAAGTGGAAAAAAATCGTTGAGAAATGTATTTTTACAGAGTTTCAAAAACTACATCTCAAATAAAATTTCAAGCTGATTCCAAAACACTCAACTTCATGTCGCTAGCTCATCTGTGAGTTGAGTTACAGTAGTCAAAATGTCTAAAAAGTGTAATAAAACTATTAGGAAATGTATTTTTACATATTTTTAAAACTACATCTTAATTAAAATTTCACGCTGAATCGAACGCACTTTACCGCATGTCGTTAGCTCACCTGTGAGTTGAGTTACAGTACTTATGTGATAATATCAATGTGGAAAAAGGTCGGTCGAGGGCAAGGTCGACCAAAAATTTGTGAGTGGTTGTCTCATCAAAACCATGAAAAATCGAAAATTTTCAAAATGTAGTTTTTTCGTTTTTCAAAACTTCTTCTTGACTGAAATTTCATGCTGAATCCAAAACAGTTCACCATATTTTGCCAGCTTCTCTGTGAGTTGAGTTACAGTAGTCAAATTGTCTAAAAAGTGGAAAAAAATCGTTGAGAAATGTATTTTTACAGAGTTTCAAAAACTACATCTCAAATAAAATTTCAAGCTGATTCCAAAACACTCAACTTCATGTCGCTAGCTCATCTGTGAGTTGAGTTACAGTAGTCAAAATGTCTAAAAAATGTAATAAAACTATTAGGAAATGTATTTTTACATATTTTCAAAACTACTCTTTGACTGAAATTTCATGCTGAATCCAAAACAGGTTACCATGATCTGCCAGCTTCCCTGTGAGATTGAGTTACAGTAGTCAAATTGTCTAAAAAAATGGAGAAAAATCGTTGAGAAATGTATTTTTACAGAGTTTTAAAACTACATCTCAATTAAAATTACAAGCTGATTCCAAAACACTCAACTTCATGTCGCTAGCTCATCTGTGAGTTGAGTTACAGTAGTCAAAATGTCTAAAAAGTGAAATAAAACTATTAGGAAATGTATTTTTACATATTTTTAAAACTACATCTTAATTAAAATTTCACGCTGAATCGAACGCACTTTACCGCATGTCGTTAGCTCACCTGTGAGTTGAGTTACAGTACTTATGTAATAATATCAATGTGGAAAAAGGTCGGTCGAGGGCAAGGTCGACCAAAAATTTGTGAGTGGTTGTCTCATCAAAACCATGAAAAATCGAAAATTTTCAAAATGTAGTTTTCTCGTTTTTCAAAACTTCTTCTTGACTGAAATTTCATGCTGAATCCAAAACAGGTCACCATATTTTGCCAGCTTTTCTGTGAGTTGAGTTACAGTAGTCAAATTGTCTAAAAAGTGAAAAAAAATTGTTAAGAAATGTATTTTTACATATTTTCAAAACTACTCTTCGACTGAAATTTCATGCTGAATCCAAAACAGGTTACCATGATCTGCCAGCTTCCCTGAGAGTTGAGTTACAGTAGTCAAAATGTCTAAAAAGTGAAATAAAACTATTAGGAAATGTATTTTTACATATTTTTAAAACTACATCTTAATTAAAATTTCACGCTGAATCGAACGCACTTTACCGCATGTCGTTAGCTCACCTGTGAGTTGAGTTACAGTACTTATGTGATAATATCAATGTGGAAAAAGGTCGGTCGAGGGCAAGGTCGACCAAAAATTTGTGAGTGGTTGTCTCATCAAAACCATGAAAAATCGAAAATTTTCAAAATGTAGTTTTTTCGTTTTTCAAAACTTCTTCTTGACTGAAATTTCATGCTGAATCCAAAACAGGTCACCATATTTTGCCAGCTTTTCTGTGAGTTGAGTTACAGTAGTCAAATTGTCTAAAAAGTGAAAAAAATTGTTAAGAAATGTATTTTTACATATTTTTAAAACTACATCTTAATTAAAATTTCACGCTGAATCGAACGCACTTTACCGCATGTCGTTAGCTCACCTGTGAGTTGAGTTACAGTAGTCAAAATGTCTAAAAAGTGTAATAAAACTATTAGGAAATGTATTTTTACATATTTTCAAAAACTACTCTTTGACTGAAATTTCATGCTGAATCCAAAACAGGTTACCATGATCTGCCAGCTTCCCTGTGAGTTGAGTTACAGTAGTCAAATTGTCTAAAAAATGGAGAAAAATCGTTGAGAAATGTATTTTTACAGAGTTTTAAAACTACATCTCAAATAAAATTTCAAGCTGATTCCAAAACACTCAACTTCATGTCGCTAGCTCATCTGTGAGTTGAGTTACAGTAGTCAAAATGTCTAAAAAGTGTAATAAAACTATTAGGAAATGTATTTTTACATATTTTCAAAACTACTCTTTGACTGAAATTTCATGCTGAATCCAAAACAGGTTACCATGATCTGCCAGCTTCCCTGTGAGTTGAGTTACAGTAGTCAAATTGTCTAAAAAATGGAGAAAAATCGTTGAGAAATGTATTTTTACAGAGTTTTAAAACTACATCTCAATTAAAATTACAAGCTGATTCCAAAACACTCAACTTCATGTCGCTAGCTCATCTGTGAGTTGAGTTACAGTACTTATGTAATAATATCAATGTGGAAAAAAGGTCGGTCGAGGGCAAGGTCGACCAAAAATTTGTGAGTGGTTGTCTCATCAAAACCATGAAAAATCGAAAATTTTCAAAATGTAGTTTTCTCGTTTTTTAAAACTTCTTCTTGACTGAAATTTCATGCTGAATCCAAAACAGGTCACCATATTTTGCCAGCTTTTCTGTAAGTTGAGTTACAGTAGTCAAATTGTCTAAAAAGTGAAAAAAATTGTTAAGAAATGTATTTTTACATATTTTTAAAACTACATCTTAATTAAAATTTCACGCTGAATCGAACGCACTTTACCGCATGTCGTTAGCTCACCTGTGAGTTGAGTTACAGTACTTATGTGATAATATCAATGTGGAAAAAGGTCGGTCGAGGGCAAGGTCGACCAAAAATTTATGAGTGGTTGTCTCATCAAAACCATGAAAAATCGAAAATTTTCAGAATGTAGTTTTCTCGTTTTTCAAAACTTCTTCTTGACTGAAATTTCATGCTGAATCCAAAACAGGTCACCATATTTTGCCAGCTTTTCTGTGAGTTGAGTTACAGTAGTCAAATTGTCTAAAAAGTGAAAAAATTGTTAAGAAATGTATTTTTACATATTTTTAAAACTACATCTTAATTAAAATTTCACGCTGAATCGAACGCACTTTACCGCATGTCGTTAGCTCACCTGTGAGTTGAGTTACAGTACTTATGTGATAATATCAATGTGGAAAAAGGTCGGTCGAGGGCAAGGTCGACCAAAAATTTGTGAGTGGTTGTCTCATCAAAACCATGAAAAATCGAAAATTTTCAAAATGTAGTTTTTTCGTTTTTCAAAACTTCTTCTTGACTGAAATTTCATGCTGAATCCAAAACAGTTCACCATATTTTGCCAGCTTCTCTGTGAGTTGAGTTACAGTAGTCAAATTGTCTAAAAAGTGTAAAAAAAAATTGTTAAGAAATGTATTTTTACACATTTTCAAAACTACTCTTTGACTGAAATTTTATGCTGAATCCAAAACAGGTTACCATGATTTGCCAGCTTCCCTGTGAGTTGAGTTACAGTAGTCAAATTGTCTAAAAAGTGGAAAAAATCGTTGAGAAATGTATTTTTACAGAGTTTCAAAACTACATCTCAAATAAAATTTCAAGCTGATTCCAAAACACTCAACTTCATGTCGCTAGCTCATCTGTGAGTTGAGTTACAGTAGTCAAAATGTCTAAAAAGTGTAATAAAACTATTAGGAAATGTATTTTTACATATTTTCAAAACTACTCTTTGACTGAAATTTCATGCTGAATCCAAAACAGGTTACCATGATCTGCCAGCTTCCCTGTGAGTTGAGTTACAGTAGTCAAATTGTCTAAAAAATGGAGAAAAATCGTTGAGAAATGTATTTTTACAGAGTTTTAAAACTACATCTCAATTAAAATTACAAGCTGATTCCAAAACACTCAACTTCATGTCGCTAGCTCATCTGTGAGTTGAGTTACAGTAGTCAAAATGTCTAAAAAGTGAAATAAAACTATTAGGAAATGTATTTTTACATATTTTTAAAACTACATCTTAATTAAAATTTCACGCTGAATCGAACGCACTTTACCGCATGTCGTTAGCTCACCTGTGAGTTGAGTTACAGTACTTATGTAATAATATCAATGTGGAAAAAGGTCGGTCGAGGGCAAGGTCGACCAAAAATTTGTGAGTGGTTGTCTCATCAAAACCATGAAAAATCGAAAATTTTCAAAATGTAGTTTTCTCGTTTTTCAAAACTTCTTCTTGACTGAAATTTCATGCTGAATCCAAAACAGGTCACCATATTTTGCCAGCTTTTCTGTGAGTTGAGTTACAGTAGTCAAATTGTCTAAAAAGTGAAAAAAAATTGTTAAGAAATGTATTTTTACATATTTTCAAAACTACTCTTCGACTGAAATTTCATGCTGAATCCAAAACAGGTTACCATGATCTGCCAGCTTCCTGTGAGTTGAGTTACAGTAGTCAAAATGTCTAAAAAGTGAAATAAAACTATTAGGAAATGTATTTTTACATATTTTTAAAACTACATCTTAATTAAAATTTCACGCTGAATCGAACGCACTTTACCGCATGTCGTTAGCTCACCTGTGAGTTGAGTTACAGTACTTATGTGATAATATCAATGTGGAAAAAGGTCGGTCGAGGGCAAGGTCGACCAAAAATTTGTGAGTGGTTGTCTCATCAAAACCATGAAAAATCGAAAATTTTCAAAATGTAGTTTTTTTCGTTTTTCAAAACTTCTTCTTGACTGAAATTTCATGCTGAATCCAAAACAGGTCACCATATTTTGCCAGCTTTTCTGTGAGTTGAGTTACAGTAGTCAAATTGTCTAAAAAGTGAAAAAAATTGTTAAGAAATGTATTTTTACATATTTTTAAAACTACATCTTAATTAAAATTTCACGCTGAATCGAACGCATTTTTCGCATGTCGTTAGCTCACCTGTGAGTTGAGTTACAGTACTTATGTGATAATATCAATGTGGAAAAAGGTCGGTCGAGGGCAAGGTCGACCAAAAATTTGTGAGTGGTTGTCTCATCAAAACCATGAAAAATCGAAAATTTTCAAAATGTAGTTTTTTCGTTTTTCAAAACTTCTTCTTGACTGAAATTTCATGCTGAATCCAAAACAGTTCACCATATTTTGCCAGCTTCTCTGTGAGTTGAGTTACAGTAGTCAAATTGTCTAAAAAGTGAAAAAAATTGTTAAGAAATGTATTTTTACACATTTTCAAAACTACTCTTTGACTGAAATTTTATGCTGAATCCAAAACAGGTTACCATGATTTGCCAGCTTCCCTGTGAGTTGAGTTACAGTAGTCAAATTGTCTAAAAAGTGGAAAAAAATCGTTGAGAAATGTATTTTTACAGAGTTTCAAAACTACATCTCAAATAAAATTTCAAGCTGATTCCAAAACACTCAACTTCATGTCGCTAGCTCATCTGTGAGTTGAGTTACAGTAGTCAAAATGTCTAAAAAGTGTAATAAAACTATTAGGAAATGTATTTTTACATATTTTCAAAACTACTCTTTGACTGAAATTTCATGCTGAATCCAAAACAGGTTACCATGATCTGCCAGCTTCCCTGTGAGTTGAGTTACAGTAGTCAAATTGTCTAAAAAATGGAGAAAAATCGTTGAGAAATGTATTTTTACAGAGTTTTAAAACTACATCTCAATTAAAATTACAAGCTGATTCCAAAACACTCAACTTCATGTCGCTAGCTCATCTGTGAGTTGAGTTACAGTAGTCAAAATGTCTAAAAAGTGAAATAAAACTATTAGGAAATGTATTTTTACATATTTTTAAAACTACATCTTAATTAAAATTTCACGCTGAATCGAACGCACTTTACCGCATGTCGTTAGCCTCACCTGTGAGTTGAGTTACAGTACTTATGTAATAATATCAATGTGGAAAAAGGTCGGTCGAGGGCAAGGTCGACCAAAAATTTGTGAGTGGTTGTCTCATCAAAACCATGAAAAATCGAAAATTTTCAAAATGTAGTTTTCTCGTTTTTCAAAACTTCTTCTTGACTGAAATTTCATGCTGAATCCAAAACAGGTCACCATATTTTGCCAGCTTTTCTGTGAGTTGAGTTACAGTAGTCAAATTGTCTAAAAAGTGAAAAAAAATTGTTAAGAAATGTATTTTTACATATTTTCAAAACTACTCTTCGACTGAAATTTCATGCTGAATCCAAAACAGGTTACCATGATCTGCCAGCTTCCCTGTGAGTTGAGTTACAGTAGTCAAAATGTCTAAAAAGTGAAATAAAACTATTAGGAAATGTATTTTTACATATTTTTAAAACTACATCTTAATTAAAATTTCACGCTGAATCGAACGCACTTTACCGCATGTCGTTAGCTCACCTGTGAGTTGAGTTACAGTACTTATGTGATAATATCAATGTGGAAAAAGGTCGGTCGAGGGCAAGGTCGACCAAAAATTTGTGAGTGGTTGTCTCATCAAAACCATGAAAAATCGAAAATTTTCAAAATGTAGTTTTTTCGTTTTTCAAAACTTCTTCTTGACTGAAATTTCATGCTGAATCCAAAACAGGTCACCATATTTTGCCAGCTTTTCTGTGAGTTGAGTTACAGTAGTCAAATTGTCTGAAAAGTGAAAAAAATTGTTAAGAAATGTATTTTTACATATTTTTAAAACTACATCTTAATTAAAATTTCACGCTGAATCGAACGCACTTTACCGCATGTCGTTAGCTCACCTGTGAGTTGAGTTACAGTACTTATGTGATAATATCAATGTGGAAAAAGGTCGGTCGAGGGCAAGGTCGACCAAAAATTTGTGAGTGGTTGTCTCATCAAAACCATGAAAAATCGAAAATTTTCAAAATGTAGTTTTTTCGTTTTTCAAAACTTCTTCTTGACTGAAATTTCATGCTGAATCCAAAACAGTTCACCATATTTTGCCAGCTTCTCTGTGAGTTGAGTTACAGTAGTCAAATTGTCTAAAAAGTGAAAAAAATTGTTAAGAAATGTATTTTTACACATTTTCAAAACTACTCTTTGACTGAAATTTTATGCTGAATCCAAAACAGGTTACCATGATTTGCCAGCTTCCCTGTGAGTTGAGTTACAGTAGTCAAATTGTCTAAAAAGTGGAAAAAAATCGTTGAGAAATGTATTTTTACAGAGTTTCAAAACTACATCTCAAATAAAATTTCAAGCTGATTCCAAAACACTCAACTTCATGTCGCTAGCTCATCTGTGAGTTGAGTTACAGTAGTCAAAATGTCTAAAAAGTGTAATAAAACTATTAGGAAATGTATTTTTACA
>OZ022253.1:6939208-6949922 GCA_963978915.1 Caenorhabditis parvicauda | reverse complement strand
CACAACGTAATTGGAAGCGAATTGAATAATTTCGAGTTGTTTGATAATTGACGTCATACGCAAACTTCTCATTCTGAGTTAGACTCAGAGAAGGATGGACCGTATGAAAACGGGAAACTACCGTATCCGATTGGCCTATCGAACTTTGCCCTCCTCTGTAAACAAAAAAAAGAGTTATCGTCCATTAGTGGTGTCCCCTTATCAGATCGATTAAGGAGCCAATCCAGCCTGTTTGTACCAAGATGATTACGGAGAAAAAACACTGAAAGATAAAACGGAGAACGGAGCAGTTTGTGAAGAGTGTGAACCCAAATGGAGGTCTTTCCTGGATTATGCTGGGACTATTTTACGAAGAGATGTTTGAACAGGTACGGTGGTATCTTATACTTTTGAACTCGATGGTCAAAAAGTTCTCTGGATACTTTGATTTTTTAATACTATTAAAGCAAGAAATATCTCAGAAACCAAAAATCATAATAATTCACAATACTATTTCATGTCATCTTGTTAGTGAAGCATTTTTTTCCACATACAAAATCCTAATTTTTGCGTTTTTTCGAAGAAATCATAACACATTAAACTTTTCCTTCGAAGTGAAAGAGTGCTTATTCTTGTGGGACACCGCAGAATGCTTACTTCAGACGCCGATAAACATCAAAAGGGGCAAGAAGCGACAAGTGGAAGGAGTCATGCCGTTATGTCTTGATGGAGGTGGGAATGAGGAGGACTCGTCTCTGTTGTCAGTCTACTTTTCGCGTCGAGAAGAATTCTAGGAGACGAGAGGTTTACCGAATTATTTCGATTGGTTGATTGGGACCAGGTGAGTGGTAGAAAAAGAAGAGAGAGGAAAGGGAGGGAGAGAGAGAGAGAGAGAGAGGAGAGAGAGAAAAAAAAAAACAAATTCCAGCACTGGAAGTATGCTAGCCCTATCACTCGCAAACGGACTTTCCATCACACAATGTTTCTTCCAATACTGGGACATGAAAGCACAAATCTTCCTCAAAGGTTCAACGTTCAACAGACTCCTTGGAGATCAGGTAAGCATTCCCTATCATTTTTGTGAATTATCCACATTGAAAGACAAAGTGAGGGGCTGCTACATGGTTCGTTTCAGGTCGCCGTTCAGACAAAGAACATCGACAGGAATACTCGAGGCTGCTTTTTCCAACAGAAACATTTCAAAAGTGTACAAAAACGACTGTCTGTACCGGCCCTGGATATTTCTTATGCACCGGCAAAGCTCCATGTGTTCAGGTGAGAATTCGAGTGAATGCACAGTTATGGAGTATGACGCCAACTTGCACAAGTTTGTGATAACTATAGAAAAGCGGAAAATTCGAAGTTCTTTCCCACATGATGTTTGCTTGAGGAACCCTCCGGCAAACTGTAAAAACGCAAACCGTGCAGCCATGCAGCCCATGCAGCCAACAGTAATTTACCTTTTATAATAAGCTTAGCTGAGGTTCGGAAAACGACTTTCTTGCGTTACCAAACTCGAACCTTCACGAAAGTCGTTTTCCGAACCCTCAGCTAAGCTTATTATGAAAGGTATACCTTTATAAATTACTGTTGGCTGCATAGGCTGCATGGCTGCACGGTCTGCGTTTTTACATTTTGCCAAACCCTCCTCCTCCAAGCTAATATTCAGAAACGTTATAAAATTGGCGTGAAGTAATGCGCAATGAACGTAATCACTAGCGGGAAACTTTAAATAATGCGTTCACTACGAAGATTGTCGTTAGACAATTCTCTCTCTCTCTCTCTCTCTCTCTCTCTCTCTCTCTCTCTCTCTCTCTCTCTCTCTTCTCTCTCTCTCTCTCTCTCTCTCCTTCTCCTCTCTCTCTCTCTCTCTTCTCTCTCTCCTCTCATCTCTCTCTCTCTCTCTCTCTCTCTCTCTCTCTCTCTCTCTCTCTCTCTCTCTCTCCCTCTCCCACCCCCCCCTCTCTCTCTCTCTCTCTCTCTCTCTCCCTCTGTCTCTCTCTCCCCCCCTCTCTCTCTTTCTCTCTCTCTCCCTCTCTCTCTCCCTCTCTCTTTCCCTCTCTCTCTCTCTCTCTCTCTCTCTGCTCTCTCTCTCTCGTCTCTTCTCTCTCTCTCTCTCTTCTCTCTCTCTCTCTCTCTCTCTCTCTCTCTCTCTCTCTCTCTCTCTCTCTCTCTCTCTCTCTCCCTCCCTCTTCCCCTCTCTCTCTCTCTCTCTCTCTCTCTCTCTCTCTCTCTCTCTCTCTCTCTCTTTCTCTTTCTCTCTTCCCCCTCACACCTTTTAACTTCAGAAACTATTCATTCACGAAAGCCTTCGGAGAAGATCTGAACGAAGAACAAGACGTACTCTTCAGAGATGCCGCCAGAGCATCAAGGTACGACTCCCAAGCAAAATGATGATAGAGAACTCTTACAGCGCCGCTCCAACCTACTTCGAACCCTTCAAGTATGGCGAGAAAGTTTTGGTCGATGGAAGCTTTGTAGCCAACTATCCTCTGAACATCCTTTTCAAGGTTCGTTTTACCTTATACTCGGGTAATCCAACCGAATATGGTACTTTGCTTTTCAAGGCTTCTTATGCAGAAACATTGAGAAATGGGCGTGGTCTCTAAGACCGTCTGCAAGTGTTCCATGATTGTGGGAAAATTGGATGGGGTCTATGTTACCTATTTACGGGTATGTAGGAAAACTTCTGCAGTCGGCGCAAAAATTTTCGCACGAAAGTGGGCGTGGACTCTGCAATTAGTACGTGGTTTATACTGCAATCAGTACATGATTTTCAGGAATACGATCAATTCGTCAAACACAAAAACCCTCAAACGTTGTGTGGTGTCCTGTCGATCGGAACCGGTGAACCAGCAAAGTTGGAACGAAAGTATAAATCTGGAAGCAGTATCAAAGCAAAAGCCAGACAAATCGGGCATCTATCGACGTTGATTT
The DNA here is from genome assembly GCA_963978915.1 of Caenorhabditis parvicauda. Lineage (NCBI taxonomy): Eukaryota > Metazoa > Nematoda > Chromadorea > Rhabditida > Rhabditidae > Caenorhabditis > Caenorhabditis parvicauda. Next base: position 6,947,006 of record OZ022253.1, on the reverse strand, counting down.
TGGAACAGGTTCGTTTTTTATTCAAAAGAAAAATTTGAACAGAAAAGAGTAAGTGTTAAAATCTTGCATTTTAACCAACAATGGGAGGACCTGGATAAAAACTGGCCGTTCCCCGGAAGTAAAACGATCTTCCGCAAAATGTACAAATGTCTTTGATCTTTAAAATTCATCTTGTACATAAAATGTTTGAACGACACTTCTGAGTCGTCACGAGAGGTATACACTGCGCTAGAGGTATACACTACACTCTACGTAGAAAAGTGTCGGATCAAGCAGCGAGGGGAGGCGACCAATAAACAGCGAGCACAAACCTCGCCCCTTCGTAAATCCTACATCACCGTAGATCAAATCACGGTAACTGTAGTTTAAAAAGTTTTTCTCAAACGTTTTTTTTTTCAAAATTCATGATAAAAGCCAGTTACGATGGAAAGTTACACAATTTGCAATTTTTCAATAGCAATCGGCGAAACAAATTCGCTTGTTAACTTGAGAAAAATAGGAGAAAAGAGTTTAAAAAAAATATTGATGTGCGAACGCGCCCTATAGCGAATTTTCGTTCAATATAATTTGCGTGTAACGCGTCTAATCGATAACGATGACCTGTAGCTCGGTGTGCGATAGACATCATTGTTGCACAAGTAAAAATCCGTCGCTAGGGAATGCGTTTCACTGGGAGAATCTAAAGATACACATAGACAAAGGTCTTCGAATTTAAATGAAAAGTAAAGTGCACACTGTAACAAGGCAGGTTCTGCTGTTTATCTCTTGAATATCTCTTGAATTGGCCTACTTTCAGGTGGTCGGTCAAGACTTGACAGCAGTGGAGATGGCAGAAGATAGGTGTCATGCTCATGACATTCCCTTCGTAAGAATAAGTCCCAAGGTAGGAGAAATAACTTGAAAAGGGACATGAATGAATTTCAGGGAATTAATGTCAGAATCGATCAAATTGAAGATTCGAAACTGATGGATATGATTTGGACGACACTTATTTACTTGGTAATTTTAACTTTCGCGCATTTTCTTTCAGTTTTGGCACGGGAACTGACAGATGCGTCCATTACACAATAATCGACGACATAATTATGTATACAAATAGAGATCAGAAATTCAAATAGAGATCAGAAACAACCGGAAGCCTGATAAATAATCAGTCTACTTTCAGTCTTTTTTTCAATCCCTCTCATCACTGATTCGTCGGGAACGCCTCCTAAAATTATCACTTTCAGGTAGAAAACGTCGCTGAAGTTGATAAGTTAGGCGAAATGTTGTTCAAACTCTATTCTGACCCAGAAGAGCAACAAAGAAAGAGAAGAAGCAATACTGTACTTTAAATATATCACTAAATTACCGTAATCTATGTCATATTTATAATACATCAGGAATTTGATTTCGGTAGTTTTCCACAGTCGTAAGGAAAAAAAAACTAGCGATCAAATTTTTTAAAACATGAAATTTTTCATGATTCGACAGTTTGAGTTGTTTTTAATGAAAAATGGGGGATCGACAAAAAACTACTAAATCAAATTCTTGTGCACCTTTTTGTTGAACCTTTTTTTCGCTTAGCACCGGTTGTAATAGAGTTTTAATGTTTAAAAAAAGTGATCAGGCTGTTTGGTGAGAGAGAGAGAGAGAGAGAGAGAGAGAGAGAGAGAGAGAGGAGAGAGAGAGAGAGAGAGAGAGAGAGAGAGATGAGAGAGAGAGAGAGAGATGAGAGAGAGAGAGATGAGAGAGAGAGAGGGAGAGAGAGCACGACAGCCGGATAGCCAGAGATCACATGTATAGACACATAGCACTTTAATATCTTTCCTTTAACAACGTGACATCTTATGCGGGACCCTTTAGACTAATCCATTTGAATCTTCATTCTTAGCTTTGTGGATTTTCTGCGTCATTTTCTGTGTGATAGACGTCACAGTGACAAACTTGATTGCGTCTATTACACACAACTTGACGCCATATTTTTGTCTGCCAATAGAGATCGATTTCGGGTCCAGAGAAGGACATGAAAATGTCCTGAGCCAAAACTCCCCTAAACAATGTGTCGATTGTTGTCATTTGATCTGCAACCTGTTGTATTGTGTCTGCACAAAAATGAACAAAACAATCTACACATAGATAATCATAGAAGTCATTCCTCTAGTCTTTGTTTAAAGATGGTTTTTATTGAAAAATGAAAGTTTATTCGATTGAATTCGTTCAACTACATGCACAGCAGCCATTCTTCTTCTTCTTCTTTGTCTCACTCACTCTGAAAATATTCCATTAGTTCTTGTCGATTTTTCAAACTTACCCAGACACACACTGACTCCCAGCAGGATACTGGTAGATCATCGGCCCAGCGTTGGGTGGCAAAACTCCCGCCATAGGCCCAACGGGCTGAGCACCAACCACCATGACGGGCGGAGGTTGGGGTTGAGGTGACATCATTGGGTCGGGATACGGTAACTCCGGCTCACACTGCTGAGTTGGTTCAGGATATGGAGCTTGGGACGCTTGGGGTGGTAGTGACGCGGGTGGTGGTGGCGCCTTCTCTGGCTGAGCTCCGGCTGCTCCGGACTTGGAGTCCTCTCTCGAGCTCTGGGTGGGCTCTCTCAACGTTTTAACAGAAGCATGTTCAGCGGCTCCCTCAGTTGTGGCTTTTGCAAGATCGTAGTATAAATCCTCTTTCTTCGGCTTGAAAAGACCCTTATTTCAGAAAATTATGTTTGTTGAAACCTTCTCCTCCGGCCGTCTAGTGTCTACTTTCATCGTTTTTATATAAAATGGCGCGAATATCACGGAATACAAAGTATTCCCTCTCACGTGATTTGTTTTTTGTTCAACTTTAGTTCTCACGACAAAGTATGTTTACGATACAGTAACCAAATACGTCGATTTGGGTACTACACTAATGAAACCTGCCATGTGGTTGAAGACACTTCTGAGTCCAGGTCCTACGAGATCATAAATCAGGTTTGTTACAGAAAAGGAAGCTAAGAAACTAGAGGATTCTGAGAGTTTGAGAGTATGCGTAGGGACCCACAACGAGCTACAGGTCATCGTTATCGATTAGACGCGTTGCACGCAGATTATATTGAACGAAAATTTGCTATAGATCGCGTTCACACATCAATATTTTTTTTCATTCTTTTGTCCTATTTTTATCAAGTTTACAAGGGAATTTGTTTCGCCGATTGCTATTGAAAATATGCAAATAATGTAACTTTCCTTCGTGACTGATTTTTTATCATGAATATTGAGAAAAACGTTCGAGAAAAAAGTTTTTAAACTACAGTAACTGTAATTTGATCTACGGTGATGTAGGTTCTACGAAGGGGCGGGGTTGTGATCACTGCCAATTGGTCGTCTCCACTCGCTGCTTGATCCAAGACTTTTCTACTGCGCCTAGCGCAGTGTGTGACCTGGATTAACTTGTCATAGCTGGCGATAAAGTCCGAAAGTTTATGAATAAATTGGTTTTGTAGTCTCAAGAGAAATAAGGTGTAGACCGCATGGGAGGGGTTCTAGACGTGCAAGCACGCTACAGTAACTCACTACAAAGAAATTTAAATTGACTAGTCCAAACTCACTCGATCACATCTATATATCTGTCCGAAAATTTGATCTTATGTAACCGCCTGACCGTCTGATGTCTCTCCCAAATTCAAACACTCTTCTCGTCTGATGTTTCCAAATTCAACTCACTATTTCCATTGTAGTCAATTCTATATCTCACCTCGTAGTAACAATTGAGGTATCCGAGTTCAAACAGGGATATTCCTCTTCCTTACTCGTTTTCTTTCCCAGAAAAATTTATCAATACCGTGACGAGAGTGTAGGTCTAGCGTTTGTTGAATATTTTGAATTGCCGCTTCACAATTAGCTTTCAAAAAACGGAAAAAATGGATGGAAAAATTTGTAGAAAAATTCGAAAATAAAATATCAAGGTAAGTGCTTCAAAGTAGATCAGCAAAGCTATTGCGGAGCGGCTATATCCACTTATTTCTTGGATACAGGGAGCTCTATACTGTACAAAATTCCTCACCCTGTATTTTAGAGCTCTTTGAAATCATCAGATGGCCCTAATGATTGTCCATGATTTGAAATTTTCCCAAGATGATTATGAACGTCTCATGACAGTTTTCCATTCCGCTGGAGAAGAGAGAAACACTTCTCTCCAAAATTATCAAGAATTCAGGATGAGCGATATCGGGATCAATCGAACACCGGACTACGACCCAGCGAGAAATTCGGCATGCATAAATTTTCTGCTACAAGGAATCGATGGTGGATTCAAGAAGAGCAGTCGACCATGTTCAGATGACAAAGATCAGCAATTCACGACCCACATCTCGCTCTCCCAGTTTCCTCTGTACAAGGAGAGTTGTAGAAGGATAATAGGACTATTGTCAGTACTAATTGCAATTGCTGCGGTTGTATCCAAGATCTTTCTTGGTTCAGGTAAATGTCATCAATCGAAAGTTTTTCATCGTTTTTTTATGATCCTGAAGAATTTTTCGACTCATGATAAATTTGGCCTTTTTTCAAAAATAATAAAAATTTGTATTGTGTAGAAATTATATACAAGAAATTTTTTCGATAAATATTGATAGAGAAATAGAAAAACTTTAAGGATCTTGGATAGCTTTCTGCGTTTTCTTGGTGTTTTCAATACTGTTTGGTCTCTACTTCTTCTTTGCTCGTGAGTCGTTTAGAGAGGAAAAGGAAAAGAGATAGAGAGAGAGGGAGAGAGAGAGGGAGAGAGGCAGACTGAGAGAGAGATAGAGATGGAGAGAGTGAGTGAGTGAGAGAGAGAGAGAGCGGGAGAAAGAAGAAAGAAAGAAAGAGAGAGAGAGAGAGAGAGAGAGAGAGAGAGAGAGAGAGAGAGAGAGAGAGAGAAAGAGAGAGGTAAAATTCAGATGTTCAACAACATCGCTACGTCGAAATCGAGTTGTCCTGTAAGATTTGTAATGAGGTACATCTCGTACTTTATGATGCAATAACCAAACAGAAAAGACGTCGATTCGGATACTACACAAATGAAACCTGCCACGTAGTTGAAGACACTTCTGAATCCAAGTCCTACGAGTTCATAGATCAGGTTCGTTACAGAAAAGCGAGCTACCAAGTAATTAGAGAATTACAGGAGTTTGAGAGTATGCGAAGTGCCTTGGACGTCAACCCGTTTGGGTATAATTGTAAGGATTGGGCGGACGAGTTTATATTCTAAAATTACATGAATAAACTTTTTTCTCTAGTTTTAGTTGTGAAAAACTTGTGTATGAGGTGTGAACCTGACATTAGATGCTCAGGCACTATACAGTACCCGGTAACGGCTTCTATCTTGAGCAGTGTAGTGGCAGTGTTGTTATCTCGATACTCATATTGATCATTCGAAAGTTGTTAAGTAGTATGCGCATTCACAAGACCGTAGTCCAACCCGAAACTGACGATCTGACATTTCAGATGCAGGTTAGGTTAACGCTGAAAGTCAATTCCAGAGAAATTACTGAAAAGTCGATAACCTCGTTCGGTCAGATACCTTCTGACAACAATTTTTCTCTGAACGGGAATTGACCTTCAGCATTACCCCTAACCTGCTTAGCACGTTTGAACAGGTCTCAACTCTGGATGTGAACTACGCTGAAGGTAGATTCCTGTAGCGAATAAACACTTTTTAGGAAAACTAAGCTTGAAAGTGCTTAGATAAACGGTTGATTAACTGTAGTGGGAAGAACCCTCGCTTCATTTTTGATTGAAAAAATGACTTATAGACAAAAAACAACGTTTTTTATCTACTATGACTCATAAAAAATCAAAGTCTCCCAATTTTATCATCTTTGCATCGATTACTTCTCATCGGTGCTGATAAGTCGTCATTCAAACAGGCGGCAAGCTCGACAGACGTGTTCAATTAAAGATGGAACCGGTAATTTTTCTATTCGATGTAGTTGTCGACAATTCCCGCGTTTCCCTGTTTGAGTGTTCTTGTAAAATTTTTTCTACCGTTTTTAGTGGAAAAATTGACAGAAAAGTCATTACTTTATCTTGTATCGGGAAGAAATTTCTGTCATGAAGAAGGGCGGAAAACCAACGACTTCAAAGTAATTGTAAACTACATTTCAGAGTGTAATGCGTCGAGGATATATCTTCAAACGATATGACTTGCTTGCTTAATGATTAAAATTCACTCTGATCATCGTGTTGCGAGAGTGTATCTTGACGGACTTGGACGAGGATTCGAACTTGGAGACAGTGTTGAATTCTGGGTGAAGTGCGTATAAAGAGAGAGAGAGAGAGAGAGAGAGAGAGAGAGAGAGAGAGAGAGAGAGAGAGAGAGAGAGAGAAAGAGAGATTAGAGTTTTTCTTGCAGAAAGAGTAGGTTGGAAAACTACAGGGAAGACGACACAAACTACATTCTCAGCGTGGAGAAAATAATGAAGATTTCGGATTTTGCTCCCAAGTTTAGTTCACCATGGTATCCAGATGAATGCATGGTTAATTGTTCACCGTAAGCAGTCTCAGATTTTCGAAACAAGAGTTATCTGAATTTTTGTAGTTCCATCATTCCGTTAAAAAACTTCAATTCAGTTTCGAGTAAAAGTCTAAGTTCTTCACGTCAGTTCAAGGACGATTCGGATCGCAATGCATGTGTACTCTCAAGCCCATTAGGTTCGTTCTAATTTCTCGAATTGAAAGAAAAAAAACGTTTTTACAGGAGATATCTTGGATTTGCACCATAAGTTGAGACCGGATTACGCAGGATCTGCGGAAATTGTCGTACGGGTAAGATAATTAACCGGTTGGAGAAAAGTTTCTGCAAAATAGTTTCATTTTTGTACTTGCAAAATTATAAAAGCGAGGACTTAACTATATTTTCTATATCTTTACTTGTTAGTCTTCTCGGAAAATGTTACAGTAACGTTCAAAAATGTTTTTTTAAATTAGGATTAAAATGAGCAGATGACATGAAAAAATGGGAAAGTAGCAACTGGCGACCGCGATGCGGTCATCCAGAGCGAGAAAAATGAATTTATTGATTGGGGTCGACTGATTCGCGGCTTTTTGAGACGTTGACTCCCCTTTCGATTTTTTCGATATTGAAGGCCTCTGTGCCCTCTTCCATGAACGCTCTCTAACTGCCTTCCTGCCTTCAAAACTCAAGAAAGTGTTGTTGTAGAAGATCTTCTGTTATGCAATAATTCAAAGCAAGTTCAGGACTATTCAATCGCCTCGAAAGCCCAACACTGCAATATCCATCGTTTTCAAAGTGCTCAGTGATACGGTAAAATTTCTCGAATTGTAATTGACAACACAGGGTTACTGCCTTCTTCAAAAAAAATTTTCAATGAAAAACCAAACTTCTCTCCGTTATTATTGATTTTTTCTGATATAAAAAAGAATTTAAATTGTTTTCAACCAAACGCATTCTAAAACAACAAACAAGACTGAAAAAACTGATTTATCGAAACTTCAGGAAAATATGAAACATGAACCTAACAAAACGAGCACTTCACAGCACAATTTGTCTTCAAACTCAATGAGAAGTGTTTTAAACAACTCTAATTTGTCTAGACAGAAAGACTCCCAGGTCAGTTTAGTTATATTTTTCAGCAGAATAAAAAAAATGTGTTGCAAAAAAAACGGTTTCACTTTCAATACAGTATGAAAAACCAAGTCTTTTACCTATATGGTAGAAGATCTGAACTTCAATCGCAAGGATTCAAAAGCCGCTTCAGACATCCATAGGAAATACCAGCAATCCGAGTAGTCTGAAAAACGTTACTTCATCGTTTGGACATATCAAAGTCTCCAA
>OZ022253.1:6916508-6939008 GCA_963978915.1 Caenorhabditis parvicauda | reverse complement strand
TCACTAAACCTTCACTCTTTAGGCCAACAGAGCTCAGCATCCCTTGGTACGACAAGGTCGACGACCAGGCTCCTGGAACAAGAGTGGATCAGACCAGTCTATCATTATCACAGATGCCAGAAGCTGAGAAGTGCTCGCCGGAAGTCAAGCATGTGCCACTGAAGTCACAACCCACGGCCGTCAAAGGGAAAATAAGTGAGTGTTCATTCACATGGTTCTAGTCATAGATTAGGTATTTGGCGCTGGTCCATTTCGATTTAAGTACGTCCGTGTTGGCTTGAAATTGGTGCCCAATATCGTGAGCAGGGGTCCGCAAATAGAAGGAAAAATATTACAAGCGTCATATATTGATCAATTTTCAGGCGAAGCTGGTCATCGAGCTCTAGGAACAATCTGTAAATGAAGAAAGGACATGGACGAGCTGAAATACAGAGATGATCTTCGATTCGAACGGCCAAAATGAAGAAAATCTTGTTCTATGTTTTATTTTCAATAAAAGTTATTATTTGAATTTGTTTTATGTACTTTTAAATATTTGAGTACTAGTATATAGGAAAGAATCTCGGTGGCTGTATAAGTAAAAACGGTGTCTGTATGGGTGCAAACGGTGTCTGTATAGTTCCACGGTGCCTGCATGGCTTAAAACGGTGTCTATATGGCTCGAAACGGTGTCGGAATTGGTAATTTTTTATGCCGTACGGATTCATTTGGACACCGTTTTCATCCATATAGACACCGAAAGCTTTATAACATAATAAGCCTTGACGGTGCTTATATGTCATGAAGTCTCAACATGTCTGTGGTAACCTTTATTGTCGACAAGGTTGGGGTCTGTGAGACACCTCGCGGCGTCTGCACAGAGACATGGAATGATCAGGGCCAAGATCACAAGGGGGCGTGCACCAGGTGTTTACATCCAAAAGGTCATAGTCATGAGAGGGTGTGATACGCAGGGTGATCAGATGTTATAGCTTTCCCTGAGTTAACGGTTGCATACATTTCCCTAATTCAAGAAACAACTGACCGACAGAATGATTGAAAAATCTCGGAAAATTTTTTCAAGCCATCTGTGGGAACAAATTACTAATCCTCGCATCATAACGCGAAAAATCAGAAAAACAAAAAAACTAAAAAAAAAATACCCTTCGTAAATCGTGTTTTTGGAAACGACACGCCAGCTGACACGTCGACATTTTTGGCGTCTCGTTTTTCTTTTTTTTTCATTCTGTCATCTTTCTCTCTACTTCTTTGAGTCGATCATTTCATTCATTGCAATCTGTATAATAAAAAAAATAATTTTTTGAAGTGAATAGTTCCATTTGAATTTAGTAAAATTCTTAGAATCTTTGTTTTTCAAACAAAAAAATTAGGCCAAGTTTGAGAGTTAATATTTTTGACTTACTTTCTTTCCAACGATTTCTTCTTTATGTTCGATATCCACTTTAGGTTACAACAATGACTTTGTGAGTCGGATGGGAATTCGTCTCTAATTAACAGCAGTTCTCAAAGGTGAATTTTTGTTATTGGTTCATAAGTTAATGTTTCACCTGTTTGAAATGATGTATTCTTCCGCTTGTCTTTACAGTGATAGATGAATGCTTCAATTCTCTAACTAAAATATAGCTTAAGTTAACTTGTATAATTATACCTGTTGAAAGTTCTTCATTACAGAAATTATTGGACCCAGCCATCAGGGAGCCGATCAACTCTGGACGCAATTTGGAAGTCGATCAACTCTGGGCCCCACTGCAAGGCCGAACAGTTTGGGAACAAGTGAGTGTTTTGAAATTTTGAAAAACTGTTCAGCTCCTGAGGGCAATGTTCGTTCTAATACACGCAAAATGTTTTAACATCAAAGTTCATAAGTGGAGAATATATTTGTCCCTAGCGTTAAGAATCCCTTTTTCGCCAAGATAAGTCAAGCACTGAGTTTAAAAAATAGTACCAAAACATGCTTGCCCTATATTTAATCTTACACATAAAACTTTCCATTGAGTTTGACAGTTATTAGTTTTCGGCACTAAAAAGTTTTCAAAATTTTTCCTTCTAGAAGTGTGATAACTAATACAGTTCTAAGATTAAAATAGCTTGAATTTTGCTTGAAATCTGTTGTATACGTTCAAAGTTCCTTATTTCAGAGAGGACAGCACCATCAGTAAGTTCTTCAAGTCCTGACTGATATGGACGACCTGCACGAGAACATCGACCAAGCTTCTTCAGTAATTATATATTAATATATTCTTATTTTTACCATGAATAAATTTTATATACACGATTATTTCAAAATACGGAGTGGTATTGAAGGGTAGGTAGGTATTACTTGGGTGTCGTTTCGGTATTACTTGCGTATCGTTCCAGTATTACATCGGTCACAATCGACCGTGACCGCAGTCATCACTGCGGTATCGGTCATATTACCCAAGTCATACTGAATTGTGACCAAAGTCATACTAAAGTTTTACCGATGTCATACTGAATTGTGGATTTTAAGTTTTGGAGATAGAGGGAGTGATAGATGAGATCGGAAATTGACTTTTTGGGTACTCTGAAGGGCGATCACATGCTTAAAAGGGTTGAAAAATATTCAAAAGAGTAGTTTCATATAATTTGGGCACATTTTTGTCACCATTCAAAAAAATAGAAAAATAGTTGTCAACGAGTGGAATCGAACCCCTGACCTCTCGGTTTGAATACAAGATCACAACTCAGAGGCGGCGAAGCGCATCAGATCTGGCCAAAAACACATCAGATCTGGCGTGGTGCTAGGATCCCTTCGGAAACTATATTATCACCTAGGGAATGGTCTCAACAGATGTATCTTAAAATTTGAGTCAGAAAAACTCATTTCTTCATGTGTAAAATGACGATTTCATCAATTGAGACCAATCAGATCTGGCCAGATCTGACTTGATTTTCCAAAAGTCTTTTTGGAAACTGTTTTTTCATCGAAGAAGTTATTAAAACCGATTTTTCACTTTGATAATAGTTTCTAAAGGTCATTTTCACAGTCTGGATGATATTTCACTATTCATAAATTACATTTTAAAAAGATAATCAGATCTGGTTTGAATCGAGTCAGATCTGGCCAGATCTGATGCGCTTTAAATCAGTTCTGGCCAGATTTTTGATTTTTTTCCCAATTGACCCCAGACGAAGTGCAGATAAGTGTTGAAGGAATTTTATGAGTTTTAAGGTATTTGTGCTTGACTCTTACAAATTTTCAGTACATATATACTTTTATTCGTCAAAATGTTCGTCCTGAATCGAATGGTACTGGTTTGTTTGTATTTTCCGTTTTACTTTACCTAGATTTTCTGCTTGGGAACTTTTATTAATTTATAACATTTTTGTTCATTCGCTATGAGATGTGTCCAAAATCCTCGCAGTTTTGTACAGAAAAAGTTGAAGTATCAAAAATTAAAAGTAAAAATTGATGAGCATGGGTTACTGTAGCAGTAGATCAAATGTTTTTATTTTCGTTTTTCCTGTTTCCATTGAGCTGTTTTTTGCCTTTTTAAATCATTTTCCTCTTCTGTTTCATCAGTTTACTGAAAATGGAAGGTATATATGATGTTTTTATAATAAGTTTTCGCAGTTATCACAGTCATTTCCACAGCATTTCTTCAAAATTTTGTTTCCAGGTCTCTCGAAGTAACGCATTTCTCTTGACGTCACGATAATGATAGTTAGTTCGTAGTTAATTGTCATGAAGACAGGTGAGTAACTTTCAGATTATGTTCTTCGAATTGTACTTGTTGTTCTTGATTTTAAGGTAATGAAATCATTCATATGCATGCCGAGGAAAGGTAAGTTTGCGTGTTTTACTGAATCAATTATTCGAATTTTCGTCTTGATGGGATTCTTTTGTTTAATAACTTCTAGTTACCTGCGTTGTTCACAAAAGTAAACAGTCAAGTCGTCTAGTTGGCAATTAGTAAATCGCATCCCATCGCATTCCGCATCCCATTTACAAAAACGAGATGTGATAACTTTTTTCGCATCGCATGGACACCTTTTTTCAAAGATTAAGTTAGGTTTGGGTCAGATTAACGTTTAAACTGAGCCTAAATACAATGTGATTGGGCTGTTCCAAACAAAGTTACAGGCGTCTGAAAAAAACGGGATACGGTGGGATGCGATTTACTAATTGCCCGCCTAGTTACAAAGTAACAGTGTTAACAGTAAAAGTAAAGTAACAGAAAAGCAAATATGCAAATTGCACAACAAATCTGGTCCTCCCCTAATGTTAAAATTTCAGCGCATCAAGATGATTTGCAATTTCCAAAAAGTTGAAATTTGGTTCTCGCAGGGAAGCTGCAATCAATAAGTCTAAAGAGGAGGAAGTTGCGATCAGGAAAAATGGCTGAAAAAGGGGTTTGTTTTATCGTTTAACTAAAAATTATTTTATAAGGTATATGGATCGAACTCGTTCATATCTTAAACCCAGTATGCCGAATGAGCACGGACTCATTCAGGTAAATTACTTGAAAACCAAACTCGTGAGGTAAACTGCGAGGAAGTAAGAATATTACTTTATACTTTCTAGACTCATGGGATGAAGATAGGACTAAATCGAAAGTGAAAGCAAGTAGCTGTAACAGGACAGTAGAGAACATAAGAGAACAGACAAGAAGCGGATCTTTTGAACTTTCAAGGTATTTTTCTTCACATTGCTGTACAGTCGTAAACATGTTTCTGACATAGCTGCCTAGTCGTAGACATGGTTCTGACATCGCTGCCTAGTCGTAGACATGGTTCTGACATCGCTGCCTAGTCGTAGACATGGTTCTGACACCGCTGCCTAGTCGTAGACATGGTTCTGACATCGCTGCCTAGTCGTAGACATGGTTCTGACACCGCTGCCTTGTCGTAGACATGGTTCTGACACCGCTGCCTAGTCGTAGACATGGTTCTGACACCGCTACCTAGTCGTAGACATGTTTTTGACACCTCTGCCAAGTCGTAGACATGGTTCCGACATCGCTGCCTAGTCGTAGACATGGTTCTGACACCTCTGCCAAGTCGTAGACATGGTTCCGACATCGCTGCCTAGTCGTAGACATGGTTCTGACACCGCTGCCTAGTCCTAGACATGGTTCTGACACCGCTACCTAGTCGTAGACATGGTTCTGACATCGCTGCCTAGTCGTAGACATGGTTCTGACATCGCTGCCTTGTCGTAGACATGGTTCTGACACCGCTGCCTAGTCGTAGACATTGTTCTGACACCGCTGCCTAGTCGTAGACATGGTTCTGACACCGCTACCTAGTCGTAGACATGTTTTTGACACCTCTGCCAAGTCGTAGACATGGTTCCGACATCGCTGCCTAGTCGTAGACATGGTTCTGACACCTCTGCCAAGTCGTAGACATGGTTCCGACATCGCTGCCTAGTCGTAGACATGGTTCTGACACCGCTGCCTAGTCCTAGACATGGTTCTGACACCGCTACCTAGTCGTAGACATGGTTCTGACATCGCTGCCTAGTCGTAGACATGGTTCTGACATCGCTGCCTTGTCGTAGACATGGTTCTGACACCGCTGCCTAGTCGTAGACATGGTTCTGACATCGCTGCCTAGTCGTAGACATGGTTCTGACACCGCTGCCTAGTCGTAGACATTGTTCTGACACCGCTGCCTAGTCGTGGACATGGTTCTGACACCGCTGCCTTGTCGTAGACATGGTTCTGACACCGCTGCCTAGTCGTAGACATGGTTCTGACACCGCTGCCTAGTCGTAGACATGGTTCTGACATCGCTGCCTAGTCGTAGACATGGTTCTGACACCGCTGCCTAGTCGTAGACATTGTTCTGACACCGCTGCCTAGTCGTGGACATGGTTCTGACACCGCTGCCTAGTCGTAGACATGGTTCTGACATCGCTGCCTAGTCGTAGACATGGTTCTGACACCGCTGCCTAGTCGTAGACATTGTTCTGACACCGCTGCCTAGTCGTGGACATGGTTCTGACACCGCTGCCTTGTCGTAGACATGGTTCTGACACCGCTGCCTAGTCGTAGACATGGTTCTGACACCGCTGCCTAGTCGTAGACATGGTTCTGACATCGCTGCCTAGTCGTAGACATGGTTCTGACACCGCTGCCTAGTCGTAGACATGGTTCTGACACCGCTGCCTAGTCGTAGACATGGTTCTGACACCGCTACCTAGTCGTAGACATGGTTCTGACATCGCTGCCTAGTCGTAGACATGGTTCTGACATCGCTGCCTAGTCGTAGACATGGTTCTGACACCGCTGCCTAGTCGTAGACATTGTTCTGACACCGCTGCCTAGTCGTGGACATGGTTCTGACACCGCTGCCTAGTCGTAGACATGGTTCTGACACCGCTGCCTAGTCGTAGACATTGTTCTGACACCGCTGCCTAGTCGTGGACATGGTTCTGACACCGCTGCCTTGTCGTAGACATGGTTCTGACACCGCTGCCTAGTCGTAGACATGGTTCTGACACCGCTGCCTAGTCGTAGACATGGTTCTGACATCGCTGCCTAGTCGTAGACATGGTTCTGACACCGCTGCCTAGTCGTAGACATTGTTCTGACACCGCTGCCTAGTCGTGGACATGGTTCTGACACCGCTGCCTAGTCGTAGACATGGTTCTGACATCGCTGCCTAGTCGTAGACATGGTTCTGACATCGCTGCCTAGTCGTAGACATGGTTCTGACATCGCTGCCTAGTCGTAGACATGGTTCTGACACCGCTGCCTTGTCGTAGACATGGTTCTGACACCGCTGCCTAGTCGTAGACATGGTTCTGACACCGCTACCTAGTCGTAGACATGGTTCTGACATCGCTGCCTAGTCGTAGACATGGTTCTGACATCGCTGCCTTGTCGTAGACATGGTTCTGACATCGCTGCCTAGTCGTAGACATTGTTCTGACACCGCTGCCTAGTCGTAGACATGGTTCTGACACCGCTGCCTAGTCATAGACATGGTTCTGACACCGCTGCCTAGTCATAGACATGGTTCTGACACCGCTGCCTTGTCGTAGACAGAACTGCCAGATTTTCAAATTTCTAATCTCGATAAACACTGTTTCATTGCAGGAGGTGCTAGAGCAGAATAGTGAAAGATCAAGTTGCCCACAACAAGTCCCCTCGATCCCGAACCCGACACCAGTGGAAGAAAAAAAATAAATTGTTGGTGTAGTTTTGTAAAATAAATATTTTATAAATATAAAATTGTTATTTTGAGTGAAGAACCCAATTTGGGAGAAAAAATATTCAAATCTGATCTGGCCAAAAACACGTCAGATCTGGCCAAAATACGAGCAGATCGTGCCAACGCCGACGTGCATTTCCCCAGATCTGATGTGTTTTTGGCCAGATCTGATTGAAATCGCCGCCTCTGAGAACCACTTCACCACGCGCCAATTGATTTCACGGTTAGATCCAATTGTGTTGTGCGTGAGGGCTAAATGGCCCTCCGGCGCTAACGTGTATCGTTTCAAAAAGTGATTTTTAAAATTAAAATATCTCGCTTGTAACAAAAAACGTGCAAAAATTTTCTACATGAAAACTTCATTATTCGACCTGCTTAACACATCTGGCTAGGTCTCAACTCTGGATCCCAATAACACTGAAAGTCAATTCCTGTTAAGGAGATGGTGCCCTCAAAATCACATCTCTTCCCAGTCACAGACGGGAGTACAACTGTGGAGTCAGAGTATTTTGACTGACGCCCCACTGTGGTGTCATTTACTAAAGTGAGGCACGATAAAACATGGCACTCGGCACCATGGAGCCGGCCGTCAGTGGTGTCTTTTACTAATGGTACAGTGTTCAGTGATTTCAGGATTATACCAAATACGACTACAATTATTTGGACTATCTCTATCCCGAATCGATAACATTTGAAGCTATCAACAGTGTTGAACTGCCCCGACACTGTTATAAGGTGACCAAGGTAAGAAAGAGATAAATTTACGAGACGGTTAGCTCCAAATCCATTTTCTTCCAGATTAAAATCGAAATGAAGGACATCGATAAGTTTCGAGATACCTTCGAAAAATTCAGCAATCTCAATTCTGTCACTATTGATTTTTGCTGTAGTCAACGTGATCCGACATTAGCCTTTGTCTTCGAATCAATGAATACAGTGCATTATTTCCGGTAGTTTTTAGAATGGATAGTTTAAAAGCATCCATTCCTAGCTTCGCTCGCGCTGCTACTTTTCTTTGCTGCATCCCATGAAACTTTTTTTAACGCTCGGGATGTGAAACTTACGTGCAAAAGCAGTCAATTTCGGTTAAAAGTGTTCTCCCCTGAAATTTAGAATTCCACGATTAATTGGTATCATATCTTCGGATAAGGTGTTCTAATACGTCACCTTTTTCTCTCTCTCTCTCGCCTACTTAAGTCAATTGGCTCATCAAAGTTGAGCCTCAGGCAGTGGCAAAAGTGGTTGTTCTATCATATTAATAATCGACAAATCCTCCGCCCACTTTGCCCCGCTCACTTTTCGTGAAGCCGATTTTTGGTTTTGGTTGGGGTCAATGGAGAGGAAGGGGTCGTGCAAAAGTTCCCAGAGAGGGGAGAGAGAGATAGAAAGAAAGAAAGAAAGAAAGAAAGAGAGAGAGAGAGAGAGAGAGGGGGGGAGGGAGGGAGGGAGAGAGAGGGGGAGAGGGAGGGAGGGAGAGAGAGAAAGAAAGAGAGAGGTGGAGAGAGAAAGAGAGGTGGAAGGAAAAGAAATCGTTTTGGAGCGTTAGCGAAAAAACTCAAGCGGCCCGAGCGTAGCGAGTAATAGCTGCTTGTCATATTAATAATAGAAAGAGGTGACCGCCCCCAAATGGTTGAAGCCGATTTTTGGGTGGTCCTTTTTGGTTTTGGTTGGGGGAGGGAGGGTTGTGCAAAAGTGGCCGGGAGGAGATTCTCAGCTAAATGAAAGTAAATTAGATCTGGGAAAAAGTGAATTAGATCTGCGAAAAAGTAAATTAGATCTGGGATGTGACGTGTATCGGAACAAAACTTACATATTTCGAATCTATTCACAAATACAAGAAACCGTATTTCTCAGAATTTAAAAATTTTGATTTTATCCTAACTTTTTTGACAATTGAAAATTTGCAAATAAAAGAGTTAATTAGATCTGCGAAAAAGTTAATTAGATCTGCGAAAAAGTAAATTAGATCTAGTTCACTTCAAGATCTTATTCTAATATTGAAGAAGTGTATAACTTTGGTTATTTAGAATATTCGAACGCGCGTTGGGAGATCAACGATCGGACGCTCTAACCACTCGGTCTCCGCGCGGACAGCGCTGCACGTTTTTACTTTGCGCTTCAAACGTGACCACCATGGTACACCCTCGCAGGTTGTTGCATTAGTTCTAGCCACACTTGCATTAGTGTTCGCTGTGTTAGGACTGTACAGAAAGTGTGAAAGCAGGCAGAGAGGAGAGAGAAAGCGAGAGAGAGAGAGAGAAATGGCAAAGACCTTGCTTCTAAAAACCACTTCTTTTTCCAATTAAAAAGTCGGAATTTGTGATTTTGTTATGAAAAAGCGAAAAAGGGTAGCGAGGATTCCCTGCTTGTTATATATAACAATTTTATAAATTGTTAATCAACTAGCAGCTAAATATACCCTGATCAAGTTCTGACGCTAATGCTCCGAAACTTTATTCAACCTTCTACACCTCCAGAAAAATTATATTGATTGTACAAGTTTGAAAGGAGTTATGGCTGCAAAACATTGTTGTGCAGAGTTCTAAACTTTTGTCCGCTAATGAAATCTGGAACTTACGAAAAATGGGCGGAAGATGTATTAAATGATAACAAAGTAATTTCAGTTCGTTTGGTGTGATGCCAAATAAGAGGTTATGGGATACGGAAACATTTTCCACAATCATCGATAAGATGACAAAAAGTGTTTCGAGAACGAAAAGAATGAGCGAAGTGAGATTAGATCTAGTTCAACTACCTTCATTTGAAGAATTCAAAAACTACTTGACGGTAAGCTAAGCGATCCGTGACTTTCATGTACTAATGGTGGGAATTTGCAGATCTTGTCTGACTGTTGCGGAAGAACAGGGTTAAAGGCTCTTGTTCTCTATCACCACAGAACTTTGGACAGTTACGAGTTTTCTGGAAATGTCAACGTTGACTTCGATCACAATGATACGTCAGTCCTTGGTATCAAAGTGAGTTATAGCTTCGAGAACAACAGATATGAATCTTATGAAAATGAGAATGATTCGTTTGATTATGAAGATTATTCTGATGGTGATGGAATTGATTATTCGTATGATATTATTGATGAGGAAGATGATCGTCATTACTTTGAAACACTGTCCTCCTTCCTTCATTCTCGTTTGTGAGAATTAGCGGCTTTATAATTGTTACGGTTCGAAATTCTCAAGGATCACTCTTTCGTTTTGCGAAACTTCACTTCTGTGCAACTTAGGTATTTGTTCTTGTTTCTCTAAAACGATTACTTGACTATTGGAATGATAAATCGGAGAGAGTGATTCTTCATTATGTTCATTATGTTATTGTCCTGTTGTCATTCCCCATGTGTTCATGTTTTGTTTTGTTGTTGTTGAATAAATTTTTAACTAAACAAGATAGAATGAATAAACAGCAGCTATTACGCGTGATTACGCTCGAGCCTTTATTAATATGAGGATCTCTCGATGAGAGCAACATTTCGTTGGTTCGAGCACTCGCGTTGGCTACACATGTACTGTACAGTCATATTTCATGCTTCCCATAAGTTTTGAGAGATTTATTACGCTAATTTTTCTCAGCAGGTATGAAAAATGATTTCAGTTTGGGTTCCTTTTTTATTCCAGAGCATTTTTACAAACTTACAATCTATAGCTGAGTAGGTACATGGACATATTTTAATACTCGATGGTGATGGTTTTGGTGATGAGGTACTCGTTCAGAGCTTCCTCTCCTGAATAATCAAGTGAAACGTGCAGTTCTTTCTATCTCTGTCTTTACCCCTTTCTTCCTCTCGCTCTCTATCTCTCTCTCTCTCTCTCTCTCTCTCTCTCTCTCTCTCTCTCTCTCTCTCTTCTCCTTCTTCTCTCTTTTCCTCTCTCTCCTATTTTATATCAACAACTAACCCATATCTTTTCCGAATCCACTCTGTTTGAATCCTCCAAATGGAGCAGCAACATCAGTCTTCTGGTAGGTGTTCACGAAAACTGTTCCTGCATGCAGTCCATCGGCTACTCGGAGTGCTTTCGATGAATCCTGAAGGACTTTTGTTCCGAACCAGCTTTTATTATGTGACTACTAGAAAATTCAACAGTTTAAATTTCATACCGACTACGGTAGCTGAAAGAGTAACATGTAAAAATACCTTCGTGAAAACTCCAGCAGCCAGTCCGTACTCTGTTTCGTTGGCTCGTCGAAGAACGTCGTCAACATCTCTGAAAGATCATCGTTAATCACGTTCATTTCCAGTTCGAAAACTCAAGATTTGAAGGCAGAAAAATACTTCGAGAAATCAGACCATCATAATTAACTAATAAGATGTTCTTCTGTGAAACAGAGAATGATATGTTACTTCAAAAAAAAACTCACTCTTCGTCGAAAGTAGATATACACATGATAGGACCGAATGATTCTTCTGTTGCCGCAAAGTTGTCATCATCGACGTTGGTCAAAATGGTTGGTGGGAAGAAGAGTCCCGGCCTATCGAGGCGTTTTCCTCCTGTTTCCAGCTTAAACAGATTTCATTGCGACGCGGCCGTGTGATGCGGTGCTTACCTTGGCTCCATCCTTCAACGCATTTTGCACATATTCGACCAACTTATCCAGATGGGCCTTGTGATTTTGAGGTCCGTGAGCGGTTGAACGGTCCAATGGGTCACCAATGTTGTACTGTAAGTTATCATTCCTATATATTTTTTGCCGTATAGACGGAGAAAAATTGTGGGAAATTACAGTTTTCTTGAAGAAATGGAAGTTTAAAAAAAATTCGTGGCGGAATTTCTAGTTCAAATAAAACCGGGTAAAAACATGGATTTTGAAGATGACAACAAAAAAGCTATCAAAGAATATGCCTCTGGTATCCTACATCGAAACAATCGTGAAAATGTCACCTTCTCAGCTTCGACAACCAGTTTCTTTACGAAATCGTCGTGGATTTCCTTGGCAAGGAAAATTCTTCCCGCAGCGATGCAGTTTTCTCCCTTGTTGAAGAATACTGCTCCACACGTCTGCTTGACGGCCTTTTCGAGGTCTGCATCGGAGAAAACGATCAATGGAGACTTGCCTCCGAGTTCCAGAGACACCTTCTTGATGTTCGACTTGGCACAGCTGGAAAAAATCTGTTTGCGATGTTTTGGCAAAAATCAAATAATGGGGAAATGCTTGAAATTAGTAAAAAGTGAGTGTTCGGACCAGCTTAAAGAAATCGACGAAACAAATATAGGACCATAGGTGCAGGCGCACTGGTCCATTTAGGTTCAGTTACGCCCGTTTTGGCTAGATCTATGAAAGACCAGTTGCAATTTTATCGACAGTGTAGCTTTGGTCTGAACAATGGTTTTCACGATTTCAAATTCTGCAGAAACTCCTTCCATCGAAAAAATACCTCTCCATAACAGAAGCTCCAATCTGTGTAGATCCGGTGAATCCGATCTTCCTAATGTCGGGGTGAGCAGTCATGGCGTTACCGATGAGTGCTGAAAAAACATATTCATGCACCACATGGCTTGGTTGGTTCAACAATGTTTCTTTAAAAATGAAGGTCCACGAAAATTTTTGGAGTTTAAAATTCGGTTTTCCCATTACATCTTACCATTATCATATATCATAAAACTACGAATCTTATCGAAAGTATTTTTTGAACCCACGTCTTTCATTTTCATCGGGAAGCTCTAGTATCCACCCATACCTAAAAGACTCTCGGAAATGTGTTACTCTTACCAGGTGATGTATTGAAAATTTTCATGTCTCACAAATTATCAGCCTTGAAACCGAGTAGATTATAAGAATGTTAAATATCCCGAGCGAGGTTATCAGAAAAGAAACTCACTTCCACTTCCAGTCAGCACGTTGATCACACCTGGGGGGATTCCTGCCAGAACTGAGAGCTCGGCGAATTTAAGTGAAGACAGGGAGGTCACCTGAAAATCTGATTTTTGATTGTTTCTACACTGGAATTTGGTTTAAGTACGCTCGTTCTGCCTTGAAAGTGATACCAACTATCGTATACCAGGGATTCTTATATGAATTCTTCCTTGAAACGAAAAGTAACCTGAGCTGGCTTGATGACGACAGTGTTACCAGCTGCAAGACAGGCAGCCATCTTCCACGAAAGCATCATCAATGGATAGTTCCATGGAACGATCAATCCGACCACTCCGATGGGTTCACGGACTGTCAGGCACAGGTTCTTGTTGGGTCGCGCATTGGAGATTGGAATCGTTTTCCCCTGAATATTTCGATGTCTCTCATTTTTTGTTCAAATAACGCAGTTCTGACAATCCAAAGCAACTCAAATTGGTTTCTGAAAGTCCAAGAAATCCTAGTTGTGTCTTACAATTATTTTGACATGGTGAATGAGAGAAATTAAGTTGTTTGTGTTCTGAAAACATCTATTTCGATGACTTGATTCTAGAGAAAACCATCCCTGCATAAAACTCACTTGAATCTTATCACACCACCCGGCAAAGTATCTCCAGACGTCGATCGACATTCCGACGTGGGTCTTCAATGCCAGTGTGTAGACGGCTCCAGCATCGATTGACTCCAGGGTCGCCAGCTCTTCTTTGTGCTGTTCCATGAGCTCGGCGAGCTTGTAAAGACGACTTCCACGCTCGCGAGCGCTCATCTGGCGCCATTCTCCACGTTCGAACGCCTTAAAGATACAATAATCAAGTGTATTCGAAAAATGAAACATAGAACGCTGTGTTGCACAAAACTCCAACTTCCTTTCAGAAATGATCACTTTCGAATTAAGCCTACCATTTTTAAAGTTGAAAATCGTTCTATTCAGAATTCTATATTTACCTTTTTCGCGGCCTTCACAGCCTTGTTAACGTCATCAAGAGACGCAGCTTCAACTGTGCAGATGACCTTCTCGGTAGCCGGATTGATAGCATCGAACGTTCTGGAAAATTTATAACTTTTTTAGTTGAAAAATATCAGAAACAGTTTCATGGGAAACATTTTTGAAAATATTCAAACACTCACTTTCCGTTAGAGGACTTCACAAACTTTCCATCGATGAAAAGTTCTCGTGGGGTCTTGATATGCATGTTGTTGACGTCGAGTTCGAACTGAAGTTTCGTAGGTTACCAGAAAAATTGACCTTGTGTATTTTCCGAGTTCAATGAAAACAACTCACTCCTTCATAATCAACTGAAATACCATCTTCACCGCGGAGTTTTCTGACGACTACGGCGATGTTCTCTCCGAGTGTTGGGCTCATGTAAACCTAAAGTCAAATTATAATAAGTTTGTATTGAAAGAGTCGACATTCTGCGCAATAAAATTATCCAAGCGTAACGAATCCCACGAAATCTCACATCAGATGACTCAATCTCAACAGCAGTGTTGAACTTGATCTCCTCAACTAGCCGAGTGACGTCAGCCGATGAAGCACCAGACTCGAAGAAGTCAGTCTCAGAGTTGACCTCCGACTTCAGAATACCGGCCCAGATTTTCTGAAAATGAACTTAAGACTTTCTTGTTTGTCATCTGACTCATCACACAATGAGAATACACTCACCTTGACCTTCTCGACGACAACCTTTTCATCATCAGTGAAGACCAACTCTGCAGTTTGTTCACCACCTTGACCGTACTTTGACGCTGGGATCGTCTTGGTTCCGATCTTGACCTGTTCCACGATGACCCACTTTCCGTCAGAACCTGGCAGCAGGAGTCCACGGTCTTCGACGAACACTTTTCCACCAGGGACTTCGGCGACGTCGATTGGCTGAGCGTCTTCTGGCAGGTTTTTCGGCTTCCAGAGCTTGGATCCGAAGAAGGAGACTTTCTCACCGTTCAGGATCGCCCATGCACCGGGAACCTGGAAAAAAGTAGTTTGTGAAAAAAATCGAAAGAAAAACAAAGTCCCATACTGTTTCACAATTAAGGGTAGTGAATTTGACCCATAAATCTACCCAAATCTAACATGTCAGTTGCAACTAATTTTAAGATCGAAGACTACATATTTCATGTTAGTTCTTACCTTCAAAATGATAAATTTCAGTTTTGTTCCCTCTCATTGTTTGATCTTTCAAGATTATGGGTTTAAAAGTTTTGAAAGAAAGGCGGATCGCAACAAGTCGATGTACGCTTGTTTGAAACCATGGCACGCTTGAAAATGTTCTACAGACCATTCAAAGGGCAACTAAACAAAAAAACCTTGTCATTTCCTCTGATAAAGTTGTGAAGCTGTCTCTGGGTCTTGTTCCAGTCAATCTGAGCCAGTTCTGGCTTTGTGGTGATGTACGGTTCATATGACGCTCCTTCCTCCGACTGCACAATTCGTGGGGCAGTGCCGGCAGCGATCAATTCGACTGATTCGGCCTAAATGAAAATTCATAAGACCGCATAAGACCTGACTTTGTATGAGACCTGCTAAACTTGATACAAAATTTTGCAAGTATGTAGCAATTTCTTTTTGAGACTGATGTATTTTGAGATATTGAACTATTAAATATTATAACCTTGATAACATTTGTTGGAGATAAACACTCACCACAGCGGCAACTCCAGCTGGGTACAAGAACCTCTTGTAGAGCGTGTTCAGGGTGTCATTCTCAAGGACCTTGGTCTTCTTCTGGAGGAGGATTGGTCCAGTGTCGAGACCGTCGTCGGCCCAGAAGATGGTAAGACCAGCTTCAGCATCACCTTCGATAAGGGTCCAGTTGATGGCTGATGCTCCTCTGAAGTATATGGTTGTGGTTGAACTTTTATGTGCAGAATCTCTCCATTTCGGTTGAAAAATTTTGAATCAATCCAACTTCATGGAATCACATTGTTGGAAGAATTACCTGTGAGCTGGCAGGATACTTGGATGGTAGATGATACTTTTCTTCTCTGGCCATTCAGTCACATCGAGAGGGATGAACTGGGTACAGAAGGGGAGAACGTTAAGCTCGGCTCCGTATGACTTGTACTTGTCGAAGAGGTCTTGGAGAGTCTGGAATTCAAAAACTGAAGCGAGTCACGTAGCGTAAATGTTGGTGAAGATAGCCTGCACTGGTACTACTTTCAGAAAAGTGTGTTCATAGACAAGCTAACGGATACAAAATCTTCTTGAAACTCGGAATACTGTAGGTGAAATGGTATAAGGACTCTCTCAAGGAAATTCACATTCAAATCTCATTCAAGTTCTGTATTACCAAAACATTACTAAATGCTAACCCCTAATTCAATTTTTCCAAAATCACCTCAAACTTTCCAGTCTCCGGGTTCTTCTTTCTCCACCTCGAAGGCTTCTCAACAGGAACACCGTCTTTAGACGCTTCGACAGCTGAAACTCTGCAGTTTTGAATCATTTTAGCAACCAAATCTCACCAAGAAGATCCTCTCTTCCGTTCTTATCAGGAACCGTGAAGACGACAACAATCTCGTGGCCGTTTTTGCGCAGCTCCTTGTAGACATCAACACCAAAGGCGGATTGTCCGATGATCGCGATTTTCATTCTGCAATCAATTGATTCTTAAATACAGTAAATTCTTGAGGAGAATGGTGTAGTATTTCAGACAAATATGGATGCGACCTATTTTCATTTTTTTTAAAATTTAGGTTAATTATCGTAGAAAATAGGATCATGACTTTGAGAAAATCGGAAGCTAACTATTTCTTTTTGTTAGACAATTAAAATAAGGTAGATAATTTCAAAAAAAAATATGCGATACGGTAAAACTGTTTAACCGATATAATTGATCTAAAAATCTCAATTGACGAATTATTAAATCACTAGAAAGTGTCTTAAATGTTAGTTAAAATGATCAGTAACCTACTGACAAAAGTGAACCGAGTGCACACAGACTCGAACATTATCATCTCCCAATCGGAACTATTCGTTATCTTGATTTCTAGAAGAAAAACAATGATAATGCTCCCATTGTATCACAGGGTATCGCCGTTCAGTCAGATCAATTAGTTTTCTCACGTACAGGAATTTCAAGGACTAAAAAGTACTAGTTATCCGAACAATGGAAGTCTCTTCAAGTTTTTCCTACACGAAATTGAGAGCAGTTGACAACATACTTGCAGGCTCCTTGGATTCAGAAACCTCGGGCCCCATCAGGTGGCTCACCCAACCTACTTCCTAGAATTTGTTCCATAAGATCACTCATTCTCTGATATGCAACACCCAGAAGGGCACGACTACAGAAGACGGAAACTGTCGATAAATGGATGGTTGACCAGATCCTCAATAGGAATAGTCGCCAATTTTCGAGATTCATAAAATCTCCGAGAAAAAAATTTTTCGGGATTGGGCTATACCAACAAGACAAGATATTGGAATTTTGTGAATAAAAATAGTATTTCCAGAAGAATTTTTGTCAACCTAGTAGTACATTGTACTGAACGAGCATTACAGTCTTATCCATGATGAAATTTCCAACAAAGAGAAGTTATCATTGTTTTTTTCATAAATAATTCGAGATAAAGGACGATTCGAACCAGGAATAAGGAGTGATGATAATGTTCAATGGCAAACAAAGTGACCGTGGACTGGTCGGCCCTAACCCTTATCATGTGTAGGACAAGGTGGTCAGCACGCGAAGAGATGTCGTTTACGGTGATAACAACTACGATTTGGGTATTTTGAAACAAACTTCATACAGAAAGACACGTGGAACATTCAGCTTGAACCCGTTTTGCAAGCCAACGATTCCGCAAAACGATAACGAGACATTTCCTCGTTGGAAGTGATCAAGCTACAAATTTAAAGAAAAATGAAAGTTCAAATATTTAGCTGTGTTAGGACTTGGTTCTATCCAGATTCATTTAGTTTTCTCTAGTCACAAAACTTTTAATCTCTATTTTTCGATTGACTGAGTGGAAAAATCGTATACGGAAAAATTGTTCAACTGAACTACAAATTTAAAGAGTCTTAGAAGTTTTACATTGTTTCTCATTCAAATTTTAGGCAACAAAATGGAAAACTATAGTTTTTGATAACGATTCTCAAATTTTTCCATGTATTTCTAAAACAGAATGACTATGAATAATAATCACAATGATTAGATGAGATGTGGTCGAAAACTTCAGATTTAAAAAACAAGAAAGTTATCATATTGGTCTGGCGGTGCAGAAACGACAAAACCTCACCTTTAAAACGTGGTTGTTGAGGCCAAACACCACGACGACGACGCTGCATTGATATTAGATGATGTACGGAATGACGTTATTTCTGTGATAAACTGGAAAAGAGAAATAGGTTTGCGATGATGTTGGTATCGAAGAACGACCGAAAATTGCACCCCGAATGGTATCGGTTGAACAAAAGTGACCGATCAAAGGTTTCTTGCAACATTAAGCTATAGGAAGGTGACAGCGCGGCATTGAAATTTAAAAAAAAAATTGGCTTCTTGTACGTGTAAAATCGATTTCGAAAGGGAATATTGAGAAAACAGCGCCTTCAAAAATTCTAACATATTCTGCTCGAACATTTCGTTTTGGCGCATTTCAGAAACGTACAAATCATCAGATTTGTACGGTAAAAAGTTTCTAAGGAAGGACAGTAAGCAAGAGTGAGAAGTCGACGGATAATCGGAAAATACTGTAGTCGCTCCTTCTCAGATGAGCTAATAAAATTTTCATTTCTATTCTCCAATAAATTCAAACAACAGCTTCTCAAACTCTGTAATTTGTTCAAAATTTTGACAAAACTCATAACACGAAAATGAGTTTTAACAGTATTTGGATTTCTGGCGTCACACTAACATAATTTTTAAAAAAAACCTTACTCAAATCTCTTTTAATCATACAGAAACTGATTTTTTCCAAACTCGAAGTGAATCACAGGCTCAAAATCTAAACTTTTTCTCAATTTATGTACATTTTGTCATCAATTTTCTCTCATCTCGAAAAACATACGCTGGCAAAAATCAAGATACCACTGCTTTTTTTTCCTGGAACGAAAATTGATGCTACTGTTTTTAGTCCTGATAGCGCTCACCAAAATAAGTAACATCCATTTCTGGAATATTGGTTTAGAATAGGAAAATAAACCTTTTAGATTGAAGATTTTCGGCCAATGAATGAGAAATTGGCAGCAAAAGTTATGTGACACCCAGATCCTGCTCTAGTTTCTTCAGTATTTTGTGAATCTACTGAAAAATGTGATAAGAAAAAATACAATCATGGTATTTTTATACCATTTTAAAGTAGATAAAACCAACCGATATATAAAATTTATCGTAAACAATGCAAAAGTTTTAACAGTATTTGGATTTCTGGCGTCACACTAACATAATTTTTAAAAAAACCTTACTCAAATCTCTTTTAATCATACAGAAACTGATTTTTTCCAAACTCGAAGTGAATCACAGGCTCAAAATCTAAACTTTTTCTCAATTTATGTACATTTTGTCATCAATTTTCTCTCATCTCGAAAAACATACGCTGGCAAAATCAAGATACCACTGCTTTTTTTCCTGGAACAAAAATTGATGCTACTGTTTTTAGTCCTGATAGCGCTCACCAAAATAAGTAACATCCATTTCTGGGATATTGGTTTAGAATAGGAAAATAAACCTTTTGGATTGAACATTTTCGGCCAATGAATGAGAAATTGGCAGCAAAAGTTATGTGACACCCAGATCCTGCTCTAGTTTCTTCAGTATTTTGTGAATCTACTGAAAAATGTCATAAGAGAAAATACAATCATGGTATTTTTATACCATTTTAAAGTAGATAAAACCACCCGATATATAAAATTTATCGTAAACAATGCAAAAAAAAGAAAGAACCGGCTATTTAAAACCCATTTGCTTTCTTGCTTTGGCCCAGAGCGGCGCTTTCTTTGCATCGGACTTAGCGGCTGCTCGTTTACCAGTGATCTTCGGTCCTGTCTTGACTATGGAAATTTTACCTGAAACTCATTTGGTGATGATAAAAATATCGAATACTAACATGAAGTTGTTGGCTTTCCTTGGAGAACACTTTTCTTTGTGCTCCCTGTGGCAACGGTGGGAACTAGAATCTCCTGAAAACAGCATAACTTTGCCTGATTTACGTTCATAGTTCTCAAAATCACATTTCCGGCATTTCATTCGTTTTTATTTTGTGTAGTACTTGAACTTTGGTTACAATCCCTATAGGCTGTGCCCGCTCAGAAAAAATTGAATGTATCTAATGTATATTTATAACGAAACAGTCATCTGAATCCTGAATCACTTTTCATTTATCGCGATACATTGTTATGGACACCTTAAATTTTAGGTTAGTTAGGTACAAAGCTAAGATTCGACTAAAGTTTGAACCAGGTCATCACAAAAAATTGCACCTTGTAAGCTTACATGTACATGTAAGATTCATGATTCAGATGACTGCTTCGTTATAAGTTCTAATGTATACCGATTGTGAAGGAAAACGGAATACACTTCCACTGATTCATCGAAAAGCAATAGATTGAGAAGAGAGGAATGAAAAGTTTCAAAATACTCACAATAGCCTTTCGTCCGACGGCTTGAGATTTTCCTTGAAATCTTGCGCGAAGATGTTCCAGCTTGGCATCGTTCACTGCCTCTCTTCTTGTGTACAGCCTGTGAAAGTTAATTCTCATCAGATTTTTCTGATATTTTCAGGTACGGCTTCAAGATTTTTAAATGAATATTTCAGTATCAAATTCGGTAAGAGGCGTAAATACAAGAAGAACGCGCTTTTCGAAATATAAATTCCGTTGTTTTGAGTTTAAGTGAAATTAGGACTTTTTGATAAATAAAAGTCACGCGATAACTGCACGGATTCAAACTTTATGATAAATTGACTCGGTTCAAAACTCACTCATTACAAAATTTAGCGTAGCTTCCGAAATTGGACCCTCGTTCAGCATGGTCCGGGAAGTCCTTTTTCAAAAAACGAAGAAACAAAATGTCAATGTCTTCAGAGAGAAACGGATTCCATCTGCGGAACTTCTTCAGCTGTGGATAGGTGAACTTTTTGAGAGCGTTTTCGATAAGCTCGTATGGAGTGCATCCTACGTTCCTACAAAAACTTGAAAATATAAATCTGGTACTGAACACACCTCAAAAGTATATCCGGTTTTCTCGACAGTTTCTCTTGAGCTAGTTCTTTCAAGGAACTGACTTTGGTTGGACCAGCGAACTTGGAACGACCGCAATAAACACGACGTTGATCACGTCGTGGACGATATTGCCAGTCGTCTTGAGAAGAAGATGCCAACGTGGACATCTTGAAGTTGAACTGGAAAACGTATAACATGATTAAATCGGCAATTAGTAAAATGCACCCCGTTGCACTCTGCACTCTGCACTCCGTTTTCAAAAATGGAGTGCATGGAATTTTTTGTCATTGCACTCCGTTTTCAAAAATGGAGTGCATGGAATTTTTTGTCATTGCACTCCATTTTGAAAAATGGGTTGGTTCATAGTTTTAACTTCTGAAAAGGAATTTTTGAACGTAAGTAGTAACAACGTCTTCCCTTTCACTATTTCAGAGCTATCCAAAAATATTTTTATATGAAATGCTATTTCAGAAATATTCTTTTCATAAATATTTTTTCAAATTATTACTCAAAGATGAAATAATTCTTCATAAACGCTTACACAATAAATGCTGATATTCCAATTCTTACAATCGTTCTGATGTACCTAATAAAGATTCTTATTCAGATGTTTTGATGTTCATGTCAAGGAGGATACTGATGTAAGTTTTACAACAATTATCAAGTCCGATTTTTTTGATGAATACAATTTATCAGCAAGAAAATGTGTTTTCTTTATGAAAAATACGTTATTATAAAAAAAATTTCAAATGTCAAAACGTAAGAAACATTTTAAAATTTTTCTTTCAGACGTGAAACAGAAACTATGGTGGTTTTGAAACGATTGAGAGAAATCGTATCGACACGAAAAGTTATTTGAAACATATGTAAGTTTTTCGTTTCTATTTTTGGAATACTGTTAAGTGTGGAAGCTGACGAACATAGTCAGCTCATTCAGAGAAAAGTATTATCACGTCACACCGACTACATGAAAATTGCTAAGCAAAAATATATGAAATATTCAGAGGCGACCTTGGACTTCATTCAAATTGACGTTGATGATGGTGGAGTGCTCACGACGCAGGATGATGTTGATGGCTAGAAAGGCGCAGAATTCCAATCAATGATCAGTCAGGACTTTTGCACTATAATAGAACAAGTTTACGACTCTACCCAGAAGAAAAATACGTCCATCTGAAAATTTCGTTGAGTATTGAATATTTCCCTCTCCCCAACACAAGTTGATCTTATTCTCTTGTACCGTTGTTCATTTTTTCATATTGTTGAAAATAAATTTAACATCTCTTACAGATTAGTTTTCAGGA
>OZ022253.1:6849008-6911508 GCA_963978915.1 Caenorhabditis parvicauda | reverse complement strand
CAGACACCGGTGCAAGACCATCGTACGAGTGGCAAACCATGTACTTCAACTCTTCGTGGGAACGTGACTTCATCAGAGATCTTCTCGGCCCAGCACTCAGACAGAGTGCGGTTGGAAGAAACGTTGGAATCATTATCAACGACGATAACAGAAACAACATGCCGGAGTGGGCTGATACGGTTAGTTGGAGAAAGAGAGAGAGAGAGAGAGAGAGAGAGAGAGAGAGAGAGAGAGAGAGAGAGAGAGAGAGAGAACAAAATTTGAGGCAGACAGAAGTAGCCAGACACAGAGATATGAGCATATAGAGCACCATTACTAGAGAGATTCAGAGAAATAGAGTCAGTATCAAACACTTTTCAGATCCTTGGAGACGAAGCCGCCAAGAAGTTTGTGATTGGAATCGGAGTCCATTGGTATGAAGACAACAATGTTGGTTTCTCTTCTCATAATGTTTTCAAACGAATTCACAGGTACCAGCATCAGTTCTGACAGACACTCACAAACTTCACCCGGACTACTTTATTCTGAACACTGAGGTTTGCTCTTTCTTCATGTGTAGTTTTCTCCACTTTTGGATCAATTTGAATCTTAAAATGACTCGACTGCCTGATAGTACCAACAGTACAATTTTCTCAGACCCAAACCAAAAACGTCATTTTCAGGCCTGCACTGGCTGGACTGGGGTTGAAAGAGGAGTAAAGCTTGGAGCATGGAGCCGTGCTGTCGAGTTCGCAGATGACATGATCAATGTAAGTTGGAAACAGCTACGCATAACTAAAGCAACGCGGTTCAGGACTTCCACAACTGGGTCACTGGATGGGTCGACTGGAACTTGGCTCTGGACACTAGCGGTTAGTGGGCGTGTCCTAAAATGCAATCGCTGCTGACTTTTCAGGCGGACCAAACTGGGTAGGCAATGTCGTCGATGCTCCGATTGTGGTCAGTGATGATGGAACCGAATTTTACAAGCAGCCACTTTGGAACGCAATGGGACATTTCAGGTTCGATTTTCCTAGTTCAGTGGATCCGGGAGAATTTGATAATTTTGATATGCGGGTTCAAATCCAGGCCGTGATGTGGATTTTTGTCTTTTCTAAAAAATTACTGCAGCGCTTTCGTTCCACAAGGATCCGTTCGAGTTGATCTTTCTGGCGCTTCGGATCAGAAAGATGTTGTCTACGTGGCATTCCAAAACCCAGATGGAACCAAGTCTGTGGTCTTGCTGAACCGTAGTACCAAGGATGGACACAACGTCAGTGTGATTGATGAAAGTAATAATAAATACACGGTGAACATGGAAGCCAACTCTCTGGCCACATTGATCATTGCCTAGTTTTATAGGTTGTACAATAAATTATACGGTTTTAGTGTTGTCGTGTTTACCTATATTCATGATGGATTGAAGTCGCATTGTTCAACAGAAATTATATTTTTTTAAATGGCCTGCGTTTTCTTAGGAACCTATTAGAAAAATCCCATTGTTCATATAGTTTTGATCGTCTCTCACGCTGTAATTCGCGTCACTCGTCTAGCGTCCCCACGTGACCTCCCGACCCAGGGCATCCATGAACAGCTCATTTTGTATCTGTATATGATGGTTGAGAAAAAGGAAGAGAAAAAGGAGGAGAAGAAAGAAGAAGACGATGGTTGCACGGACTCGCAGAGGAATGCCAAGCTCAAGGCTATGTTTCGCGAGTATCTCAATCAGAAAACTTTCCTGGTGGGTGTGCGACTTAATACGGTCATGTCTACTCGGATTAGCGGTTACTTTTACTGGGCTGATAGAGGCACGCCGTGCTACAAAGACGGGAGTGAGGAATTTGCCACATAATAAAATGGTTAATTTCCCTGTGTACTTGGGTATCCAAGAGTTGGCTCTTCACAAAAGTTATTCTTCCAACCTAACCTAAGCCTATTATAAAAGGAAATAACTTTTGGCTGCAGATTGCAGATTGAGATTGATACATGACGTCATGGACGCACGATTTTACAATGTGTCAAAAAGAGGCTGATGCACAACTCCCAACTCTGTGTGAGATGGAGGAAAGGCGAGAGAGCACGCAAACTACGGTCATTTTGGATTTCGAATGAAAGGGAGGCAGTGAGAGAGTGTATGTTATCGCTAGACGGAGGAGTTGGCGCGAGAGAGTGCGTTTAGAGAAGAGGGTGTAGAGTCTCTACCTCATCCTACAGGTAAGTAGGAAGATATGTGATGCTCACTTCCGTCGGTTTCTTGTCAGATATCTCCTATAATATCGATGAGACTGGGACAGGGATTGAACTCTAACCATGTAGTTTGATAAACAAGCGCAATCTCCCCTACACTATGTAACCACTGTAATCCCAGCACAACAATACTCCGAGACCACCCGCAAAGATTCACTTCGGAAACCTGACCAAAGCCGAGAAAGAAAAACTGGCAGTGAAACGGCAAACAGACGAGCAATTCGAAGTGTTTGAGCCGTGCGAAGGGGTGAGTTACCGTAGTCCAGGTTACAGTAACCCTTTATTTCAGTCAAGACCAATGCGAGTGGTCGAAAAGGTTTACGAGTTACGCTTCAAGGACATTCTGCAAAGGTGTAAGGATGAAGAGATCGTGAGTTACTTTGTCTGCGATTTGTCGTCGCGGTGTGTGCACAAGACGCATCAAAGATTCGATGACTCCACCCATTTTTCCAGACAGACACGCAGAGAAAGCTGGCAATCAGAGTGCTCGACCTCATGAAAAGAAACCAATTGTTGGAGAACTCTTTCGTGAAAAGAGAGCAAAACCATATTCTCTGCGCGTTCTTCGAAAAAACCAATTCTGAGCCGAGTTCGCAGGTATTACGCTTTCTTTTAGTTTGCATTCTGAAGATCTTTTTTCAGATAGTAGAACTTCTGGACACTGGTATCGGCAACGGGATGAACCAAATTACTCGTCAATCGTCTTCCATCTGTGATGTCATTGATGAAGAAATGAGAAAGTTTCTGAACAAAACTGACACAGTAACCTGACAGCTATGACCGAAGGAGCAGCGTTGAAATTTCAGTGCAAGAGGATTCTCCTTGACACCATGTTGGCCCAACCCCATTATGTTCCAGATGAATGGGGTGGTTCTTACTGCGTGAGAAGGTTTGTGGGCGTGTCCTGCGAATGCGCGGTGAGATACTAACTAGTAATTGGATCCAAACAACCAACAATCTTATCCTTAGGTGTTTGAGTAAGAAGATTAGGTCCTAACAGCTGCTCCTTGATTTGAAGAAATTTTTAAACCAAGATCGATCGATCAATAGAAGCACTTCGCTTGTCATCCGTACACCGTATTTTTCGTTTTTTGTCATGTCACAGCGCGGTCGAATGCACACCCGCGTGAATTAGAGCTTTCGAATGGTGCAGAGCTTGTCTTGATACGATGTCTATGAGATGAGAAACCGCTTTGGAAACACCTTGTGTCCAATGGCAAAACGTCACGTTGGGGAACACGTTTAAATATCTGAATTGAGAAAACAGATACCGCGCAGCAGCGTGCGAACCCAACGATTTGAAAATTAGTTTTGCACCATCAGCACACGATGAGTTTTCGAACAGCGTTTAGACTGCCACGAGCCGATGCCTATGAGTTGAGAGTGAACCGCGGCAACAGGTGGTGACCGAATAGTGTTGCATTAATTGAATTGGACCTTTTCTCTTCGCAGGATATCATGTTGAATAACCTTATTCAGGCAGTTCGACAAGGAAACAAAGAAGGCGAATGCACCACCCGTAACACAATCACCAACGCCGGTCATCACGCCACCGTTAACAGTCACACCATCGGATCCAGAGAAGAAGAAGGGTGACGCAACAGAAGAGGACAAATCTTCCAAGCCGAACAGGAATGCAGTGTCGAAAGAGCGGACTTGTGTATGGCTTTATGTGTATTGCATGAGTGGTGCTGTGTTCGTTTCTCGACGCGCTTGCAGAAGGGGCGGAGCTAAAACGTAACACTACCATATTTCAGGAAGATAAAGAATATAAAAACAGTGATAAAAAGAGGAAAGCGAGCAAGAACAAGAAGAAGGTTTGAGGTTGAGAGAAAACAAAAATAATTCTTAAAATACAGGAACCGAAGAGTGAAAACATCAATAAGGATAAAAAGAAGGTGATAGAGAGAGAGAGAGAGAAAAGAGAGAGAGAGAGAGAGAGAGAGAGAGAGAGAGAGGGGGAGAGAATTCAAAATTCAGGAACCCAAGAGCGAAGACGTAAAGAAGACTGTAGACAAGGAAAAAGGAGGGAAGAAGAAAAAGTCGGCAACTTATTGATTTTTCATTTTTGACGATATTATACAGGAACAACAGCAAGAAAGATATCAAGAAGTCGGAGAACGATAAAGAGAAGGAAAAAGAAAGTGCATGGAAAGAACTTGCAACAAAGTTGCATTCTGAGGTTAGTTTTTGAGCGTAGCTACGCACATAGGGGTTAGGTAATAATGATATTCGCCTACAGGAGAGAAAGAAAAAGGCGGCCGCAGCAAAACCATCAAAGGGACCATCAAAGCCGAAGAGCAAGGACAACAGAAAGGGCGGCAGATCTGCAGAGAAAGCGTAAGTTACCGTAACCATACTGATAGAATTTTGAGAAATTCTAATTTTCAATGTTTCGACTAATTTATCCATTTCAAGATGATTTTTACACAGAAAACTGAAAAAAATCTGTCAAATTAAAATGAAAAACGTCCGATTCAACCTAATTTTTCAGGTGAACTACCTGTTTTATCTTCAAATATCAATCGATGCAAATTTATGAAACCGCCTTCTTTTTCTTACACTAGTGAATAAATTTGCTAATTTTTGATTTTCCGGTTTGTTTGAAGAGATAAGAGAAAGTAACCCAATTGATGAGCTCGATCGATCACTCTGCGGTTCTGCCCTCGCAAATGGTGTGGAGTCTACCACATATATCGCTAGAAGCATGGCCGTTTTCAAACGCGCTCTAGTCTCAATTTTGCAGAATGAGTACGGTAACTCTCACAACGAAAAGTTAGATCTTTGTGGATTTAATTTATTATTCTTACTTACAGATCATTGAAATTAAAGGCGCATCACTTAATCGTTCTTGTGTTTCAAGGCAAACTGCTACACTACTAAGTAACCGATTTACGGAGGCCAGATTTTTTTACAGGTAGAGGAAGCTATGTGTCTACGGATAAACTTGTAGAAATTCAACTTCTGCATACAGCCTGACGATAAATAACGTAACCAAGCGTTTCCTCCCGCCAGAACACTTCGTGTGTTCCTATGTGAGAGTAACCAAAATAACGATAATCCGAACGGATTCATCAATTTTGTTCGATTCCTGCGAAAAGTTCAACAATCGTTTTCGTCATTGTGGGCGGAGCTTGCGAGTTGCAAAAATTGGCTCAAATCAACATTCACAGTCTGCTCTTGCTCCTTTTCTACACTTCTGATTGGCATGCAGCATAAACTGCTATTCTTACTCCGCAACTCTACCATATCCAACTGCACTGAGTTGTATCAAGTTCGTGGTTTTACAATAACCGGAAATCGGATTTCCTAGGTCACTCCAGTAGCTGCTACAACCATCGTCACACACTTGGGACTGATCTTTGGCGGACTTGCCAGTAACATTCTACTTCATTTCGTCTTCTCGGGTCGAGCGAAACTTGGAACCGCTTGGTAAGAACATATTCACATTCTCATTGGGTGGTCTATTTTGAAAAAGCAAAAAATGACGGCGAAGGGAAGGTTCGAACTTGGGTCTCATGGGTTTTCATAAGACTAGAGACGACTCATATATTTAGCTTCGCTTATATTCGGATCATCGGCATCTTCCAGTTCATATTCTTCGTCTTGCCGTTTCCACTGAAGGTTTTGACCGATCACTATCAAGGGTGAGCCCGGCGCGGGTCGGCGACATGTTATCCTTGCAGAGGTCGAACTTGGATAGCTGCCAATTTTCTGCCCGTTTTCCTGGCTCTCTTCCACTTTGTGATTTCTTCGTTATGCCTTTGCTTTGTCATCAGGCTGCTTTTACTTTTGAATTACATCAGGGTGAGTCCAATCAAGAGAATTTCTTTTCCATTATCTTTTCGTTAATATGTCGAACTACAGTACCTCGTAAAAGTTTGTTTCCCTGCTGCCACCAAAACGGAAGTGATTTCAACTAGGGATGGGCGAATCGCCAGTCATTGACTAACGATTGGCTATTCTCTTTTCGTTAGCCAATTGTATTGGCGAGCGATTGGCTATTCAATTAACAAAATGATGTCATATGAACAACACCATCTACAACGTCGAAAAGGCTCAGAAACCGCAACTCCAGGCGCTCGCCAATTGAATAGCCAATCGCTCGCTAATGCCATTGGCAATAAAAAAATAATAGCCAATCGTTAGCCAACTGGCGATTTTCCCATCTCTAATTTCAACTATCGTATCAGTATTTTGATTCACTGCAATGAAGGGGCGAGGCCACCTCCACCTCCTATGCTTGTTGGGTGTTCGTGGGCTTCGGCAAAATTTCTATAGAGAGAACCGAATTGTTTTTACATTATCCGTAAAATTCAGCGATGCCGTCGTTGGAGCTCTGAAACCTGGGTCGCTTGGCGGAAGATCTTCTGTATACTTCCTTTTGGCACAATAGCGAACGTTTCCCTATGCTTCGAGTACATTATAGACTACGAGGAGTGTATGTTTGGGTATGACTCCGTGACATCACACATTTCAACCATTCGTACTTTTAGTGACAATATTTACGCTATTGGCCGAGCCCGGTTGTCAGAGGCAGCTCGTGAAGATCACATAAGAATGGACTATATTCGGGCGGTTCCAACGTTCATCTTCTGGTGAGTACTGCCATATTTTTTCATTCGCAGGCACTTTCACTCTGGGTGGTTGCCACAAATTTTGGAGAGCTGCCGTGAACAAATTTTTAAAAAACCATCGGACTAAACTCAGTCTCCTTCTAGAAAAGGAAAAAATATTTTTCGATAAAAATGGCATTTGATCATTGTAATTTATTCTTCTCCATTAAAATTTGTTTTCCTAGGCTCTGCATGATCTGCACAATCACCTATCTGGTCTCCGAGAGGTGTATTCTACCCAAACTTGGGAGTCCTTACTCAGCCAAGCATATTCCGCTCTTCTCCAACCTTTTACCCTTATTGATAGCCTTACTCTTGTCTCATGGAGTGGTCCACTTTTATACGACCTACAACATGATCTACGATATTCCCATAGAAGAACCAATGCGGGTGAGACTGAAAATCGGAGATAAGTTCAATTACGTTTTCAGCTAACCCTTTACGGGGTTTCTTATTGTCTTCCATTCCCGTTGATGGTCTTGTTCTCGCGGACCTTCCGTTCTCACATGTTTCATCTAATGACGAACATACTTCAAGGGTGAGACTACCATGCCTCAATCGATTTCACGTGGCATTTCAGAAGGTCGAAAGTTCGAAAAGACTCAAAATTGAGAAAAATGACACAGCAGTTGACACGATCCGTGGCATTCTCCAAACTCGAAATGGAGAATTCGGAATTCGACGATAGACTATTGGGTATACCAAGAAAGTAAGCAATGAATTTTACTCGTCCCTTCAGTGCTGGGAAAAGACATCCACTTAAGTCATTCTTGTTCTGACACAACCAACAGTAATTCAGTTTTTCAAAAAATAAAAATTAAATTTAAAAAACAACTCAAATTGCAGCTCGAGTGTTCGCTCAGCTCAACGAGAAGACGTTGGCTATCGTGTTCGTTTCGCTCTCCCCGATGATGACAACGAGCCCGGAATTACGATACACAGCTTTCCTACATAAATTTCGTTCGAATAAAAGAGACGTGAATAATTTTCATACGAAATGTTCAAAATACAGTCAACAGGATTAAATAAATAAAGAGATCACCGGTAAATATAACGTGAGAATTCTCATTCCTCGAGTTCTTCATCCTCGTTATGGCCTCCATTTTGATGACCGCCCATCATTCGCCTGAGGTTTGCTTGACCCTCTTCGCTGAGCTCGACTTCGTTAATCTGAAAATAGTGTCCAGGAAACGTTCGAATTAAACTCTCTTCAGTCACGGTTCGTTAAATATTTCGAAACAAATGAAAATATGAAAATCATACATTGTCAGCCGTGAACCATTGTCCATCTCCAGCTCCATTCATTTGAAATTGAACCGGGTCCATTTCCATATCTCCTTCATCTTCTGTAAACCCCCGCTAAACAATGTGAAAAAAGGACACAATTTTACCTGAGAAACTATCATTCTCGTCTGGATTGAGTTCTTGGCACACACACAACTCGTGGTATATGGAACTAACTGAAATTTGTATCTAGTCGTAGAGATAAGAATGGTGCATACTTCTCGATTTATCATCTGGCACAAATCGAAGTTCAATGCTCGGGGACGACTCTTGATCTTCGTCGTCATCCATTTCGTTTGTTTCAAGTTGCAAATCTGAAAATTCAACAAATGGACTGCTTGAAGAGACTAACATCACAGGGGTAAAAGAATCATAACTTACCACTTTTCCTGGCATCAACAAGAATGAAGATGTGCTCTTCTGGGAAGTTACTGAGATCAGTTGAGATCGCATGTAAAACCATAGATGGATAAGTGAGAGAGAACCCCTTTTTCACTCCCGTATCACCGGCTTGTTGACCAGAAGCCTGCCACGTCACGGAACTAAAAATTTTTCTAGATGAAGTCGAGTTAGAAGGTCACCTTTCAGCCACGGTAAGTGTACCATTTCCAAGACTCTGGTCGCCAAAGTAGGCTTGAACTTGATCTTCGACAAGCTTCACGCCATTCTCTGGAGCAGAAACATTCTCGAAGATGATCATTTCTATAAGTTATTTGAAGTGATGAAAAAGGTTTTTTTTCGATAGTTATGGACGACACCAAATAAACAATTTTAAACATCAAAAAAGAAAAATTCATTCTCAGAGGACTTTCGAATCAAGACTATTAAAAGCGGCGATAAAGCATGTTTCATAGTAAAAAATCAAAAACAACAGTGTACAGAGAAATGAACTGTCCGAAAAATTATGCTTGTACGTCGACAAGCTCAGCTGGAAGTGCAGCCTTAGGGTGCCTGAAATATAATTGTATAGTTTTAAAAATAAATCTCACTTGTTCTGAAAATGTTGCTTGTAGGTCTTTGGGTCTGGCATCATTGCAAGACAAACGGTGCACTGATGATTCAAAGCCTGTTAAAAACGAAATTAGCTTGAACAAAATTTGAGAATTACCTTCAAGGCAGCAGCCTTCTGGTCGACACCACCCTTTTTGGCGGCCTCTGCTTTTTTCTGATTTTTCTGCTGAGCTTGAATCTTTTGATGCCCACGAGCCATCTGGAAAATAATTATTAAATTTTCTAACCAACATAACAATGAAGAAAATCATATCAGAAACCAGCAACAACAAGATTCGGCTGCTTACAAACAGAAACATTATTCATGGATGTACTGTCATAACACAAGAAGAGAAACGAGAGCAGCACATCGATAAGAATTTTCGAAATTGAAATTGAAAAAAAGTAGTGGCTGAAGTATTCGAACATTTTGACAAACATCGGTGAAACACTGCGTTTGAATATGTTCAAATTGAATATTTAACTAATCAAACGCAATTCTAAGCTATATGCTGGAAGAACACATGATTTTTGATGATAGTTATTTCCAAAAGTGAAATAAAACAC
The DNA here is from genome assembly GCA_963978915.1 of Caenorhabditis parvicauda. Taxonomy (NCBI): domain Eukaryota; kingdom Metazoa; phylum Nematoda; class Chromadorea; order Rhabditida; family Rhabditidae; genus Caenorhabditis; species Caenorhabditis parvicauda. Next base: position 6,901,825 of record OZ022253.1, on the reverse strand, counting down.
ATTATTTCGTAAAAATAATGCGTAATGAGAGAAAAAATAGAACAAAAAACCTCGAATGTTGTCAAACGCTTTGATATCCTAGACCGTCGTAATTTCTCTCATTTTTTGTTTTTCCTGTTCTTGATGAGTGATGATATGAACGATTCTTCTGACAGCGACAGCTCTGCAGGTTTTAAGTTTATTCAAAAACCATTCATCAGGTTTTTGAAGACATCGAATATCTCCGCACACTGAGACCTTCTCCAGCATCAACAGATCTTACGTCTCAAGCATCTTCAGAGGAGCAAACGCCTTACAATTTTGAGGTTTTCATAATTTTAAAAATTCAGCACGTAAATTTACAGAATTCCCAGTTCCCGGAGTGGCTCGTCGATGACGTTTCCGATCGCGAAAATCGTGAGCCAGCACCAGGACCGAGTTTCGATGAATCGCGTTCTTATTATTATATCACAATCGATAAAGTTCCTTTTCCGGGTAAGAATCTATGTGTTTTTTGTAGTTGTCGATATAACGTACTAAAGACTGCTTTAAAATATGGAACAAAAAGTAAAATAGTTATGTTTATAGGTGAAATAATTCCTATTCACGTAACGAATCCGGAAAGGAGAGAAAATGTGAGGAAAGCAGAGTCAGATTCTCGAAGATTGATCATCTGCTGTGATTACGGAATGGATGGATCACCTACTTTCGGCAGGATTGGCTATTATTCGGTGGTAAGATATATATATGTTTTTTTAAACCATAAACTGCGTCCAACTTAGCGTACTACTTACACCGACCAGTTTGAACTGCATTCTAATAATCAGAAGAATTTTTCAGATTGATTATTGTAAAGGCACCGTCTCTGAAGTGAAATGCGTTGTGGAAATCAAAAAACGAGTTAGAATATTAAGCACTGTTGACGAGAATGGTGAAACAAGTGGGGAGTGAGTTATTTTTTTCTAGACACAAAATCAGATTCTCGATCACCTCAGACGATCGGAATAGGTTATGACGGGGAATATATTAAAATATATAAATTTCCAGATTGATCAGAAACAAGTGCTTCGCAAAAATAGAAGAAGAAGACGTGATGCCAGATCCGTGCTTGCATAATGTATCTCGTTGGACAAGTACAAGTCGTAACGTATTTTTTAATCATCATCAATGAGAAAAAACAAAACTTACAGAGACAAAGGAACTACGCATTGGAGTATGCAAATATCAACAAAGAACTCTGTGAATATCATCGAGTAAGTATTCACTCTGTTACTATGAAACAAGGACACTTGTATTTTCTCACATTTCTCAGCTCGTATTCTTGTTAGAACTTTGTAAGAATAATCACTTTTCATGGAACATTTTCAGACGTTTGGGCTGAGTGGTATTGTATCACATCTGAAACGTTGGTTCTCCGAAGAAAAGGTGAAGAGAAAAGTTTCGGAGGTATGTTTATATGTTGTTTTTTTTAAACCTGTAACTATCAATTTATGAGAAAAAAATGATCTAAAGATTGCGTTCGGAGAAAACATTTCAAAAATTAAAAAAAAACTAATCAGGGTATCACATCCTTCGTCTACTGGGCTGCTTCGTCGTTCCCTACGACAAGTGATCTGAAGCGAGATATCATAAACACGAATAGCCCAGAGCTTCGACTGAGACACCTGTACGAAGTATTGAAAGAGGTTTGTCTTGTTTTGATACTCAAAGTGTATGTTGTTCATTTACGATTCTAGTGTTGATCCATATTATCCAACCATTTTCAGATGACCGCTGGTGTTTGTGCTGGCTGCGAGACGGTCATTTTCGATATCTCTGATCAATTTATGTACAACAATCCGAAAGGATCGATCCACGTCAATCCACGTATGTTTTGCTGTTGATTAATCCTCTATATGCTCGAAGTGAAGTAGCGAGGATCGGTTGCCGGATATTAATACGATGTTTCCAGACGGTCACCTCCACGACATTATTACTCTGTCAAAGATAAAGAACTTTGTGCGTAACTCGTACGCGGTGAATGAAAACTTTTCTTGGTTCCCAGGGTGAGTCTTTCTAACGATTAGTTTTTTTTAGTAAGCAAATCACTGTGTTGTATATTAACTGGACGGTTCTGCAATTAAAAAATGGGCTAATTGATTAACACTCTTAAAGATACGGCTGGGACATCGTCTGCTGTGAGGTTTGCGGTAACCACATCGGATGGTATTTCGAGTCGTCCACCTTCACTCCGAATTCATTTTTCGCAGCCACGAGAGATTCTTATCGTATCAAACAGAGGGAAGAACATAATGATGAACCAACATGATCTACACGCATTGTATATTTTCTCATGAACATGCATTCCAGTGCGGTGGTATTGGCTCATTTCACATGGTTTGTTTTTTTTTAGTTTGAACGCGAAATTCAAGACATTTTCAAAAGCTACCGTATTTGAGTGTCTGTTGAAAATTTGCCTACCTACTTTTAGAAGTACGGCTAGTAGATGTAGGTTTAACATGCGAATACTCTGGTAATTATTTGGGTTATCATTTTTTTCTTCTCTAGAAAGTAGACAAGTCGTTTGATTCTACTCTCTCTGAACACTTAAACAGTTGTTCTTTCATTTTGTCTGTTTTTTGTCCTCGAAAAAACGTTTACAAACCTTCTAGCAGTGTCGTTTTTTGTGATGCCTGCGATTCTGGATAATGCAGACACTGCGTCAGAAATCACGACCATGTATTTTTTTTGAATATCCCAAACCAATTGTACCCAGCATTCATTGTCTCTGTTGCTTTTACATTCGTCTCCTCAAATGAATTTTTTAAACAGAACTTTCCGATTTTTGTACTTTTCGCCGTTTTCATGCGGGTAATGTATCTCTTCTTGCCAGTCACTTCTTTTTACATACCGTGATTGTTCCAGAAACCTCGCATTGCACTTTAGCGCTCGTAATGGCGGACATGATGGCAGCACCGAACATGTACGCGGAACGCGAAATCAAGCAAGAAGGTAAATTTTAAAGTATAAAATGCTTCAAAAAATGATTTTACCGAATCAAGTGTTAGGTAGTACAATTCATCTCAAAAAATGTTTCAATTCTTATTCAGACATTTCTGCGAACAACACGCTCTACGTCAACAATCTCAACGAGAAGATCAAGATTGAAGGTACGTGTTGTACAGAGAGTTATTATCTTTTCCCAATCTACTCACTGTACAGAACTCCGCAACTCGCTGACCGCAGTCTTCCAAACATTCGGCGAGATCCTCAGTGTCATGTGCTTCCGAACACTGAGAATGCGTGGCCAAGCGCACGTCATCTTCCAAGACGTCGACTCGGCAATCAAGGCGAAAGAAGCACTCAATGGATTCCCGTTCTATGAGAAGAGAATGGTGGGGTTTTGAAGATTTCGGGTTCAAATTGTGATAGACGTTTTGTAGTAGGAAAAAAGATGTCGCTGAGATGTGGAACAATTTGAAACAAGTTCGAAGTATACTTAATTCGAAAAGAAGAATATAATTTATCGCACTCTTTGAAACTCTTCTCTTCAAAAAACTTCAAAATAAGGCTATTGGTATAATTCCTCTTTTCAGAGAATCGAATTCGCCCGTCAAGACTCGGATGTGATTTCCAAGGTGAAAGGAACCTATGTGGAACGTGTCAAGGAGGACCACACTGTCAAGATTAAGAGAAAGAGAGTAAGTTGCCGGTTAGCATCTCTTATGTCATTCCCACCATTTCTAGAGACCAGCTCGTGACGGTGAAGCACCAGCGCCACCCAATAAGATTCTCTTCTGTACCAACCTGCCAGATGACACGAATGAGAGCATGCTCCAAATTCTGTTCTCACAGTGAGTTTTCAGTAGTTTCATCACAAAAAAACTGCAGATTTTAGTTTTTTGAAGTAATTTCGATTTTCATTTTGTGAAAGATGAAAAATCTCTATCTGTAACTATTTTTTGGAGACATCAATCTTTCGTTACAATACTTTCATTACTTTATTCTTCATCTCATTCATTAAATTACATCCATTCTAATCCACAAAAGAATTGTGACAAGCAGAGAAAAACTTTTAAAAAACGATTTTTGTATCTATGAAACTGCTTAGGAATAAAAAAGATAAAATATTGTTACTGTAATTCAAACATTTTGTGTTTTGTATCCTGTAGTTGATTTTTTTAAAAAACTTATAAAAAACTAGTTGATTTAAAAAGAAACTTATCGGAAACTACAATATCCGGTTACTTTAACTAAAGCCGTGCTACAAAGTATATTATAATTTGTTAATTTACTGTACCAAATGTTTTTTTCGAAATTTGTTCAAATACATCATTGTTCAGATTCGATGGACTCCGTGACATTCGTATGGTTCCAAACCGCCCGGGAATCGCGTTCGTCGAGTTCGCCGACGAAACTCTATCGCAGCCCGCTAAACTGGCTCTTAACAACTTTAAGATCTCCCCAGAAAAGATGATGCGTGTGGATTACGCTAAGAAGTAAGGTTTCCCCAAATTTAAACGTTTTTTTTCGACTATTGGCGCTTTTCCGTATTTTTACTCACAAAAATACGACAACATCAATAGCCCCTTCATTTGTACTACAATTGTTGACTTTTGTATTTATTGATCTTTTTCATTGAATAAATGGTCTCATGAATGTGGTAAATTTATACTTTTTTGGTTCTGAACTCCAAAATTATATCTTCAAACATTGTATGTCTTAATGTTGAACATCTTCAGGGACCGTATTTATCCATCTTAAGAGATACAAATGGGAGATATCAAGCCAAACCACACGATCTACATCAAGAACTTGAATGAGAAGGTCAAAAAGCAAGGTATTCTTTCTTTTCTGTGAAAAGTATGAAGAGGCGGATATATAGTGCTTTATGATATGTTTATTCCTTCGCATCGATGAGGTTAAGTTTGGGCCAAAAATTGATAATTCAGAGTTGAATCGTCAACTCCACGCAATCTTCACTCAGTTTGGAGAAGTTCTAGCCGTCATGTCGTTCAGAACTGAAAGGATGAGGGGTCAAGCACATGTCGTGTTCAAAGAGGTAAAAATCGGGCGAATTTCAAAATTATTCCTTTTTACAGATTTCCTCTGCTTCAAACGCAATCAGGATGCTCCAGGGATTCACTTTCTATGACAAGCCTCTGGTATTTTTCCCTTTTTAATTATTTTTTACAACAAGAATTTTCCGTCTCAAAATAACCATTTTTGAAGCTTAATGAAACAATCTGAAACTCAAACCATAAAATTATATGTAGTATTATTGACTCGCTGAAAGCAATAGTGATGAATTCACATGTTTCACTGGGTTTTAGGTCATCAACTATGCAAAAGGAGACTCTGACATCATTTCGAAGGCGAAGGGAACGTTCACCGAGCGGGCACATAAGAATTCGGCTATTCAACAGAGAAAGAAGAAGGTGAGACTTGGGAAGAGATAAAGAGAAGGAAGGGGAGAGGGAAAGAGAGAAAGAGAGAGAGAGAGGTGGAGAAAACCAAAAACATTCTAGGTCTACGAAAAAGTCGAGAAAGGACTTCCGAACAAGACTCTGTTCGTATCAAACCTTCCATTCGACGTCGAGAAGAGTACACTGGAAGTGCTGTTCAATCAGTAAGTTTTCAGAAAGAACTTTGACAAATTTGTAAAAGTTACCAGAATTACAATAGCCTTCACTGTAACCAAGGTAACTTATGGGTAGATTAAATTTTCATGACTACTTCGAAAATTTTGACCTCCCATCTAGAAATTGTTAAAAGCTACAGTAATCGTTACGGCAACTATAACATCTGTTCAGATTCCCCGGATACGTCGACATTCGGGTACCTCCCAAGAAGGAAATCGCGTTTGTCGAGTTCGATTCCGAAGAATTGGCGGCTCCAGCGAAGTCGGCTCTCGATGGGTTCAAAATTACCCCTGACTGTCAAATGAAGGTTGAATTCTCCAAAAAGTGACTCGTATTCGGTATATTTATTGTGTTTGAGACGGACCTTTGGTATTCTTATTGTTCTTATAAGTGTACGTTGTGGTATCCTTTGAAATGGTGATCTCTCAAGTTCTGTTTTAACCGAATTTGTTGTTTTTGTTTCATTGCAATTTTTAAGTTTATAAATTTGATTTTATATCCTGGAGTTGGATTTTTGAAATCGGTTTATTGCCGAATTTACATGTGGAACGTGATGGTTTGAATACTAATCCGAAAACCCAGATGACTCTACCAAGTGCATCAATGGTGAGGGTGTTGAAAAACTGGTGAGGTTTTGTTTTGGTAGAAAAATTAGAATTTTTCATCTAACTGAATCGTGAGAAATCTCTATTTTTCATTTTTTTTTTCACAATTTTGATATTATAAAGGACCTCTCATCCTAGTTTTAATACGATAACACTCAAAAGTGAACAAAAATCGAGTTTTCTTGTAAACGATCTTCTTTGGACCGTTAATTAATATTTTAATAAATCCCACTCTTACTTAGCGTCACACCTTGTCAGTCCATCCGCTTCACCCAAAAGAAGATTGTTGATGGATGTGGAAAATCAGAATCATGTAGTTGTTGGTCATGTCATGAAGCGGTCAATTGTACAAAGCAGTTTTTCTGTGATTCGTGTGAGTTTTTGTATCTATTCAAAACTACCTTTCCTTTGGAAAAACTATTTTTCTTCATCATTTCGGTCACTCTCTGGGGACTTAGCGTATAATTTTTTAGCAAGTAAAAACGCTCTCGAAATTCTCAGATTGTGTTATTTTCTTCCAAATTATTTTTCATTAGCCTATAGAAGATGTGAAGATACTGTTTTGTGCCGAATTTCAGCTTAATCGGACAAACGGTACGGAAGTTAAAGTCGAAAACGATTTTTTCAAAAACGTGTTCATTCGAAATTCTGTATACTGTAAGTCTTGTAAGAACTAAGAAACTTCGCTCTTCTCAATTTTATGTAAAGTTTTTCTACTTTGTAGAAATCGCAGATATCAATTTTCTGTAGGTAACCTCATCCAACCACCTGCACCCAAGAACTTATTCGAGTATGTTGGACTTCCAACAACCTTTCATGTTGATGAGAATACGCTGAAGAAGAAGTAAGGTTTTCTTTTTTCAAAATTTTTATATCAATTCCACTAAATAACAACATTCATTGCACAAAAGGCGAATAATGGGGAGTGTCGTGTAGCGAATACTGAAAGCGAAAAAGTTATTTTCGTGAAGGGCAAATGAAAAGAATGCACGAAGCTTCCACTTTTCGTAGATGTCGGTTCAAAAAATGTTTCTTTTTGATTTCAATTGGAGTGAGAGGACGGAAAACAGTCAAAATCCATCTCTTTGACTACTCGGAACTCTATCCGCCTGAGCGTAGCGAAGTTTAGCTGCTGTCTTGGAATGGCTTATTTTCAGCTTTCGCCAAATCCAATCACAAGTGCACCCGGACAAGTTTGCCCACGCGTCGGAAGAAGAAAAGAACATGTCAGACGAGCATTCGAGAATGCTCAATGAAGCATATAAAACGCTCACTGAGCCATTGACAAGGGCCAAGTATCTGATCGAGATTTTGGGCGACAAGAACTCGAATGGTGATTTTGTTTAATTAAAAATACTTAGAACTAGACGTGTTAAAGTGTGTATCATGAAATTTGAAATCCAATTCCAGCCGATCTTGACGAGGAGGAACTCATGGAAATGATGGAACGGAACGAAGAAATCGCCGAGATGAAGACGGATGAAAGTTTGGAGGCCGAGATGAAGAAAATTCAGGTGAGAGCTTCTGTCCCTCTCTATCTTTCTCTCTCTTCCTCCATCTTTCTGCCTCTCTCTCTCTCCTCTCTCTCTCTCTCTCTCTCTCTCTCTCTCTCTCTCTCTCTCTCTCTCTCTCTCTCTCTCTATCTATATCTCTCTCTTCTTTCTTTTTCACTTTCATAGAAAAACTATCTAATTTCAGAAAGAAATTGAGTCGGAATTGGCTTCACTAGGCGAACACTTCAAATCTAAAACCATGGAAAAGGCGAAAAAGTCAATAACGAAGCTCAGTTATCTGTACTCCCTACGAACGTCGGTCAACAAAATGCTCGGATATTGATTTCCATCAAGAAGTCTTCAGTTGTAGATAGATTTAGACATTGGGTATAATAATAAACCGTATTACCTCATTTGATCTAGCTGCACTTGGAATATTCATAGTGGTCCGAAATTGTTTGCTGACTTATAGACGTCAAGTCTACAATTTTCCAACCTGGTTGAAAACGTGGACCACCTACGGGTTTACTACGTTTCACCTTGAAAGCTCTTCAAAAAGTGTAAAATATACTTTCGAGATATTTTTTGTTCTATAGAAGTACTCAACTCTCTGTCAGGCCTATCAACCGATTCTAACGCGAGTAAAACCACCGATACCTTTATTAATTCAGAAAGTATATTATCCACTAAATTTTGAGTCTATTCAGTGTAAGTAGTAGCCGGCCAGTTGCTTTGGATATAGTCTCTGATTTCGGGAAGATCTCTCATGTGGAGGTAGTACCTGCAAACAGGTACAGTAAACGTGTTATAACAGTATACTGTAGCGCAAAGTTGATTGGCTGGTAACGCCCTTTTTCAAAACTGTAATTTCAGTGTGGCAGCCATGTTTCCCAATGTGCGTCCGCACACCGATGGAGAAATGAAGACGAGTGCCGCCTCAATCGAGATGCGTTCTGCGTTTGTGGCAGGCACGTGTCTAGATTGTGGCAAGCACCCGTCTTCATTTCTCCACGGTTGTGCTGCCCTACGCTTGGCACACAAACATTACAGAGAAGAATAACTCACTTTCTCAACAGCGGCACATGGTCGAGGACTCCAGCTTCAACCTCTTCTAGATTTCCTAGGACGGCAAGGGCGTAAATGTCACACCAGTGGACTTTCTTTCCGACAAAGTATTGCCCCTTGCTCTTGGCCAGACAACCCTCGAGGATGGTCAGACGGTTGCGAACGTTGACTTTGAACAGTTCGATCGATTTCTCTCGGATTGAAGGGTCCGAGTAAAAAGCACCGGAAGACATGTTGAACACGTCGGCGAACGCGTCAGCGTACATGTCAACCTTTGCTGAGTCGGTTTTTGTGGCGCCGCCGAACCCTGCAAGTTTGTTGTTGTGGTAGTTGATTCGCTTGCTCAGGGAAATAGAAATTGACTGGATCCAGAAAAGTTCCAACTGGATCTTTAAAAAAGTGCCAATTCGGTTGGCTTAATCGTCACTTTTCCGGATCTAGTCGCCACTTCACGGAACTAGTCGGCACTTTTCCGGATCTAGTCGGCACTTTTCCGGATCTAGTCGGCACTTTTCCGGATCTAGTTGGCACTTTTTGTGGCCAGAGATGTCTAGAGTTCGAATCAAATGAACTAGTTTTTTCCTTTTCTCTACGTCCTTCGAAAAGACTCACAGACTTCGGGATCGATACTTTTTGCCAGGTAACGACAAATCGCCACAGACTGGCATAGAACCACTTTACCGCCATCCAGCTCTAAAAACGGGACTTGCTTCATTGGAGCTTCTGAACGAGAAAAGTGGGCGGAGTCGACGAATAGGCGGAAACTCACGTTCTTTCACTTCAGGAGTGATTTCCACACGCGCGTCTTCGAAATCGGTATTGAAATATCTGAATTTTTGATAATTACTCTCACTTTTTTGAAGTTTTGACCGTGTAAATTGAAATTTTATTCTTCCAAAGGAAATACTTTTCCGAAAATTACCTGAACATGAGTCTGATGCATTCGGCTCGGCCACGGTGATCAACGTACACAAGTTTGTATGTGTGTTTCGTCATCTTTAAAGTCGATGAATGAGAAAGGAAAAACAATGTGAAGTCATGCATGATTTTCAGCTTTTTGGAAACCAGAACTTTTCAATCTCAAACAAGGAAGATTCTAGGCATAGGAATGTCGTATTTTGACGCGATTCTGGGTCATAGTTTTAGATTTACAGTACCTCAAAGTCATGATCAACTTCAGGATACTGTAACTCTAAATGTTGGGTGAAAACAAAAAATCCCGATTTTTATTCATTATTGATTCAGGAATTTTCGAGATGTCAGAATAGCTAAAAACAAGGCGAGTTTGAGAGACTGTAACTCGAATTCCACTAATTTTTCAGACGTGAGACCGAGATTATTCTATGAGTGAGGCTATTCTGATCCTTCGTTGAGATGTTACAGTACTCCAAATTTGTAATAAAACCTTCAGCAAACTGCAACTCGAAAAGTTCCACAACAAATTTATTTCAGTGAGTGATGTAAACTGGAATGAAAATGAGACATCATGTGGATGGTCAATAAAAACTTCATCAATATTAGATTAGTCTTCACTGCTGCGACATAACAGGTAGTGGAAGTTTTTTTTTTAGGATATCTAGTTAACTTCCTCTAGGGTGAAGAAAATAGCGTTTATTAATCAAAAAGGCAAAAAAACCTTCTCTGTGAATTTGATTCCGACAGGAAAAGCTTTTTGAACATAGGATCAGTTGAAAGGGTGTGCACTTGGCTGGATTAGTTTTTATAAATGGATTAGGTTAAACAGGATTAAATGTCTGGGGATTGTATAATTCTGAACGTCGCGAATAAGCAAAAAAGGTGAGAGAAAGAGATTGAGTTTTTTCTGTAGGCAGATGTTTTACCACTTTTTCGAGCATCGAGTTTTGTTGCGGGAGAGAGAGGGAGAGGGAGAGGAAGAGGGAGAGGGAGAGAGAGAGAGAGAGAGAGAGAGAGAGAGAGAGAGAGAGAGAGAGAGAGAGAGAGAGAGGGAGGGAGAGAGGGAGGGAGGGAGGGAGAGAGAGAGAGAGAGAGAGAGAGAGAGAGAGAGAGAGAGAGAGAGAGAGAGAGAGAGAGAGAGAGAGAGAGAGAGAGGGAGAGAGGGAGGGAGGGAGAGAGAGAGAGAGAGAGAGAGAGAGAGAGAGAGAGAGAGAGAGAGAGAGAGAGAGAGCAGAGAGAGAGAGAGAGAGAGAGAGAGAGAGAGAGAAGGAGAGAGAGAGAGAGAAAGAAAGAGAGAGAGAGAGAGAGAGAGAGAGATAGAGAGAGAGAGAGAGAGAGATAGAGAGAGAGAGAGAGAGAAAGAGAGAGAGAGAGAGAGAGAGAGAGAGAGAGAGAGAGAGAGAGAGAGAGAGAGAGAGAGAGAGAGAGAGAGAGAGAGAGAGAGAGAGAGAGAGCAAAGACGTAGCCAGTGGGATCGAACCTGGCTGTCCGGAGATTCAGTTTGAGCGTATCGAGAATCATCTTTGGTCAACTGCGAATAGACGAAAGAGTGACTACTAGTGGGAAAGACCTTTAAAAGAGCCGTCTGGCGCAAATTTATGCATCTTGGTGGAATAATGGATCGGAGGAAGTAAGACAAAGTGAGAGCGCCGCACAACGCCCTGCTTTCGCTGCCTACGTGAGGTCGGGAAAAGGGTGAGGAGACGCAGACAAAAACCCGGTCAGAGAAAAAGTGCGAATGCGCCCTATGTACACTTTTGCGCCCCGCGCGTTTCAAAATTTTTGTTTTATTTTTCTTTTTTAACGCATTTGTCCTGTAATTTGACCGTATCTTGCTTTTTATTGATCAGAACACCATTTTGTTTCTTTCCGAAATTTATTCAAAAACGTACCAATCAGTTACTCATCTGTTTTCGCAATTTCGGTAGTTTTAAAGAGAAATATTCGACGTTTTAGTTTTCGAAAACTGTTTTCTCCATTCTCTCTCTTTTTTTCAATCAATTCATGAGCAGTTTTTTTCAGAGTGACTGTCAACTAACATGGAATACGAAGGTCAAGAAAAATCCCATGGAAACAGAGGGTTTCTCTAGGCGAATGGTCAATTTTAAAAAGGTTATTTTTAAAATTCAAAAATAAAACTCAATTTCGATTATTGTTTGAAACGTGTGCTGCTATCATAACAGTGAATGTTTCTGTGATAGTTGCAACCTTTTTCAATGAACTAAACGTCTTTCCAGATGTGTATTTGTTTTTAATTTTCGTGACAAAAAATTTATATAATGATTTCCAGTAGACTACTCGAGCCGACGGAGGACCAGTAGAAGATTCGCTAGCTGATGATAGCTTTATAGAAAAATTATGGTGGCCCAGGTTGATTTGTTAAGAACTTGAATTCGGCGATTTTCACCAATTTTGATTTTTTGAACAGTTTTCTTTCAAATAACGCCGAATTCAGTTCAATCGCTCAATTGTGTTTATATTTGGTTTTATTGAAGTGTTTATCAGATTCATTTCAATGTACGGTAATAAATATTTGTACTTGAGAGAACTTTGAAGATGGTTTTCAGCGTTTTTCGTATATTTCAATAGACTTGTGCTTTTATAGATCTTTCAGGTGGAGCGATCGAAGTGACACAAACATTAGGATAGTTTTTCTTTCTAATCAAGTCGTTTCCGGCAGCTGAGTAGCGCGTGAAATAAAAGTAAAAATCGCGCTACTTGTAAGCGGGGAGGCGAGAGAGTGTCGAGGGGGAGAGGGCGCAGAGTTCGAACCACGTCTAACAGGTAAGCAGGGCGCTGTGCGCCGTATCTAATGGTAACGGACCTCATTATATACGGCTCCAGAGAGCACGAGAAAGAAAACGATGACAAAAAGGAGAGAGAGAGAGAGAGAGAAAGAGAAAGGGAATTGAAATGTCACCATGTTTGCCGACATATGTTTTTATACTTCATAGTTTGTAGTCTGAAGATGTGGTTAGCGTCTGTACGCTCAGTTGAGGTTAGGGACTATATAGTGTCAGGGAAATGAGTTTGACTGGGTTGGAAGAACGGACATCGTGTGAAGTGGTTTTTGTTGAACATAATATCTTTTGTATCAAGACTATTTGAACATTGAACAAAAGAAAAATCAAATTTTAATAGGTGGGGACGAGCTCAGGATTCAGTGGTCACGAACCATAAATGTCTGACTACAACAAAACCGTATCTGAGCCGTCAAGCTGAAATCAGCGAAAAACGTCAACTTAGCCTAGATAAATGTGCCGAGAATCATTTCTAGTTTACTTCTGTCGAAGTTGACCTCTTACACGATGACAGATGGCCATCCGAAGGTCTGGAACATGTTCGAATAATATGAAATCTCGAAAATTCAGATAAAAAATTTCGCAGAAACGATTATTTTTAAACTGTCTCATTGCTGGCAACGGTCCAAGTCTATGGACCTTTTCACCGCTGCTGAACTTGCAGAACTTTGCTATAGAACGCGAGAGCTCATTTGGTCTGAGCCGATTATCCTGGATGTCGAGGTTTTCTAATTTCGAATATCTAGGACTCGACTGTACTTTCTAGATTCCAATGTGTATAATGGGGGACATTCATGGTCAATTTGATGATTTGCTTGCGATGTTTGATGCGAATGGATGGCCCTGGACCGAAGAAGAAATCAAAGGAATTAGGGTGAGTAGGAAAGAGGCGTGGTCGCCCCGCCCCTCTAGCTAGTGTTCCAAAAAGCGAACGAACTTGTTGATGCGTGATGTGTAGTCTTTCTACCTACTGAAAGAGTTGAACTGCGTGAGTAAAAAACAGACCATAAAATGGGCGTGGTCGCTCCGCCCCTCCTTCTAACGCTCCAAAAAACAAACTTTCAGTCGAAATGCGCCAAAAACCCCGGAGAGCTGAAAATCATCCAACACGACAAGGTAACCGAAGCATTCGGAACAAAATCTCCACGGTACTTGTTCCTCGGTGATTATGTTGACCGTGGTACATACTCAGTAGAAGTCGTCACTCTCCTATTGGCTCTCAAGGTTTTGAATTTCAAATTTGGCGCCAAAAGTTTTGAATTCAGCTCCGTTGGCCGGATAGAATATTCATGCTCCGTGGTAACCATGAATCGCGACCGGTCAATCATCACTATGGGTTTTACAATGAAGTCAAGTTGAGGTGGGGAACCACACAAAAAAGAAAGGGGTCTGCGAACCGAACCTTGGGTGTATTTTACGTGAACCAAAAGTTCAACCAACTGAGCCACGCTTTGCAGATATAGCCCAGAGATGTATGAACTGTTTCAATCGGTTTTCAACGTCCTACCCTTTACTGCTATCATTTCCAAGAAAATCATGTGTATGCACGGCGGTATCAGCAGTCATTTAGTCAACTTGGATCAGTTCAAAGTCGTGAAGCGACCTCTGGAGATTCCGGATGTCGGGGTTTTGGCCGATTTGACGTGGGCGGATCCAGATCCCGTAAATTGGCATTAGAGCGCTTTTACTCAATTATTTCAGTCTGTCGCAGAATATGCACCTTCTCCACGTGGCGCATCATTTGTTTTTGGAAGTCTGGCGTTAAGAAAGTTTCTGAACAATTTCGAGTTAGAACTCATTGTTAGAGCCCATCAGGTATGATTTTGTCGTTAGGTATGATGTTGAGTGTGCAATGCAGACTAGGCATCATACAGCACGCGCAATTGTTGCTCTACTTTGGGGAATGAAAATCGTGCGTTATACATGATGTCGAGTGTGCACTAATCTATGCAGACCAGACGGATTTGCTCGTAGGGTGTGACGCCAAAAGTGTGATACGGATTCGGCTCATTTTTGTTTTCGACACTGTGATTTTGAATTAGTACTAGTGTATGCAGAATTGGCGCAGTCAACGACGCGCATATTTTCAATAACTCCAGGTAGTAGAATCTGGATACGAATTTTTCGACGGAAGGCGATTGGTCACAATTTTCTCGGCTCCAAATTATTGTGGCCAAACAGACAACACGGGCTCAATCATGATTGTCAACAAAAAATTTGTAAGTCGGGAAATGGATAATTATTGATCGGTCATTTCAGGAAATATCCTTCCACGTGTTCCGTCCAAAATCGAGAGATATCAACAACAAATAAACGTTTTCTTTATTTACAGTTCTAAAGCTTTTGGAATAGGTTGAATAGCCTTTTTAACCAAAGTTAAGACCGGAATTTCCTCCGAGGAATTGTCCGAAAAGCTTGAAAAGATCGTTTCCTGGCGGTAGCTGAACTCCTGGTACGATTGGGACTGAAAATTAATGGATTTTTTCTGTCTGGAACATTTTTAGTAAGAATCACGTTTTGCGCGTGAGATGATGTCGAGTGTGCAATACCGCCTTGGCATCTTTCACTTTGCACGTGTATATATATCATTTCCGAAAAATCTAGTTCGCGCGTAAGGTAAAGTGTCTGTTGTGCAGCACTCCGTTTTTCCTGCATTTACGCGTGAGATATGACGCAGAGTGTTCACTTTTGCACTATTTTACACTGTCCCACAAAAATATGATAACTTACTCGATGGGGCCGCTGTCGTGGTCGATGGAGCAGGAAGAGCAACGCATTTTTTGTCCTGAAATTATTGATTTTTTTCAGTATACATGTTCCGAATATCGTTTCAACATTTGCAATCAAATGTCCAACTTTTTTTTTCCTACAAACGCTTTGATGTCGTGTTACAGTCATCTGAAGTTAGAGATTTTTTTCAAATTTCTCAAAGTACTATCACTTCATAAAGGAGACTCAGAAAAATAAATCACCAACCTTTTCCTGGAACCCACACCGACACATGCATCTTCCTCTATAGCATCCGCTATTCTGAGGGCACTGTTTCTGGATGAAGCACAAACTGCCCAAGGGCACTGCTTTCATGCAGCTCGTGTCTCTACTCAGCGGCTCTGATTCGCAGTCTCTGGAGCACGTTTGTGAAGGGTTTTTCAGTGGGTGTGTGAGGGAGTCGACGGATGGATGGAAGTTGGACTGACACTGACATTGACCTTTCACACACTCCATCCCTTCACCACCACCACATTGAGCGTTCGACTGACACTCGGAGTTGAGCTGGCCACGTGGGATGCACTGAAGAGATATAAATGAGAGAGAGAGAGAGAGAGAGAGAGAGAGAGAGAGAGAGAGAGAGAGCAAGAGAGCGAGAGAGCGAGAGAGAAAGAGAGAGCGAGAGAGCGAGAGAGAAAGAGAGAGAAAGAGAGAGAGAGAGAGTGAGAGAGAAAACTGGCCTTGTTGTTGGCGTACAGAGCGTTAGGCGCCAATGCATTGCACGGTCGTCGGCAGCATACAGCTTGAGTGAAGCTCCCATCTTAAATCCATTTTTTTCGACAGTTTATTTTTTGTAACCATTGCGAAAGTGGGCGGGGAGACCACGCCCCCAAAACCATACCCGATAGATAATGACAGAAATGAGTGTCGCTTGGACACTTCAAAGTTGCTGTTGTGTTTGGTTCACATGAGAATTTCGCATCCACATGGCTTGCAAGGGGGCACACAACCGGGCAGCAGTGTCCTGGAAGATAAGTGTGCACTCTTTGCAGATTTTTGATTTTTAGGCCACGCCCGTTTTTCTGTTCGAGATGCTGGAAGAGAACTAGCGAATGTTTGAAAGACTCCGCCCGTTTAGTCATGTCGAATTTCAAATTTACCTTGTAAATAGACTTCTCTCAAATTAAGGCACACCCTTTTTTCCATGCCGCAAATTGCATCGCAAAAATTACCTATGGGACTTTCGCCAGCGGTCACACACATTTGTCCGATAGGGCAGTTATCCTGATCGGGAGGCATGTTGAAGGCTAACGATGGGTCACTTTTTCTGACACAGCTCTGTCCTGGCAGTCCGCCAAGTGGGCAGTTGGCCGCGGCTATGCAACGCGTACCTGCAAGGATTCATGCTTATTTGAGACATGAGACCGGACACACCATGACAAAGTTTTTGTTCAAACTGCGTTTCATTTTTCAGTTTAGAGATTGGGGTGAGAGTGATGAGTGATGAAGTGAACTTATGAAAAAGATAGAGAAACTGACCTTGCTGAATCGTTCCTGATATACAGACACATTGAGAATTCAAGCAGGCTGAGAATGGTGAGGTACAGTCGTAGTGCCTGGTACATCTGTCTCCGACTCTCGAAGCTGCAAAGTATTCTTTCAGTTGGTTCTACAGTAATACACGGGTATTGTGGGGAAGTTTTAAATCGATTTCATACTGTTTTCAAACAAATCTTGGATGTACCATTTGTCCGATGTTGTGTCACAAAATATATTAAGAATGATTCAGTATAAAAAATTCTACTTCTCCAGTATACGTCAATCTCCGATATCATGCTGGATGAACATTATCGTCAAGGCTGGGTTCAAAACTTTTTATCATAACTCATAGTACACTATGGAAGATGTGGTTCTTGAATACAGTACCCACTGAACATACAGTATGGTCAAAAAAGATCAAAAACTCACTGGTCACGCATTCTCCGTTACTCACTCGTGTCGTTCCTCTTTGGACACATTGACATTCTCCTATCCTGCAGAACAAGGGCTCCCGGCATTTCTGCGAACAGGGAGCTCCGATCTTCGATGGTACTGTAATTTTGGAAAGATCAATAAAACATTTTTGCTAAATCAATATTCTCTCACTGAAAATGAATAGTTCTTAAGACGCAATATTCTCTCGCGTCGAGACAAAAAGGCCCAAAATGGTCTTGAGCCTGTAACTCGCTTCCATTTTCATTTTCATTAGGAAAAATTTTGGAGGTGCACTTTGGACACCCTATTCAATTGAATATTCACATTTCTGAGTTACAACTTTTTTCGTTACCGTAAACCAATAATTGTCAGCATTTCTTCAAAACTGACTAAAACGCCTTGTTTGTTAGGTTCAAAATGTTCAACTCGATTAAAGCTACATTTTATCTAGTGAGACCTATGCTCTATTTTCACTCTGAACTACTGTAACTTTCCTTTAAAAATTGACAAAATCCGAAAATTGATATTTTTAGGTGATAGAGGTCTCGAAGGGTGCAATGACCTAAATGAGCGCGTGCAGCTTTCTTTTCTGCGTCGAATGAGTGTATACCCATCAGCCAATGCGTTTCCACAAAAGGCGAAAAATTCAAAAAACTGATTTCAGATCACAAAATATAGTGGTGGGTCAAAAACTTATGAACGTTTTCGGTTTGTTAAACAACGTTTGCTCTCAAGATACCGTCAAAAAACTCAATGAAAACTTATCGGACTTTTTATGTAAACTCAAAAACTAGTCCCTCACTGTCCCTCATCTCTACAGTACTCAATACTGTACCCAACAAGTGCCACGAAGTCCAGTTTGATCTGATGCTGTACCAACCAAATTATACAAATTATTCATTATTCATTTCAGTTGACAGTAGTGGTTCTCGCACACATCTGAAGTATTAGTTGTAAACATGTTTATTTTCATGCAACCTGTTCCGATTGGTACCAGTACACCATCGTTTTTGAGAACTGCCATTGATATTTTTTCAAGTGTAATTACAAGTTTTTTCTTGATTCTCCTGAGCAGAAAACAGTGTCGTCTGGTAGGAGCGAGGAAGGCATGGAGCAAAGTGATAAGTTTCTGAGCCGAAACCTATTTTTCTTCTTATAGCGAGTGTGGCCATATTTTTGAGAATTCCATGAAGCCACAAGTTCTTAGAAATGTTGAGTACACATTTCTTTGTCATCATACTCCTGAGAATAACATTATCAAAACATCAAAATTTGAATACCGCTATGTTACGCGAAGCCTCTCCGACACAACAACAGCTCTACATTGTCTTCTACTTCCAGATTGTCAAGGGAAGAATTGCTTGATCTCTTCCTTATATCTTTCACCCTATATAAACTATCCGAATTTATGAAAATTGATTACTCACAAATAAGTTGGTCCTCCACAGGCGCTATTCACTTCGGACGACTTAGGTATAAAATGGACAAAGCAACGGATTGAGGAGAAGGTTTCATTCATAATTATGATTGAGAAACGAATGAGTGAAAAATTGAAATGAAAAATAGGAAAAAAATTTGGTTGGTACAGTTCAGATCAAACTGGACTTCGTGTTGTGTACAGTATTGAGTACTGTAGAGATGTGGGACAGTGAAGGACTAGTTTTTGAGTTTACATAAAAAGTCCGATTAGTTTTCATTGAGTTTTTTGACGGTACACGGAGTGCCAAGATCAAAAAAATCGAGTGGGGGTGGCGTTTCAAAAAAGGCGCGAATCATTCGATCCTAATCAATAGATTTAAATTTTCGCTCCGGATGACCGCTTTGCAGCCGTATTTTGGTATTTTTGCCCATTTATTCCATGTATTCTGCTCAATTCAAGTCCTTAATGAATAAGAAAATTGTTGTTAAAGTTATTGTAAGATATTTTGGGGAGACTAACCAGTATTGATATCGAAAATGTAGTTGAGGTCTCGATTTGAAAATTTTGCAACTAAGCGATTTTTGACCGACCATCCTTGGTTGTCCCACCTCCGTTACGCCCACTTTTGGAATGGCCGAATGTGTTACACCGTGCGGTATCTTGAGAGCGAACGTTGTTTAACAAGCCGGAAACGTTCATAAGTTTTTGACCCACCACTATATTTTGTGATCTGAAATCAGTTTTTTGAATTTTTCGCCTTTTGTGGAAACGCATTGGCTGATGGGTATACACTCATTCGACGCAGAAAAGAAAGCTGCACGCGCTCATTTAGGTCATTGCACCCTTCGAGACCTCTATCACCTAAAAATATCAATTTTCGGATTTTGTCAATTTTTAAAGGAAAGTTACAGTAGTTCAGAGTGAAAATAGAGCATAGGTCTCACGAGATAAAATGTAGCTTTAATCGAGTTGAATATTTTGAACCTAATAACAAAGCGTTTTAGTCAGTTTTGAAGAAATGCTGACAATTATTGGTATACGGTACTGCACCAAGAAAATTTTTGGACAGGGCAATCCTTGGGTACCTGGAAGACTACCGGTGAATGTTTTTCAAAATTGAATGTTTTGAAGAAAGTTACAGTTCTAAGACCGATTTGTCTCGACGCGAAAGAATATTGCGTCTTAACAATAGTAGATGAAAAACTCACAGGGACTACACTTCATATGTCTTCCTTTTTCGTCTACTGTCTCTTGATAGTGCGGATGGCATCTTAATAATCAATATTCTTCTTTCGATCATTAATGTAATGAGAAAAGACAAGTTGGAGTTGACTCACCTACATTTACCTCTCAAGCAAATTGACCCTTTATTCTCGCAATCATTATTGACGTCGCAGTTGCCTCCGAGAGCTGACTTACCTAAAGAGATTGTTAGGGCCTAACTAACTCCATAATAACCTTTCTTCATTCTGTCACCATTCGCTAACACCACCAACTGGCAACAAAATGGCTATGTACCGGCGACAACAATTTTTCGCTTTTTCTTCGAGTTCAAATCTTTCTTGACGCTTTGAATGTGTGATGTTACATAATTTCGGAGATTCCCGATTCTCGAGTAGTTATCGGCAAAAGTCGTTAGTTTTCTGTCTTTTAAAGTTTTTCTCCGACAGGTGATAGTTTTTCTCTCAATTACTTCTTAGGAAACTTCAAACATTTCAGCTGCATGAAGTTCCGCGTCATTTCCATCAACCGTGTTTCTCAATACAGAAACCTTACCATTACACGGTGTGAACAGCTGAGCGATAGAGTGTTGAATAAAAGAGACACAGACGAATATCCAGAACCATCGAAGAATCGACATGTTTCGTGGGGGATGTGAAGATTGACCCAGATAGACTTTGCGTTCGAATCGATCAGGCACCTCCCCTAATGCTTCCTATGACACATCGTCTTTGGGTGGAAGTGTGTTTTGGAATTATCGAAGTGTTTAACATCAGAAGTTGATAGTTAAGCAGTGAAATCCAGTCGTTTTCAGTATTTTACAAGAAAAAGTCGATTTTTCAAAACACCAAAAACAATCGTCAAAACATCGTGCTGGAAACGAGCGATAAATCGCCTCATCAATAGTTACAGTACCCCTACTGTATGCTCAAAACCAACATCATCCATGCCAATATCTCCAGAATGAAGTGTCATCGAAATCGCAAGCTCGGCGACACCCGCAGAAGGTCGGCGACTGACAAACTACTTTTCCAGATCTATAGAACCTTGGTCAATTGCAGAATATTCATTAGCGTGGTTGAGTACAGAGAGGATTACAGAATGAAAAATCTACGAGTAGTTAGAATACATAAGAAATCGGCGAAACCCGCAAAAGGTCGGCCACTGGCTCACTATTTATTGAAATCTAGAGAACTTTTGCCGAGCTACTAACTGCCACTACATTGGTTTGGGTTGTCAGGTTCTTGCTTCTGATATCTTTTCTGCACACGAGTCTGATGACTCCTTGTCTGACCGTTCGATTCAGGGTCAGATAGACGATTCCAACCGATCCGTTGCTGAACTGCCACGAGAGTTGTGCAATGACGATGATGAAGTCGGGTGATGGGAAGAACTGCATGTAGACGTAGATGTAGGCGGTCATCGAGTTGAAAAAGCAAATTATGGCGGATTGGGCAAAGACCTTAAGGTAATGAGGTTGTTAGGGATTCTCTTTCTCTCTCTCTCTCTCTCTCTCTCTCTCTCTCTTTCTCTTTCTCTCTCTCTCTCTCTTTCTCTCTCTCTCTCCCTCTCTCTCTCTCTCTCTTTCTCTCTCTCTCTCTCTCTCTCTCTCTCTCTCTCTCTCTCTCTCTCACCTTTCTCTGAGTCTTGGACAGTGCAGTCGACTGAGCGTGCCGGTTTTTGATCGCCAGAAGATATGACAAGTAGGCATAAATGGATACCGTACATATGGACACAACACAGTTGTTGACCACTTGAGCTGGATTGATGTAGTCCTCGTTCTGAACGTATTTTCTCTATAGAGTGATACTTCCGTTTTTAGTCCCGTATACAGAAATTGACTCCACCTTGTGTTCAAGAGAATCAGAAAGCGAACTTCTTCACTGAGGTACCGTTTATCAAATTCCATTTTTCCTCTTTTTTAGTAAGGCATTCTTCTTGAGTGAACTTCACAGATAAGCTGTACTCCTTCCTGTCTCAACCTTCAAACTCCAACCCCCCTCCCCCCAAACCAGCAGACTCCACCCCTTTCTCATGCGAACCAGTAAACGAACTCTACGCTCAAGCTCCGCCCCTTCTGTCAGCGCAACAACAAACGAACTACTCACCCCTCTGCCTATGAGCGGATTGAAGAACCAACTCATGTACTTCGACGTGAAAACGATGGGCTTTGTGAGGAAAGTTCCGTACAGGAAATAAGCCAGTGGCAAACCGATCGCTACAAACATCCCCTTGCCGACGAAAATCCTTCTGATCGGCAAATTCTCATTGATGTCTGAGCATCTGTTTAGTGCGAGAATGATGCATGTGGAACAGCACCCAAACCAGCAGCCTGAATTTAGGTCTTTGAAGCAAAATGAGTACGCTGACAGGATGCACCGCAAACAAGCATTTCAGTTAGCCACGCAATAATTCTTGGAGAAACTTATGTGTATTTTCCCCTCACTTTTTGGAGAAACTTATGTGTATTTTCCCCTCACTTTTTGGAGAAACTTATGTGTATTTTCCCCTCACTGTCATCAAGCAAGCGCGCTCTACTGCAACTCCGTGAGTTTTTCTTTTATTTTTCGAAATTTGATTTTTTCGAAAATAGAAACATCAAAGGAGGATTCAGTAGCACATTTTGTTCTGAAAAGCACCTTATTACTATCCGTCATCATTTGGTAAATTCGGAATGGAGTCAATCTCCACCGACGATCCGATGAGACAGTCTGTGAAAAGAAATGCAGACAACCTGTCGCCGAAAGGTTCTGCCAATAAATTTCAGAAGGAGAACTCGTCCGACGGAGAGATGTATGACTCGTTCGCAGGTTCTGAACCAACTTGTGTTGGTATCGGAAATACTGATCGAATCGAATCTCTCTTGGAAGATTTGAAAGGACAGGGCAACGATGGAAAATCCAACGCGCTGGTTGAAATCATCTCCATTCTGATGCAGGAGCTAACCGTAGCTAAACAAACGGCAAGGGAACTGAAGGACACAGTAGTTTCGTTGAAACAAGAGGTAAAGGAGTTGAACGTTGAGGTAAATAACTTACAGGCGGATAAGATGTCTAAAGAAGATCTGAAAAGATCTTTTGAGATTTCAGCACAGGAGCCACAAGACGGTGGTATTAGTGAATTTTTCACCAGAGCCCAGGCGAAAATTGCTAAGGAAACGGTAGAAGAAGTTGAAAGACTGCGGTCAGTAGTTGTAAAAGGTATCCCATCCCTGGACAACAGCGACCCCAGAGCAAGGAATTCTAACGACTGGAATGCCATATCGTCGATGGCAGCAGGAATTAATTCTGAAACCCCGCCAATGGCGGTTTACAGAATGGGTCGATTTACTCCGATTGTCGACCCGCGCACAGGATCGCCCAAAGTGGACAGCAATGGCAGGCAACTGCAAAAAGATGGGACTTTGCTAAAGGTAGTATTTCCAAACTCCAAGGCCGCCAGGATATTTGTTAGTAGAGGTAAGAAGTTTTGTCGTACCCCCGGTTCAGGTTATGAAAATGTGTTTGTACGTATGTCGATGACAGAAGCGGAGCGAAGTGAAGAACGCGCTGCACGTCAAGCAAGATGGCAGCAAAAACAAAAAGGTAACAATGGGTCTCCATCCGATTCGGTAAGTGATTCCAATTCTAAACAAAATTTCGTGAACGGGAAAAGCCCCAATCATTGAATAATCAGAAAAAAAAAGAAAAATAAGGAAACATGGCTTTTTTTCAACGCAAGGTCTATAATCGCCAACCTACCTCAGTTTTCAGCGATAGTCAGTGAAAATGATTACGATTTTATTGTTATTACTGAGACATGGCTAAAATCAAATTACCTATCGACCAATCTGACCGCAAATTTATCTGAGCATAGTCTGATCAGATGCGATCGATCTAAAGGTAGAGGTGGTGGCGTAGCGATCATGTTAAAATCAAACCTGAAATTCTCAAACGTGTTTTCATACTCCTCACCGAAATCTTACGAGCTACTAGCTGTTGACATTTTTCCTGATTTTTCCTTAACTAGTTTACGAATAATAGCAGTGTATAGATCACCCTCAATCAGCGCAAATAATAATCGAGAACTTATGAAACAACTCGACGATCTCGCTGCGTGTCATTCCACAGCTATTGTTCTCGGTGACTTGAATTTTCCAGATCTAAAATGGGATAAAAAATTATTGAGGAAGAAGTACGATGACATAGAAAAAAAAACTGAACTAGGATATTCACAGTCCCATGAGTTCCTACGATTTTTACAATCAGCCAATTATACACAGTTCGTTCTCAAACCTACCAGAGGTGAAAACATACTTGATTTAGTTTGTTCACAAGCAACTGTTGTATCAAATGTCGGCATAAAATCACCCGTGGGTAACTCAGATCATAATTCAGTAGTATTTCAGACGGAGATTCTGTCTCACAGTTATGTACCAAGAAAAAACCGATCGTATAAGGATATTGATGAATCACGTTTGCGAATCGCAACCGATTCAATACCATGGTTCACAATATTTGGTAACTCAACTGACCCGAAATTCCTTTACAATGCCTTTCTCGATATATTAAAAAACCTTTTTGAATGTTTCGTCCCATTAAAGACTTCTTCGACTTTCACAGAAACGCTTCCTCACTTCCTAAAAGAGAAATTCAACCATAGAGAATACCTATGGTTAAGATGTTGTGCTGACAGCACAAAGACAAACACAGATAAATTTAAAGAGAGCGATCGTAATTTTAAAAAATCACTGGTAAGTTTTTTCCGATCCAAAGAGCAGACTATGAGTAAAAAGAAACCTAAGGATTTTTTCAACTTTCTCTCTTCGCGCATAAAAGGCCCCAAAAGTCCACTATCTCTCACAACCGAAGAAGGTCATCCTCTCAATAATGACTACGAAAGAGCAAATGAATTGGGACTTTATTTCAAAAAACAGTTCTTAACTGAAACCCGCGCGCTGCCTGGAATTTCTCGCTTTGATGTGGTTAGGGAAAGTAGTGAATTACCATGGTGTTACGTCGATCAAGTTAAGGAATTACTTAGACAGGGAAAATCGTCCACTAGCCTTACACCAGACGAAGTCCCTTTTAGATTCATAAAATTGATTGGTGACCTTATAGCTCCTGCCCTTACACATATTTTCAATTTGTCAATCATGAAGGGAGTTGTGCCAGAGCAATGGACTCAATCAGTTGTAATTCCTGTCTCTAAAGTTCCTAAAGCCTCAATACCATCGGAGTACAGACCGATTAGTATAACATCCCAGTTTTGTCGAATTTTAGAAAGAATATGTCTGAAAGAGCTCTTATTACACGTAGACAAAAATGGTATTCTTCCAGATGAGCAACATGGATTCCGAAAAGGAAGATCCACTGAATCCCAGTTACTTTTATGTCTTGACAACTGGACTCTAGCTCTTGATCAAGGATTTGAAGTTCACGTAATCTATTTCGACATCAAAAAAGCGTTTGATCATGTGTCCCACACTCTGCTCCTTGATCAACTATCTCGTATAGGTGTTAACGATCTAATGGTCAAATGGCTAGGCTGCTTTTTGAGAAACCGAACGTTTAGAGTGAAATGTGGTGATGCTATCTCTCTACCCCACCCAGCACCAAGTGGAGTCCCACAGGGATCCGTCCTTTCACCGTTTCTTTTCAGTATATATGCAAGTAGTTTACCTAAATATATAAATGTCCCGGGCGTCGACTGTAAATGCTTTGCCGATGATATAAAAATTTACTGCACTATCAGAGAGTCCGGAGACATGAATCTGCTCCAACAGGCTATCGATGGTGTAAGCTTATGGGCATCAGAAATTGGTTTGACTCTAGCACCCAACAAAACGCAAGTGATAAGCCTTGGAACATCTAGGAACAAGCCGAATTATAACTTACTAGGCAACAAGATTAAAGAAGTCACTCTAGTCAAGGATCTCGGATTTTTTATTGAATCTGATCTTTCGTTTACACAGCATTGGAAGATTTACACACAAAGAGCTCGTGCAAAAACTTTCACCATTTTTAAATCGATTTACACAAATAGAAAGGAATTTTTGCTCAGGTTATACAAAAGTTTCGTGAGACCCATTGTTGAATATGGCACTGTTGTATCATGTCCTAGGTTGAAAAAAGATTCGAATATGATCGAATCCGTTCAAAGAGACTTTACTAGAAAAATTTACGCCAGGATACATGGTTACAACACACTGAATAAGAACAAATTTCCGTACGAGCAAAGAATTTCACAACTAAACGTAGAGAAACTCAGTAACCGAAGAAATCTGACGGACTTGCGTACATTAAGAAAAATCTTGAATGGGAAAATTTTATTGAAACCTGAAGATCTTTTCACCCTCATTCCTTCAAAAACAAGAGGCGATCCATTCAAGATATCGTGCAAACCGCCAAAAAAGAAAGTACGAGAGTGTTCCTTTGTTCCTCGCGTGTGTAGATCGTACCATAAAATTCCAAAGATCACGAAACGAAATATATTTCTTATTCAGATCAGAAAGTCATAGAAAGAACAGCTTCCCGCTCAGGCCACTACAACAAACCGTTCCATGTCAATAAAGAAACATAACGCAGCTTAAAGATTTATTAGCCAACCCCTGTTTTTCATTCTCATTCGGTAGACTCAATTTATTTATTTATTCATTTCGAAACTAAATTTAGTTTTCTTAAGGTTCGTTTTTTTTTTCCCTCCCCTCCTTTTTTAATTTTATCTTATCTTCCCTTTTTTCTTCGTTATTACTTGACAAGTTCTGCATAGTTCTTCACGATTAGAAAAATTTCCATTGAGGGCTTTTCCCGAAATAAACTTTATTATTATTACTTCCTCCCCATCTTCAACATACCTACGCCTAAACATCCAACGAAGAACAGGAACCTAGGGTTAGTGCAGTAGACGCCTCCCATCAGCCCGAAATATCCCGTGATGACGGCGTCGATCAGCAGAGAGAGAATGTCAATGCATCCCAGAAACATCATAATCTTATAGCATGAGCTCTTTCTTAGCTCGCTCCGTGCAATGACAATGAGACAAGGGATGTATAGAGACAGTAGGATGATGCCAGATATGAGAAAGTAAGCGCCAAGAATTGGTCGAGGGCTGCCATCAGCATACCTGAAAAGTATTGTATTCGAACAACAAAATTCCAGTGTACCGTAGTTCCACTAAAAAGAAAACTAGATAAAAGAGCATACCGTCACTTTCCCATAACTCCCTGAATTCAAAAACCGACCAAATTGAGGTATTTAGAAAACTGTAGAAAACGACAGGAAAACTATCAGAGAAATTAGAGGAGCCCGAAAACAATCATTTCCCATCGCCCGAGTCACTGATGATCATCGACTTATTTTTCAGGTTGTTGCAGTTCAAAAAAATCGATAAAGATCAAATATTCAAAGAAATAAGCCGTCCTTTTCAGAAAAATGAACGAATCGGGAAGAGACAAGCACTCGAGCGAGAAAAAAGCGAAGAGGAAAGATTTAAAATCACAATACTTTTTGGGCAAATTGTAAAAGGCACCCTGGCGGACCGGCACCTCGGCACCATCAAGTCTGCCATGATGGGAGTGGTGCCGCGAACAGTGGTGCCACTTTTTGCAATTTGGCACCACTGTTCGGTGAGAGTGTTGCCAAGGACACCGAGTGGTTCCAAATTGTAAAAGGCACCCCGGCGGACCGGTACCTCGGCACCACTGCATCCTCGGCACTAGGCATGGGCATATTGCCAAAAATGTTTTTTTGAAATTCGAAATTTTTTGTGAATTCAATTTAGAATCTGACATTCGATTCTGACGTCATCGTCGACGACATCGTCAAAAAAATTTTTGGCAATATGCCCATGCCTAGTGCCGAGGACGCAGTGGTGCCTTTTACAATTTGGCACCACGGCACCACTCTCACCGAACAGTGGTGCCAAATTGCAAAAAGTGGCACCACTGTTCGCGGCACCACTCCCATCATGGCAGACTTGATGGTGCCGAGGTGTCGGTCCGCCAGGGTGCCTTTTACAATTTGCCTACTTTTTGTAAATCGAAAAAAACTGAAGTAGATGTTTCTATTTCAATTCCTGTAGTATTGAAGTAACCAAAACCAAAGTTCTTATTGTGGGAAAACAAATCCAAGTACAGTATGAAATGAACCAAAAACCAACCATTCCTCAACAGTTTTCGCAGAACATCCATAAAATTCAGGGTTTGGTTCCAAACCATTCAGAAGATAAAAAGTAAGACTCTGGTTGTAATCAGTGGAGAACGCGTGTAAGAAGGCCTCCATCATGATGACAAAAATACGAAAAGTCTGTTTTTATACCTTTTCTGCAAGACGCTAAGGTTGTTTTCATCGGGGATTAAGGACAATTGGACGAGGTAGCATAGACAGAATTAACTCATAACAATGATTCTGTGATTTTTGGATCTCTTGACAGCAGACGTCGGTGTTGGATGATGATCATCTCCG
Organism: Caenorhabditis parvicauda; assembly: GCA_963978915.1. Classification (NCBI taxonomy): domain Eukaryota; kingdom Metazoa; phylum Nematoda; class Chromadorea; order Rhabditida; family Rhabditidae; genus Caenorhabditis; species Caenorhabditis parvicauda. Next base: position 6,873,578 of record OZ022253.1, on the reverse strand, counting down.
AGAAAGGATAAATATCACTCGTCATAACTCCCTTTTATTTTAAGAGAATAAACTGGTTTCATTTTTTCAAGTTTCTTTTAAAAAATCAATGGTTCTCAATTTTTTTTAAATAGCAAATAAATAAAATATTCGAATTTCCAGAAAACATCTAAATTTCAACGAGAAGCACCCTTTTTTTAAATTTTCTGAACAAAAAATATTGTATATTGGTTACATTTCGAGTTTAGGTTTTTCGAGAGGAAAATTCTCAAAATATTGAAATTTTAAGCGAATACACATAAAAAATTCGAGATCAGTTATAAACTGAACTTCCAATAGACTGTTCAAATCCTCTTAAATAATGATATCCTACTTGGCTCCGCCTTTTAATTAACGTCATAACAACTGAGTCACTAAGTAATCCAGACATCTCGTTGAAATTACTCATCGAACTATCAAGGGAAATTACAGTCATCTCGTGGATGCTGAGTTTCGAATTACTCATTACAATCATAAGAATACTGGGTATTCTTTGCAAAATCGAGTCAATTATTTGAAAAATGATCGCGGAAAACGTATACAAACAGAAAAATTGAAACAGTACTGTTTCCTTCACACTTTTCGTACCTACAGTACCGAACAAAATCTTATGTGGTTCGAACAACAAGTATCATATCTTTTGATCACGGAAATTTTGGTTTTTAAGAGAAAAAAAAGCCTTTTTTTTACCTTCATCATTTTAACTCTAGTCATGAGTGGTTATAAATTTGTAGATTATCATACCAAAAGTTCAGATTGTTTCATGAAGGTCGATAAGAGATGTTTCCGAAAATTAAAAAACTACATAAGATTTTGTCCGATTCTGTATTTTAATATTTTACCATCACCTTGGGAAAAACAAAGAAGCTGTACAATTCAATTCAGTAACATCAACCATCATTTTCTTATCTTGATGAACAAGGTCCTATTATTATTTTTTAAACCCAAACTTCATTCTTTCAAAACTGAATGTACTCCGCAAGTACCTGAATTTTTACAGAATTAAACCAATCTGGAGAGTCTTGAAGTGTTAATGATTCAGCCACTTTCATTGAAATTTAAAAACTCTTTTTCTAAGATTTTTTGGAACCTTGTAAAAAAAACTCACACAGCGTGTTACAATTTTTCAGAAATCTGAAATTTTAACAAGAATAGAACGTCAACGCCATGATACTTTTATGTCTATACAATAAAATTACCAGACTTCTAGAATCCAGAACTAGGTTATACAATGATTTCGTCGCAACTATTCTTGTGGCTTCTGGCCTGGGACCCATCCTTGGACCTTCGTTCGGGTGGTCGAGTATGGAATGTACTTCTTCTCACTGGAAAGAACTGAGGCATGTTAAGGTCATTCTGATTTTCAGCTTCTTTCGAGAGCACCGCGAAACCCAATTTTCATAATTTTGTTTGATTTTTGAACCCTAGAATAAGATATTAAAACTCACGCGAAGATGCTGACATTCTCCTGGTGCTCGAGAACAAACTTCTGGGTGGGCGGGGCCTTGGTGGTTGGTGGGTCGTCAGTGATGTGGTGGAGCCATCCGTGCCATTCTGGTGGCACCTGGGTTGCGTCATAGTCCAGCCAGACCTGAAAACGAACCTTTTTTCTATCCGATTCTCTCATTTTCATGATTTTGAAGAGTAAATCGACTATGATTCTCAGGAAGCTCAAACAACTGCATATATGATTTTTCTTTCAAAGCCACGGTTATCACTCACTTTATCAGGGAACTCAACCCATCTGTTTCTTGGCACAAAGTACTCGTTGTTCTCGTAGTAGCGGTTTCCGAAATTGTCAGTACCAACGTGGGTTCCAACACGGGTGACGTCCATCCTGAAAGAAAAAACACTATGAGACGAAATTCATTACAGCGTTACCAGGATTCTATGTCATTCAAAGAATCTGTACGTAATTTCTGCTTAGAGCATCCTCTATGTGAACCACTCAAACTCGAAGTAGATATTTTTCGTTCTCACTCTCGACAAGATAAATTTTTTTGTTGAGTCTCTGGTCTGCTGACAGAAAAATGTTAAGTGAATGAAAATTATTTAAAAGAATCTCTCCATTGGTGCATCAAAAGCTAAACACGCATTTTCTCAGCGATAAAAAAAGAAATATGAAGAAATCTCACAGGTATCTCTTCCTGAGTGTCGCCTTCACACCACCAATCTCCTTCACAATCTTGGCAAGTTTCTCGATTTTGTCGAGACCCAACCACTGTCTCACAGACATCTTCAACAATATGGTTAAAAATGTGAGTAATAGAAACAGATATAGCAAAGTTCGTAACTTTGTGAGTGGAAAGCACTGAATGAACACAACTTCCAATAAATAATCAGTTTATACAGAGAAAAAGTCAGTGGATTGGGACAGATGTATCATAGATTAAGTTAGTTCTGTGGTTTGATCAGAACCACTGCGTTCAGAAGTCCGGCATCTTTCAGAGTGACAGACTCATCTTCGATGGTCTAAAAGATTCGGTTTGAAAAATTCACACTGAACACGCTTAGATTTTTGTCATTTGGTTAGTCAAAATGTATTTACAAATAGCCGAGTTCTAACTTTAATAGCAGTAAATTAAAATTGAGACGGTTCTTATGAGTAATTAATTAATTGAGAATGAAACCGACATTTCTCATATCTTGATTCTACTATAACGATTATCGTATCTGTTGAAAATGAATTCGCCTATGAAATTCCTTCATTGGAAATAAAATCGCAATATAAACATAAACGGTTTGATAGACTCTCATTCTAGAAACGTTTCGGAGTTGTGAACACTATTCAATTTTTCGAAGTCTTGAAAAACAACCTTGTTTGGGAAAGTGGTCATCAGGGTGAACGGCTGGAATGCGACTTCTGGGCGAGCTCTAAAGAAGATTTTTTAAAAAATTATATAATACTTTTCATTAAGATATTTTGGTTAAACAACTCACGTAACGATAAAATCACGAATGGCAGAGACTGTATGGGATTGGTTGAAGTTTCCGATAACACGTTGCCCGTTAGCAAGACGGATTTGGATATTAGTAGTGGGCTGAGTGGTGTCGACTTTGAGAAGGTCTTTTGCCGCTTGAAGGTCCTTTTCCTGTTCTGAAACTCATTTTTTGAAAACTGATACCAATTTTTCAAAATTTTAGATGACGGAATAACATATATTTCTATACCGAAAAAAAGCATGGAATCAACTAGAAACTCACGATCTTTCGAGGATGCAGGTGCTGGCTCAGCTGCAGAAGAGCTGCCTTCACCAACCAGGTTCGGAACAATGTTGCCGAGCCTTGCTCCCGTACCCTAAACAGAATATACACACAAGAGATTTGTTTTGAATCCTACTTGGAACGGTTTTGATGGAGGTGGTTGGTATTCAGTGTCAGTGCGACTGACAAGATGGAAGTCAATCTTTTTTCCAACATATTGTTGTTGGATCTCTGGAGGGATAGTTCTGAAAAAATGCACTTCTTTTTTGTTAAGAATCATAAATGTACCCTTGACTGATGTGCTGAAGGAAAGCACGTGATTCTGGTAATGTTGGGTTTCTCAGCGGTCCATCATCGATAGAGAAACCGTTCTGCCATAAGGTCATGTAGATATGTTGCTGCAATCATAGAATTATTATTCTACTCTCAAATCAGAATACTCACGACGTCAGCATCAGGTGCTGCAGGAGCTGGTCCTCCAACAGTGCGTCCACTTCTACGTCTTCTCTGAAACAAAGCATTATCATTGAACATTTCATTTGAAAGAAATAAAAATGTACACAAACAAACCTCTTCCTCATTTTCTTCGTTACTAACTGCCCCTTGGTCTCGAGCAGCTTGAAAAACGTTGCGAAGAAGATCATCATTCCTGCTCGGGCCGACGACTTGCATACCACTGTAAGCATTTCGTCGATAAAAGAATAAATTTCGATGCCTAAGTTTATTTTCATAAAAATTGTTATAATAAACCTGTTCTCACTTCCACCAACGTAAAAGCCTTGTCTAGCGTCGTCATCGTTTCCAGAGTCATTTCCGCTACCTTCACCATTACCGTAATCGCCAAGAGTACGAATGCTAAAGTTAAATTTGAGTTAAAATTGAAATTCTGACTTACTTTCTGCTCATAGTTGTCTTTACCGCAGAACTGACCTAAATTTGACAATATAGAAACAAAATTAAACAAAAAATGATTACGGGCATTGTCGTCAAACTCGCGCCTCGTCTGTATTACGAAGTTCGTGGTGATCACACTGAGGACACACTTGGGGCTAGATCACCGTACCTTGTTTACTGTGCACAGCTGTGCGGTTTACATTTTTTTGAAATTTCCATACTATTTTTTCTCTAGTTGTCGAACTCATCTTACTCGTTCACTAGTTCAAAAAATAAAGTTTCTCAAGAAATCATTGACATCTTCTGGGTGTATTGCGAAAAAAAACAAAACAAGTGTTTTCGTTTATTCGAAAGGAAAAACTTTAATTTTTTCTTATACTAAAAGTGTTCTCTGATCGAATGAACGCTTTGAACTGATCTAGAGGTAATGATGACAATTCAGAGAGTGATGACAAAACAAGACACGCAGAGATGTAAGTGCATATAAAAGAGAGACTTTTGACTTTTTGGTTTCTTTTCATGTCATTCGCATGTCTATTTTCACTGTCATTACATCAACTCATTGAGTTTTTTGTTGAATCTTCGATTCTAAGTTGTTTTTAGCATATTTACTGATTATCTACTTCTTCAATCATTTTCCCGACAAGTCTGACATTTCCAGGATATTTTGATATCTCTTCATCTGTTCGACATAGAAAAACCACTTTAGTCTCCAGAATGTCAACCTACACGCTCACCTACTTCGACTGCCGTGGCTACGGTGAAGTGAGCAGGCAAATGTTCGCACTTGCGGGAGTTCCGTTTACTGATGTCAGACACCCAATGGCAGAGGCGGAGTGGGAGAAGATTAAGCCAAGTGAGGAAACTGTTGCTCTTCGGCATTGTCAATGAACGATCATTCCAGCCATTGCTCACAAACTCCCTTTCAACAAGATGCCTATTCTTGAAGTTGATGGTCGTATCATTGCGCAGTCACATTCTATTGCTCGATTCGTTGCGAGACGTTTCAACTTTTATGGCAAGGATGAGTACGAGGAGGCTGAGGTGGGTGAGACTTAAAGAGAAGGAGAGACGGGAAGATTGAGAGAGAGAGAGAGAGAGAGAGAGAGAGAGAGAGAGAGAGAACATATCTTCCAGGTCAACGCTATCGCAGACCAAGTCAAAGACTATGAGAGAGAAACCTGGCCGCAGTTCTTGGTCTACTTCGACTTCGAGACAGGAGACAAACAAAAGCTCTACGACGAAGTGCTTGTGCCCGGTTTCATCAGACATTTCACCTTCTTCAAGAACATTCTCGCCAAGAATGGAACTGGGTTCTTGGTTGGAGACAAGTTGACATGGGCTGACTTACTAGTAGCCGGACATATCGAAGACGTTTACACAGAATGGCCGAAGCTGGTGACGGACAACTTTCCCGAGTTGAAGGCTCATCAGGAGAGGATTCATGCCATTCCAGCCCTCAAGAAATGGATCGAGACCAGGCCCAAAACTCGTGTTTGATTGTTTTATTTGAATTGATAATAAAAATTTGGAAAATTTCGATGCATTTTCGAGAAACTTCCGAATTTTGAACCAATTTCCTTGAAAATAAGCATTCGAATACTTCATTCATCATTTAAACCAAAAATATGCTTATAGCTTACTGATTATGCTTGATTCCAACCGTCAGGGAAAACTCACAAGGAAATACTTACACGATTATGAAAGTCAGGATACGGTTTGAAACGGGCTAGGGTGTGTTATGACCAGAATAACCTAGATACAAGAAAACACATTTCACAGAAATTTTTCAATCGCCTTCACCGTGATCGGGTGCATATTCTTCACGTTGGTCTTGAATTGAGATACGGCTCGCTCCTTCGATAGGGACCATCCGAAGAGTGCTCTGAAAATTGTAGTTTGGGAAATTGGTGGAGAGAGATGAAGAGTGAGAATGAGAGAGAGAGAGAGAGAGAGAGAGAGAGAGAGAGAGAGAGAGAGAGAGAGAGAGAGAGAGAGAGCTTCTCCGGTTTCGAGTGGACCGGTAACGGGCCGTAAATGGACGACAGTTGGACCCGAAATTTGTCGCCCATTGACGGTCCGGTTTACCAAAATCTTTGGCGCTTCAATGGAAGAAAACAACACGTTGCAACGTACCTATAAATCGGCTTGCAGAACTTCATTCTCCCAATGGCTAGGGCAAACGCTAAGCTTGGCTCGATGATCGGCTCCCATTTCGTTTCAAGACCAACCATCAACCAGCTGAACCTGAGTTCGGCGTTCTTTGCCTCATTCAACTTGTAGAGAGTGGTCATTTGCTCCACGCGGTCCGCTTTCATTTTTCCACTTGCACGAATCGAGTCAACGATTGAGACCTTTTGAGAATTAGCGAGACCAAGGAACTCGGCTCCATCGGTTGGTGGGGTTGGTGCACTGGAAAATTATGTTTAATCGTGTTTGGTTTCCCTAATACACTCTCGGAAGGTCAATCGTGGGGAAATTTAGGTCTATGTACATAGTATTCGCAACAGAATTTTCCTACTTGTCACCTCAAGCGGTTTCAATCTGTTACATGAGATATCAAAAAATCGCACTCCGTCCATTTGGCTGCTATCGCTTTACATTTTTCCATCAGCGTAGAGTCATAGTTCGGTCTTGGTGGAACTCCTGGTTCTCTCAGCCACAGGTCCCAGTCTACCGTGTCTAAAACACCCTTCTTGTCGGCGAAAAACTGGTAGAGATCGTTCTTCCACACCTCGGTGAAGACCGTCTTGTACGCATGCCTAGAAACAGGAGACGTTAAATTCGAAATTTCTACTCGATAAACTGATTGTTCACGGACACAAGATACTTACTTCTGAATGTAACTGCGCAGAAAATCTTCGAATCTCGTACGGTTATTGATCAGCTGTTCTAATGTGAAGAGAAGAGCTGATCCCTGAATGTCAAATGAAACTTTAGCGGTGACACAAAATGAAACGATCTGAACGCTCTCCACTCTTTCCTTCATAACGAATGTGTTACTTACAGAATGTGGTACACTCAAACACTTCTCACAATTACAAGAGCGAACTATAACTAACCTTCTCGTATGGAACAGAACTGAAAGCATCATCTGGGTCAACTCCTCCAGTCAAGTTTTGGATCAGCTTGGTGAACTCGTGGCAGCAGCCAAAGACTTTGTTGACAGTGGGAACAAGGGCTTCGTCGAATCCTCGTTCACTTTCAAACTGACGTTCCAGCTCACCGTTCATACGGCCGTGAATTTTGCGTTCCAGAAAGACTGTGAACCCTTCGTTGAGCCTGAAATGAGTCCTGGTCAGTAGTCAAAACAAGGTGATCAGTGACTTTTAGGCATTTAACTCTATGTTAATCTGAAATCCGTTCGAAACTGACCAAAAATGCTCCCAACTACAATTGGTGACGAGGTTTCCTGTCCAACTGTGCGCAATCTCGTGTGCAATCACGTTGACCAAACTTCTGTCACCGGCGAGGAGGGTTGGCGTGACAAAGGTGAGACACGGGTTCTCCATTCCTCCAAACGGGAAGGTGGCGGGCAGGACGACCAGGTCGTACCGTCCCCACACGTAGGGACCTGCAACCTCTTCGGCCACCTTCAAGATTTTCTCAGTTTCCGCAAACTCGTAGTGCGCAGCGTCGGCGACTGATGGTTCAGCCCACACGGAGCATCGATCGCTGATTGTCTTTTGCTCGAGGTTACCTGAGAATTTATATACTACCGATCTAACCACGCTATATTCAGGACACGTGACCCAATCATCAAACAGTTAAATTTTCATTTCTTCTCACCAGAAAAAAAAGGTAAATTTTCGAGATTTCGCATTCAAACTATTCACCTACAACTATAGCCAGCAAGTAAGACGGAATCGGGACAGGTTGATTGAAGGTGAATTTGTTCCTTCCATCGGGAAGCTTTTCCGAACCGCCACCAATAGCGCTCATGAGACATGTTAGTGTTGCCGGTACGGTTACCTATAAATCGGTTGGATATCATTTTATTTTTCGTGATTTCCCTAGTGCAAATAAGAGAACGTAGCTCTAACAATCAGATGAATCGTTATCATTGTAAGAAAAGGTTTGTCTTATCTGACCTGTTGCGCAAAGAATGATAATGGCAACGAACGGATGATGTTGTAGATGTTCATAATATTCTGATCTAAACAAGACTGAGTTCTCATGAAGAAAATTGCGAACGTTTTCGTTTTGAAAGTGATCCGAAATTTTACTTGCGAACAAACGGTTTATCAACATTTCGAAAAAAAAACCTACAGTAGCCGTATAGGTGCTCTTAACTGAGGGAGTATCCATGGATGGAACGATAGATCTCGCATGAATCGCCTGACACTGGGAGAACAGATACGGTGCCTTTTTGTCTGTTGTCTGATCTGCAGTCAGAAACTGCAGCGCAGCTGCATTGTCGCCTGTGGCGTAGTCGATTGTTAGTGTTCTGAAAACCAATATTCACTATGTTTTGGTACAATACCTACATTTGTGATCCTGGTGTAAGTTGTGTTGGTGAAGGAACAATAAGCTTCTGTCCTAGGGCTCCATTATCTTCAGTCTTGGCATCAGACACATGAGAACCGTTTAGTCGTATTTTTTCTATCTTCAATCCTTGAATGTCAAGAATCTTAAGGTTTTTATGGAACTCTCATCATCGTTTTGTTGATATGACTAACCACATGATTCGTCAGTTGATGCACTTCCAGCTCTATCTCCACATTACCAATAATTTTCTTCTTATCGAAATCAACGTCCCATGTTAGTTTATAGTTTTTAGTAGAGACCTGGAAGAATAACGTCATCACTCCTTCTGTTCAACAGTACCTGTTCATAGTTAGAACCGGTAGATGGATCTCTTGGCTGTGCCATAATTAGGTTGAACCTGAAACTATTTATTCAATCTTTCTAACAAGGAACCATGAGAAAATATCATCGGAGGTATAATCAGGATCGAGATCAGTTTGTGGGATGGGATTTATATGAAACAACTTGTGAACTTCATCGATGAAAACATTCTGGGATTCTGAAGCTTCTCCTATATCTCGCTTCTCCATGAAACAGATAATATGTGCGGCTTGAGATGAACAAAGTATGTTTATGAGATGATCAATGCTATCTTTGTAATAAACACAGTCTACTAACAACAAAATATCAATATTAGGCGGTAAGTGGTCGCACGACCAATCTAGTGCTTGAACAAGGACGTTCCCGCTTATTACATCATCATTATTTCCGGAGTTCAATTCAAGAAGGTTCAAGTGATCTGGCAAATCGGTCAAAATTACATTCGCACCACAAGCAGCAAGCGCCAGTCCGCAAGCTCCCGTGCCAGAACCGAGTTCGAGAACCTCAAAATACGCATTTAATTAGTGATGGGTGAGAGAAGTTACATTTTTGCCTTTCCATGAAGTTGGATTTTTGAAGAAGTAGTGTACAGCGCTAAGGGCACTATCCCAAATTACACCACTAACATCCGATTCCGACTTCTAAACTGACATAGTGAAGTAATAAATGGGATTTTGTAATACCTGAGTGATCCTCAATTCTTTCTCAATACCATCAGAGTCTTTGAATGAAAATGAACGAGAGAAATCGCACATTCAATAAGCGCTTTATCTTGGTAGTTAGATATTATTCAAATGATACGATATTGTTTACATTCATTCCACAGATTGGAAGTGAAAGTCATCATGTATGTGAGTGTAAAAGAACGGAATAGAAGGTAATCACTGACGATAAGGTGCAGGAATTATAAAAACAAGATTCACACATAATTAGTTTTCAACAAATTATATAAAAATTTTTGAACGTGACTTCAGTGTAGAAACCATGCTAGTAATAGCAAAGAGTTTATGAAAAAAGTCTATATAGAAAAATTCGTTATTACCATTCTAAAAGAGGTAGATAAGTGAGATCTCTCTAGTATCTTTTGAAAGAACGGAAAGGTATATAATAGAAAAACAATATCGTGAACATTTTCAAGACACATAAAATACAGAGTATAGGAATTAAGTAAATAGAAAATTTTGAAAAGAGCCATTGCAAAAAGTTAAATGACGACAAAACGAGCTCACACTGCACACACTAGAAGTTGTGCCAAATGCAGAAATGCGCGTCACATTTTTTCGAATAGTGTTTTTCGAAATAAATGCACTCCTTTTTTCTCCTGAATTCATGATCACCGAAAAATAGTTGATATATTTATCAGTTTGAAGAAAAAAGTCAAAAACCTATCTACTTTTTTGTGTGCCACTATGATTCAATTGGGTTTCAGATGGGTAGGAAAAGAGCTTCCAAAGTTCCAACGGCTGTTGAAGTACCACCAAAGAAGAAAATCGATCAATGGACGGCCATTGAGAATGGTGAAGCTTCTGCAGCATGTATGTGTTCTTGGACCTACGCAATATCACGAAATATTTTCAGCATCGGTTTTGTATGTTTCTCCCGAATACCGGCCAAAAACTAGAAATTATGATCGTCTACGCCGAAAGACGAAGAAAATTTCTGACGGGAATGATGCTCAACGTCTTTTGATGGTTTGTATTCGTGATATTAGAAAAATCCTCAACCTTTTCGACCATAGTTTGTCGAAAAATCTGCATTTCTTGTTTTAGTGACTTGGAATTTTGATTGATCGAATTTTCCAACATACGCATTATTTCAATCACAATAAAAAATCATCGTGATTTCTTGTTCAGAATGCTCCAACATTACCTCCTTCATCGAAAAAGTTGACGAAGAACGCCAGTGATTCTTCGTCAGCTGAGATTGCAGAACCTACAAAACCAAAAGAGAAGAAAAAGAAGAAGTCAAATATGAGTATGCTCACACCACTGATATTTTTGAAATCAAAGCGTTGCAGCGATTTGTCTGGACGATACCGAATCCACAAATAAAACGTCGGATCTGTTCTTATCGCGGGTATGTTCATTCTTCCGATTAGATGGGAATACCACTCAATTTTAGGAATATATTTCATTCGTTGAGATGAATCATGCATAACTTACAGGTCTCTCCAAACAATAGATCCGTGCTGAACAGCGCTATCGCAGAACCATTGGATATGGAAAGTGATGGAAGCGTAGAAGGACTAGAGATTGACATCAGTAAGGAGAAGGTAGTTTCATGGTACTTTGTATTTTTGTTCACAATAAGCGTTTTTGAAGAAAAAATTACTGCTGTACGCAACATATATTGATGTTTTCAGAATCAAGTGTCGGAAGTGACCACTTCATCTGATGACGATGTCGAAATTATCGAGTGTGGAGTTGAAGATGAAGATGTTGATGAGATGGAAGACGAAGAAATGGAAATCGAAGATGAAGAAGTCGGCATTGAAGATGAAGAAATCGAGATTGAAGATGAAGAAGTCGATATTGAAGATGAAGAAGATGACATGGAAGTTGAACATGAAACGTGCCCACACGGTTGCGAACACGAACCAGAACTAGAAGCTGAAGAGGACGCACAAGAAGATGAAGATGAACAAGAAGAGGAAAACTCATCAGATGATGAAGCCTCTGTTGTTTCTGATCAGGACGCAATGTCAGACGAGGAAGCTGAACTGGCGACTGAGGCTGTCGTAAAATTGGTTAGTTTAGTGAAATTCTAGTTTTATGAAGAAAATTTTTTGCACATGTTGTTAATTTGAAATTCATGTACAATTCCAGGCATCAAAAAAACACAAGGTATCGTTCCAACCCGAGAAGGTGAACTTTGACAACTTCCCATTCACCACGGACGATAGTGTAGAAACAGCAAATAGAGCGCTGTCATTCATCCTGAAAAATGTTGATGTTGAAACCTTTTTCAAGTGAGTTTGAAAAGTATGGTATCAAAAGAAAGTGAAACTGGTTGCTGAATGTTATTATTTAATTCTAGTTCTAAAAATCGGAATTGCATATATAAAAAAAATGGAATTATATCCTACATTTCTCACAATGAGTTTTTCTTTGACTGTTGAAATAATGTTTTTTACAGAGACATCTATCAGAAGAATGTGTTGGTAGTAGGAAGATCCAACCCGACCTATTATGGAAACCTCTTCACCACAAAGAGTTTGTCTCAAATGCTTGCGAAGGTTTGTATGAATCAATACTATCTTGTAAATGTGATAAATATTCCAGAATGATCTCGAGTACACCAAAAATGTGAACATTGCTGACTACAAGAATGGCGTAAGAACGACCCTGAACGGAGTTGGTCACGTCTATCCACATGTTGTGAAGGAGCATCTTGAGGTTCGATAATATTTTTAATTCGTGGATTCGATAAGCTTCACATATTTTTTCAAGGAAAACTGTTTGCTAACAGAAGTTGATTGATTTGCTTTTCTTTAATAATGATGAAGAGTTTGTTGATCAATCAGAAAATGGACAATGAGTTTAAAAAAGTGATTAAAAAGCTATTTTCTAACTATACATTCCCACTATTCTCTTTCAGAATGGGCGCTCGGTTCAAATCGTCAATCCACAGGCTTACGATGACCGTATCTGGTATCTATGTGAGATTCTTCAAGAACTCTTCCACTGTTTCGTCGGTGCCAACACTTACCTAACACCAGCTGGATCAAGTGGCTTCGCACCCCACTGGGACGACATTGACGCGTTCCTTCTGCAAACCGAAGGTCGAAAGTACTGGCGCGTCTGGGGTCCACAAACACGCGACGATGCGTTGCCAAGAGAGTCAAGTGGAAACTTCACCGAGGACGACATGAAAGGAAGAAAACCAGATTTCGAAGGGTGGCTCAACGCCGGAGATCTTCTTTACATCCCGAGAGGGTTTATTCATCAGGTCAGAATGTTTTTTTAAAGTACTGACTTGGGAATGGTAACCACTGTCCGAGAATCTGTGATGTCGTAGTGGGTTCTAGGGTTTTCGACTATGCTGAAAATGATAGAACCGGTTTCAAAAAGTGCTTTCTCGACCTTGTTTTAGAGTTATTACCCAAAAACTATGTAAAAAGAGAGTTTTGAGTGTTTGGGACATCTTTTACACCTCTAAAGTACCCCTTTTCATACATTGAAGCGAATAAACATTCTCTGACTTTAAACCGCTCTAATTTTCGCCTTTTGGACAGAAATATTTAATTCGGAATATTCACTGAAGAAAGCGTATTGAGTGCTGAAAAATCTATAACACGTACACAAAACCGAGCAGGGGCCATCAGTGATATGTTAACACAAAAATTTTGTCTCGCCGGTGGTCAAGTGGTTAAGCCGTTCAACTTTTACTCTTTTTTGTCTTTTTTCACGTTGGTTCGAGTATTTTCTTGACTCATTCTCTTTTGCTTTTACCCAGTACTCATCTTCATGATGTAATCGTCGAAACATTCGCCTAGTTCATCTTTTAACACTTTTTTATTGTCAGAATGTCTAATAATGAGAACTAAAGATAACATTTGACGATTATTTGTAATATATAACAATTACAGAGACCCATATTTTTAAGAAAAAACAAAAAAAAATTTCAAACACACATGCAAAAATGATTTGGTCAAGAAAATATTCGAACCAACGTGAAAAAAGACAAAAAAGAGTAAAAGTTGAACGGCTTAACCACTTGACCACCGGCAACACTAAATTTTTGTGTTAACATATCACTGATGGCCCCTGCTCGGTTTTGTGTACGTGTTATAGATTTTTCAGCACTCAATACGCTTTCTTCAGTGAATATTCCGAATTAAATTTTTCTGTCCAAAAGGCGAAAATTAGAGCGGTTTAAAGTCAGAGAATGTTTATTCGCTTCAATGTATGAAAAGGGGTACTTTAGAGGTGTAAAAGATGTCCCAAACACTCAAAACTCTCTTTTTACATAGTTTTTGGGTAATAACTCTAAAACAAGGTCGAGAAAGCACTTTTTGAAACCGGTTCTATCATTTTCAGCATAGTCGAAAACCCTAGAACCCACTACGACATCACAGATTCTCGGACAGTGGTTACCATTCCCAAGTGAGAGGAAAATGCAGTTTTGTTTAGGCTATGGTAGATTTGACTTTCATCTCTTCCTATCATCAGATATTTGTTTCAAAGACCAATTACAGGCGAGCACTTGCAAAGAGATACACTCTCTTCATGTCACAATATCGACCGGCCGCAAATGGAGCTTCGCCGATCTCCTCGATAATCTGGTCCCAGAAGCTGTCAACGCACTCGCAGAACAACGCAAGAAGTTGAGACAAGGATTGCCGGTCGGGCTTTTCGACATGGCAGGTTGGTAGAATCCATTTTTGTGTGAAGTCTTTCTTGAAAGATTTTTTTCATTTTACCAGAATCAGTCTTTAGTTTAACCTATTCTGCTAAACAGAAGGTTGGACGCGTTGCAAGTAGCAGGCTCAACATTAGTTGGGAACGTACAATCACGGATCATCTAAAGAAAAATACTTAAGGTGTTGCCGACCTCGATTACAACCTAGATGAACACTTTGCGGAAAAGTTCGCCATGCAAGTCGATCGTCACCTCAGCATGCTGCGCAACAAGATCACCGATGAGCTCATGGATTGTGGAGTCGATTTCCTGGCAAAGCAGTTCTTCAAGCAGGCACTGCCACCAAAGCTCACACCAAGTTAGATTTTCATCGTTTCTTTTTTTACTGAAAACAAGAAGCTATTGCTTTTATTCGGTCCGATTTCCTGTTGTAATGGTAAATTTCCAGAAGAAATATCCTTGTCCGCAGCTGCAGACAACCTGGATCTTCTCGACGGTGATCTGATCAGCTTCGACGCCAAGACCCGCGTACGTCTTATCAGAAGACACACCCAACGTCTTCTGTTTGTTTCTGACGATGAGTGTTACATAGCACATCGGTTGGTAAACTCCAGGAACTTTGAAGCGAAACCGGAACAGATTGTGGATTACCCTTCACAAGTGAGTTGACTTTTTTATCCCATGAAAACCAGTGTCTTGCGTTGTTTTTTTTTCCGTATCGACATTTTTTCAATCAGTTGCATTGCGCAATGCGCTAATTTGAAAAATGAAAATAAAACAATTTTTCAGGCTGTTGAAGTGTACTCCTATCTACACAGCTCCTACCCAGAATGGAGATCTCTGGAGAAAATAATGTCGGATAAGCGTACCAGAGTAAGCGTTCGGCTTGCTTTTTTGTTCCAAATCAAATTTTCCAGAAAGTACCACGAAGGAGTCAACTCGCAGCGATTCAACTTCTCTTCGCCTCGGGTCTGCTGCTCGTAAAGAACTCCGACAAAAAGTCCTCATCGGCGTAAATAAAATTGTGCTTTAACTGGTTCGGCTTGTTGAAGTACGATGCGTGAATTCACTTTTACAGTAGTAGTGCTTTCTCTTGACTGCTTCATTTTGTTGAAAACCCCCCTGTTGTTTTATTTCAATTAGGTAACGAACATCAAAAGTTCTAATAGTAAAAAAAATAATGTTGAAATCTGTTGTTGAATAGGTATTGCATGTTATACCCCATTTTGTTGTGGCCCCTGTTTGTAAATATCTAAATTAATTGTTGTTTTCTGGGTCTTATTATCACTGAGCTGATCAATAAACTGTTCGGTTTAAAAATATTTGCACATATCTTCCTCTACCTGTAAAAAAGTCTGACCTCCGTAAATCGGTTACTTAGTTACCGTAGCAGTTTCGCTTTGAAATACATGAACGATTAAGTAATGCGCCTTCAATTTCAATGGACTGAAAGTAAGAATAATAATTTAAATCCACAAAGATCTAACTGTTCGTTGTGAGAGTCGTGACCCGACCGTACTCATTTTACAAAAATGCGACTCCCGCGAGTTTGAAATCGGTCAGACTTTTTGCTAGATATGTGTATTTGTAGTTGAAGAAATTAGTGAGACAAAAAATGAAATTAAATACGCAAGGTAATTGTCATTGGAGCGCGTTATCAACTTTAATATTTTTTTTCTTGATGCACTTCCCTAATTGGCAAAATGTAAACCGCAGAGCGCAGAGTCGCAGAGCGACCGCAGAGTGTTTCTTATATCAGGCTTAGGAAAAATCGGACCCCCATTTTTGGAGCGTACTTGTGCTTAGAACCTTACCTAAGCCTATTTAGGAACCGTACGTGTTATTAGAAATTTTCCGAAACCTGAAACAAAAATTGACTCTGCGGCTCTGCGCTCTGCGGACACTCTGCGGTTTACATTTTGCCTCCCTAATTCTATTAGACTGCTCCTTATCGATCACCAGCTTGTTCATATCATTCTCACTGATACTCTTCATTGCCATGACCTTCGGCAAATGTCTTCTCGTATTCGTAACCTACGTAATAATAGTCGTATTCCGACGAGCACCGATTGTTCTACTTTCCCAGGTCCGCGACGAGATTGAGCTGAATAATGAGTCGATTGGTATGTGTTAGAAGAATTTTGTCAAATTATGGAATGAAGCATATAACACGCATTTGAAAGAATTAATGTAAATTGACGTGCGACACCGCGGTATTTCAAAGACTAACACTGTTGCCAGCCGATCACTATGACTTTACTTGTTGTTTTATTGTCTTAGTGAAAACAAGCAAAGAAAAACAAAATAGAAGGCTCAAAAATTACCTTTTCGATATGAAAATATCCCCCCAAAAAGTATATTTTTCGAAAACGTTCATTAAAAATGCTTCAATAAAAATGAAAACATCTGATGATTTTTGTAGTGTCAAGCCATGTGAATAAAACATTACTCCGTAAAAAAAACTCTCACATCCAGAAAACATTCTTCTTAACTGGAATCAGTTATTCGTTTTGTTCGAATTGACAGCGCTCAGCGTTATATCAGTGAATTTATTGTATTTTATCTTTGTTTTCATATTGTTCACATCATTCGGCTGACACATCAGTTTTGTTATTTTCTTTCTCCATCATCCCGATGCCTCTCGGTTCACTTTACACTATTCCCAGACATCAACTAGTTAGCCTTGATCTTATTTCCATGCTTTTCAGATTTATGGTGATACGGTTATAATCAATCAACGTGTTAGAGAATGGTCGGATATCATCCAGAGCCGATAAACGGTCAACTGCCATTGACTTCTGCGGAGTACAGGTTTCTTTGAGAATTTCAATCAAAGAAGAAATGTTAGTGAGAGTAACAGTGTCGAAAAAAGAGTATACCCACTTTTCAAAAACCGTTTTTAATAACTAAATCAGTCATAAATTTGGATTTGTTCATATTTAATTTGAACTAAATAGCGGATTCATTCTGGCGAAACGCGGAAGAAAATTTTGTTTTGAGTTTTTAAAAACTTCAAATTATAGTGAAGCTGGGCTTGCAAGTGGTATTGTCACTAGAATGATCATTCAACCATTGGATGTTCTCAAGATCAGATTCCAGCTACAAGAAGAACCGATTCGGGGGAAAACTTCTGGGAAGTATAAGGTGAATTTCCTTTGAATTGGTGTTTTAATGATACTAATGAAAACAGTACGAATGAATCTCTTCCGTTCTACTTATTTCTTAAGTATCAGTTATTCAGGGCGTCTTCCAATCAATCTGTCTGATCTCACGGGAAGAAGGTCTTGCAGCCTTTTGGAAAGGACACATACCGGCACAAGGCCTGTCAGGAATCTATGGACTCGTCCAATTTTCCACTTTTGAGTGGTTATCTAGAGAGGTATGTTTTGAATAACTTGGATGGATACTTTTTGATAGAAAATCGATACATGAGCACTCAAAAAGTAATTTCAAAGTTTGCCTCTATGTGACAGACATCAATTTTCTATTTACTGATAAGTTATGTCTTCGAAAACTTTTTTCGATGTGGCTTTGGACCACCCACGATGATTAATTCTGAATGAGAGTGGAAAATTCGAACGTTGTATTCTTTCACTTTTTGAGGCAGCAAAAGTGGTTCCATCAGAAGATCACACAGTACGATCAGCGTGCGATTTTGCATGTGGAGCACTGAGTGGATGTTTCGCGATGACTGCAGCGATGCCGTTGGATGTGATCAGAACACGACTCGTCGCTCAGTCCGGAAAAGCTGTTTATAATGGTGAGAGTTGGATTTTAAGTGACAAATTCTTTGATTAGCGATTTACTACATGTTGAGTAGATGTTTAAAAAAAGATTTACTACATTAAGTTTACTACATATTGAGTAGATGTTAGATAATGATTGACTTTTCAACTAAACAAGAGTAACTTCCAGGTACCTCGCACGCAGTGAAACACATTTGGCAAAAGGAAGGGTTGCCTGGATACTTCCGAGGATGGGTCCCGAGTGTTGCACAGGTAATTTTTGAAATTCTCTGAAAAATTATATTAAGAAATTATCTAGTCGGAAGATATTTTGACGAGTAAAAAATTTTGAACGCGCTAACTCTATCCAAGTAAAATGACAAAATTGTATTGGAGAGATAGGGAGCGTCGGAATGCGTTTTCTAAATGAGCGAAGAACAGTGTGTTAAACAACTGCCCGTTTCAGATAGCACCATTCACTGGCCTGCAGTTCACTCTGTACAATGTTTTCATGGAAATGTGGCCGCTGAAAGAGCACGACTCTAGTGCTGCGTTGTTCAGTGGTGCCATGGCTGGAACGGTCGCCAAGACGGTTCGTGCTTTCATGATTCTGAAAATTAAAAAAATATCAACTTTGAAATTAGACAGCAAAACTAGTATCATTAACTTATCCGGAAAAATTTATAAAGTTAAGGTTGAATTGGAGTTAATTTTTGAAAAAAATGTTAAAATATTTCAGTTGATTTTTGATGACGGAATCGCAAAGTTCTCACTTTCTGAGAAATTAGCTTCAGGTACTGTATCCACTCGATATGGTTCGACACAGGCTTCAAATGAACGGATTCGAAAGAAAGGGATTCGGTAAATCGAGTAACTATGACGTCGGACTGGTGCGAACGATTGTTATGGTTAGTGTCTCCCTCTCCCTCTCCCTCTCCCTCTCCCTCTCCCTCGTCCTTTCTCGCTTATTCTCTCTCTCGAATATCTCATTCCAGGTAGTGAAAAACGAAAGTTGGTACGGACTGTTCAAAGGACTCTGGCCGAGTCAAATAAAAGCGGCGGCAAACTCAGGATGTGCATTCCTTTTCTACGAAATGTTCTGCAACATCATCCGCAACAGAAAAGAAACGAACAACAATTGATGTTCTATTGTTATTTTAGGATCTGATAGCTTCTAGGTTGTTATCTTGTTGTAGAATTTCTCACTTAAAAGTATTTGCCTTGAAAATGTCATTCAATAGTTGTACATAAATATGTCCCATGTTTTTTTCTTGTTCAATTCACGAGGAAAAACTGAAGTCGGCGGGAGAAATGTGTTACCGAAGGTGTCCAAAAATAATAGCAACATTGCCAAAAATTGTGATCAGCTGGCAAAAATGTCAAAGGGTGAAAAACTATTTCAAACCCCCTCCATAAGTTAGTTGATTCACAAAATTATCGGAAACCGACGTTTTATTGTAATTGGGCGATAGCTGTAGAACAAGGAAAGAAGTTCAAACTACAGTAACGAAAATTTGACCTACTGTGATGAAAAATACGATGCGCATTGAGTACCGTATACCAAATGACTGTCTTCCAGGTCTACTCGTGAGTCTTCAAGCAGTGGCCCACACAGCAAGCAAACTGTTTTTCGGGATAGCGACCGACTCGATTTCAAGCCTCAGGGTTCTCATATTCGGACTGGTGGTTGGTGCAGCGTCCACCATTGGATTGGGTGAGTTTTGGGTTGAGAATCTAGAAACCAGTATCGAGTACTGCAAGACGTTGGTAGGACCAAATAGTACTGCAAGAAATGGGCAGAAAAAAAAAGAAATGGGCCGACAAAATATAGGAAAATCACAACTTCAGCTTACGCCACTACCCCAGCATGCTTGATCGTAGCGATGGTGGTGATCGGCAGTGTCCAAGGGTGCGGTTGGGTGCCGACGACCCGGTTGGCGAAAGGATGGGTCAGTGATGCGTCATACGGGACTGTTTTCTCACTTCTGGGTTGCGGTTCGACGACAGCTGGGCTGTTACTCCCAGTTCTAAAGCAGTTCCAGTGGAGGGAGTTGCAGTTTTGGCTAGGTGAGTCTCTCTCTCTCTATCTCTCTATCTCTCTCTCTCTCTCTCTCTCTCTCTCTCTCTCTCTCTCTCTCTCTCTTTCTTCACTTGGAAAATGGTTAGTCCTAACCTTCTGAAACGATTTTTTCATGGCATGTGAGAAAAAAACCGAAACGGAATCTGAAAATAACTGGCTGTCGAATAACAGCAAAAGGTGATGAATCAAAGCTACTTTACAAGGACTGTCCAAACAGTGTTGAACACATCTTCAGGATTCGCCGGATTGGCCATCGCACCATTCACTTACATTCTGCTCCGCCAAGATGATGTTGCGCCGGAAAAAACGAAAAAAGATGGAAACCTTCCATCTCCAGTACTTCAACTGACGACGTCGGCCACTATCATTCACATATCTTTTGTCTACTTCTTCTCGATGCAGGTATCTCTCTCTCTCTCTCTCTCTTACTCTCTTTTTTCTCTACTTCAATTTCCAGATGAGGACAGTTAGTGAGACATGGATTCCTCTCTACCTCAACGAGCAACACATCGAATCTGAGGGATACCACGTTCTCTACGAAATCGGCGGATTCATTGGAGCCATCTTCAGCGGCGCGGCAGTTGACTTTTACGCTCAAAACCTCGGTCAGGAAAAGTCGAGGTTGGTTAATTCTATCGTCATTCATAACTAAACGAACGACATCACTTTCGGAGTAACAACCCTCATTTATTCTGATTTCAGACGTCGCGTTGGATTTGCCAGCACCATACTGATGCTCCTGCTGTCCGCATTGGTCTTCTCCAGCCCAGAACATAGTCAAATCCTTGGGTTCCTTACTGGAATGGCAGTGACCGGATCGATCAACGTCTGGTGCTTGGTTGGATCTCAAGCAGCTCCGACGACCATGGCCGGGACCTGCAGTGCTGTGGTTTCTTTTGTCGCCAGTTGTAAGTTTTCGAGTTTCAGAAACATTTAAGGGAGACAGATCGTGTCCAAGTTGAGTGTTAGGTGTTGTGTAGGCAAAGTGGACGTCACTGCGGTTTTTGACATTTTGTCCTTTTTAGTGAGAAAGTTGTGGCTAGAAATGACGATGACAGAATGTCTCTGTTTCTGAAAGTAATGTTTTGAACCGAACCAGCAAGTGCCCTGGTGCCTTAGGAGTGTTTTGCAGTAGAATACACTAGAATTATAGGAATTTTGATATGAGACTCCGAAATTTCACACAGTTTGTTCAAAAATAATAGACAAAGATAAGAATCCAAATAAATGTAGATTAACTCTAACTTCAGAACGACACGAACATGTACCTATTATTTTTGGACACAGTGTATATCAGCTCTGACGTTTTTGAACTGGAAAAAAATTGGCTCATACACGATGAAAAGTTTTAGATTGTCGTGAAAATTCCTGGCTCAATTTAACTCGAAATGATAGTTCAAACATGCATGAAAACTAAGACTTTACGATAACCTACATTATACTTACTACAATGAACCCGAGATTCCGATAAAATTGACGTTTAGGTTGTTATCGGAAGTGTAATTTTCATATGATTTCAGTCGGTTCGGTCTTTGGAGGAGCTCCACTTGCACAACTCATCGAGACGTTTGGCTATGACGCTGTGAAGATTCTCCTCATATCGCAAGCTGTCGGAGTCTTTTCTATTGCTCTGTTAAAAGTCCCACTGGTGATGAAGAAGATAGATGAAAAAGTAGAATAAATGAATTTGTTGATTTTTCAGTTTTTAGGAAAGAGAGAGAGAGAGAGAGAGAGGGGGGGGAGAGAGAGAGAGAGAGAGAGAGAGAGAGAGAGAGAGAGGAGGAGAGAGAGAGAGAGAGAGAGAGAGAGAGAGAGAGAGAGAGAGAGAGAGAGAGAGAGAGGGAGAGAGAGAGAAAGTGACAACGAGACTGCTAGAGATGAATGATGTTTGATGCCGAAACAAACTCATAAAGAGTCAGACTTGATCCAATTTCAAAAAGATTAGTTTTTCATAAATCGTCGCCAAGATTTTTCACCTTGTTCCATGTTCCCAAAAAATGTTGACACTCATTTTTTTTTAGATTGATTACTGGTTTTTCCCACAAGTCATGCGTACAACTGCTCGGAATTGTAATCTTTAACATTTTCGACCGACCCCATGTATCGATTTCCGCATGGTCTAGACGTTGTTGCTTCTCCGGTAGCTTTTATACATTGTTTTCCAAGGTATCGTGTCCCATATGGTCTAACTTTTAAAATTTCCCAATGTCCTAAGAATGTCCGGCAAAGTCGTTCGTCTCTTTTCTCGGTTGGTGTGTGATAAATCTAATTATTTTTGAGTAGCCTCGAGATTTCTCACAGCTTTTGCAGTTGCAGGTTTATTACGAAAGTATTTTCTCTCTCTCTCTCTCTCTCTCTCTCTCTCTCTCTCTCTCTCTCTCTTTTCTCTCTCTCTCTCTCTCTCTCTCTCTCTCTCTCTCTCTCTCTTCTCTCTCTCTCTCTCTCTCTCTCTCTCTCTCTCTCTCTCTCTCTCTCTCTCTCTCTCTCTCTCTTCTCTCTCTCTCTCTCTCTCTCTCTCTCTCTCTCTCTCTCTCTCTCTCTCTCTCTCTCTCTCTCTCTTTCTCTCTCTGTCTGTCTGTCTGTCTGTCTGTCTCTCTCTGTCTCTCTGTCTGTCTGTCTGCCTCTGTCTGTCTCTCTCTCTCTGTCTCTCTCTCTCTCTCTCTCTCTCTCTCTCTCTCTCTCTCTGTCTCTCTCTCTCTTCTCTGTCTCTTTCATGTTTTTCCTTCCCATTCATTTCCGAAATTAAATTTTGAACAGAAAAAGATGCAAGATGTCACGAACGTCTCAAAGCTCAAGCAATAAACGAACGAAAGATGTTGCCTTGACCCTGCCAGCCATTAAAAAATTCCAATTCATCATTTTGAATGTTCTCCCTGAAAACAGCGTGATCGTGAAACCCAGAACATTGATTCTTGAGCAAAAACCGAAAATCTAAAAAAAAGTCTGTGACTTTCTCTCAGTTTGAATATGCAACTATCAGAGAACTGAAGATTGTAACTGTAGAAATTGCACAGTTCTTGCTTGTCCGATGTCCTCCCGCATAATCACTTCTTCTGGATGTTAGTTATTTTGACCTGAAACACACACTAGAAGCAGACATCTTCAAAACCCACACTGACTTCGATGAATGGTCGACCGACAAGTCGCAACCGCACGATTTTTAAGGACCTAAACTCGAGATTTCCCATTAGGTTCTTCTCTCGATCGAGGGTCTACACTTAACCTTTAACTCTTCCTGGAAGTCTTACTTGAAATTTCCAAAGAGAATAGGCTCTCGGTGGTCGTCGAATGCATTTTCAATAGAGTTCGTGTGGTATTAAAAAAGTGTGCATGCGCCTTAAAACTCTGCGAAGTTTTCTTCACAGATCAGATTTTATCCTTCCAGCTCTCTCTCTCTCTCTCTCTCTCTCTCTCTCTCTCTCTCTCTCTCTCTCTCTCTCTCTCTCTCCATCTCCATCTCCCTTTTCTCTTATTTTTCCTGACCTTGGTATTTACCACGTCTAAGACCGCATATCATCAATTTTTGAATAAGATGGAATAATTAAAGTGTGCCCCCGATGCTCATTACCTCATAGTGCACTGGGTGTTGATTCCCTGGAATCTTCACTGTTAATAGACTTTTTTAAAGTTTCAGTTTCTTTAGAACAAGAGAGACCTGAAAAAAGTTCGCAGTAGTTATAGAAAATACTGTACCATCTTGTCGTATAAGTCTTAAAGTCTCGCTGTTCATAGCTCGTTTTCCCGTTCAGGTTGTAGTTTGTGGTTTGTTGATCATCTCTCACAGTTTCGATGGCCTATCCTTTCAGTAGGTTTCACAGGTCTGGTGAATATTGTAAAGAACTATGCATCAAAACCAGGAGATCGTAGATGATCTACACCATATCGCTGGCATTATCATGCTCTAAAACGGCATCGGACTGTAAATTGGCGAAAGTCGATCTGAACATATGCCTCCTAGTCACAGTCCAAATGCCGGTCGACACAACGCACGACCGCCCCGTCAACGGTCCCTTTGCAGTCCATCTGTCGCCCGGTCCAACTGTCGTCCATTCACGGTCCGATGCCGTCCCACTTAAAATTTTAGAGCTATTTCATATCGAAAAAGTTTTTTGATAGAGAGTGGTCGTAGTTTTTTCAGAAAGTGCAAAATTGTTCACAAAAATGACAAACAATTTTGCACTTTCTGAAAAATTCTATTCTCCGGCAGTCGGAAAAATCTGAAAATGAGACTTAGGAAACAACCAGAGTCTACGAAGAAATTTACCATGGCTTGACCAATAAGAATCTTTCAATTTTCAGGTAGATGAAAAAACTCAGAGAAGCCGCCTCTAAAACGCTTACTAGGGCAGTCACACCATCCCCGTCTGTGTTTTGGGTCTCTAAGCGACTTCATGAAAATTTCATCGTTTTTGACACTTCTCAAAAAGACTGATTCTCTCT
>OZ022253.1:6843618-6848808 GCA_963978915.1 Caenorhabditis parvicauda | reverse complement strand
TTCCATCCAGAGTTCATATGAGCTACAAAAAACAAAGTTTCAGGTCAGAATCGCATATCGAGCACAAGCCCTTACTGGTCCAAGGAAAGACAGCAAGCTCTAAACGAGATGAAGTCAGAGAGAAAGTGAGAGATTTTCGTGTCAATTTTATTAGAATTAAATTTTCAGAGTGACTCAGTAATGGCGATAGTCCATGACAGGGATTTTCATCGTGTGCAACATCCCTCCGGGAATCAACAACCTGGTCGATCATCTAGACGTGTCGTATAAATCCGTTTTCCGACAACGACTACCACTATCCAATCTTCTTGTCTGCGTGAACAGGTTGGTGATGTGATCCGGAAGATGAGGATATGAATATCCATATGTCGACCCCAAACCGTGATTTTTCTTCTCCTCGATGACTCCAATTTTTTTCTTTTCGATCATAGAAAGTTTCCAGTGCCAGTAACGTCTTCAGTCTACTGTGTTTTCAACAAAAAAATTCCGAGACGCAGCTCTGAAGTTGGTTGGTTTGAAGTCGCCGAAACGCGGAACAATCAAAAATCGAAGCATCCGGAAAAATACCACAAACTCGGTGAGGATCTCTCTCTCTCTCCCCTCTCGCTCTCCCTCTCTCTCTCTCCCCATCTCTCTCTCTCTCTCTCTCTCTCTCTCTATCTCTCTCTCTCTCTCCTCTCTCTCTCTCTCATCTCTCGTCTCTTCCTCTCTCTCTCTCTCTCTCTCTCTCTCTCTCTCTCTCTCTCTCGTCTCTCTTCCTGTCTCTCTCTTTTTCTCTCCCCCTCCTTTCTCTCTCTCTCTCTCTCTCTCTCTCTCTCTCTCTCTCTCTCTCTCTCTCTTTCTCTCTTTTCTCTCTCTCTCTTTCTTCTTTTTTTCAATTTTCCTATTCCAGACAAACTTCCGAACAACCACTAGTGATGAACTTCTGCCAACCCAATGCTAAATTACCTGAGTGTCATCATATCGCCGTAGGATCTCTATTTTCGGGTATAAAAACAACGGGATGGTTTTATTTATGGTGAATAAAGTATTGGACAGTCATTGTTCGTCTTTAAAATAGCAAATTTTGATTCTCTTCACTTCTGAGACATCAAGTGTTAGGATACCTTCTGATTTTGTGTTTGTGACAAAAAACACAAAAAATGGAACGTGCTTGCCACAAACTAGACACGTGTGGCGTCACAGTTTCGGGCATAAATGATACCCTATGAACGTCAGACGGGTCGTCCCGGAGATCTGTCGCCAAATTACGGTCCAATGCCGGGTCCATTCACAGTCCTTCTGTGGCCCGGTCCATCTGTCGCCCATCTACAGTCCATCTGTGGCCCGGTCCATCTGTGGCCCGGTCCATCTGTTGCCCGATCCATTTATCGCCCGATCCATTTGTCGCCCCGGTCCATCTGTCGCCCATTTACGGTCTGCCAAAAGTTTTGGAGCAACTAGACTTGAAAACGTCACGATCTACACTCCTACAGAACGCTTCAACGGCACTTGAAAGCCACAAAAACACCACAGTTCAAAAGATATGTTTATTGTCACGGATACAAAGTGGAATATGGCAGTTTGGTAGTTGTTGGAGAATCGATGTGGAACCGTATTTGTCAATTGGAAGATTTTCTTATTTCGGTGTTCGAAGCTTTTTCTGCTGCTCTCGCTCCATTGAAGTGTCAGCGGGTTCGCACTCGAACGACATCTTCAGGGAGTCTGAAGGAAAGTTGTGAGAAAGTGGTGGAAAGTATATGAATTCGGCATTTTTTCTATATGAAATGAAATGTTAAGTTACTGTAACGAGTGAAGACAATTAAAATTCCTAGAAGTATGGCAACCGTGTCAGTATGTGTAGAAACGGTATTCCAAAAAGTAAACTTCTAACAGAAGGAAAGTAGTAAAAGTCGCATGAATATTAGGAAAAACTCAGCTAAAGTAAGATTTTCAAATTTTTTTCCCTTCCGTTCCTACAGTTCAAGTCTATGCAGACACAGCTTCCGCATTCTGTATCTACATGTTGAACGATGTCTATGACAAGTTCAAATGGTATCTGTATGACTCTCAAGGTGATCCATTTACGCATCTACTCTTTTCACTTCTCACCTGTTTCTCCAGCAATCGGAGTGACTAGAAGATACTGTAATACTGGTGGATTTTTTTCATATGTACACGGCGTCATTTTCCAGTTCACGACGTCTTGGAGTTGGCTTGAGATTTGAGAGAATGCCTGAGATGTGGTTAGTAAAAATTGAATTCGTCAATTCCAATGCGTTCTCTCAAAAAAAAATTCGCATTTTTGAGAAAATATTACAATCTAGTTTTAAGAAACCAATAATGGTTCATTGTCAATTTTTTGTTCTGATAAAATTCTGAAGAAACACGGAAAAATTAATTAAAAACTCACAAAAAAGTTCAAGTGACCATTTGGAAGAAGCCGTTGAGTACCATGGTATATAAGGAAGAGGTCTTTTAGAAGCAGAACAAAGAAAGGAATCACAATCTTCGGAAGACCGTCTCTCGAGCTATCCGCGCGCCACTGCGCGGCTTTCATCGTCGCTCGATACGACAGGAAATTCCCCGATGGATCCAGTTGATGTTGTAGGATCTCCAACTTGCTCTTTTGCACTCGGCACCACTGGAAGTAACTGTCAAATCGGTCAATGAACATCTGAGTTTTCTCCACTCCTTTCTGTCGCAGTAGGTCAAATTTATATTACTGTAGTTCGAGTTTAATCCTTTTTTGAAATTATCAGTTGACAAGTGAGTAAAATGTAAGATTGACTAATACTAAGGGACCAATCAGAATTCGAGTTCGTCCCGCCCCTCTATTACAATAGGAATCTTTTGAGCGTACCTATAGCGAGACTAAACATATCAAAAGGGCGATGCTTACCGTTTTCTTCAGTCTGCTCACTGCAGGAAGTGATAGGCCGGCTACAATGGCCATCATAGAGTTAAAGTTCCCAAGTTCGCAGCATTCTTTGGCAACGTCAATAAGGAACTCTACGACTTGAATCCGGTGTCTGAACTTTTTTGTCTAGCTCAGTCGGTAAAGCGTTAGGCACTAGGTTAGGCATGGGCATATTGCCAATCATTGGCAGTCGATTGGCAATGCCTCTTTTCCATTGCCAATAGCATCGGCAGTCGATTGGCAATGCAATTGACTTGGATTTCGATTTTTAGGTCCTCTTGACGTTAAGGATGGTGTTATAACAAACTGCATTGCCAATAGCATTGCCAATCGACTGCCAATCATTGGCAATATTCCCATGCCTAGGGTCGACCACGTCCGTCGAAAACAATTTTTGCATTTTCTCTTTTCATGTGCTTCACATCTTCACCGAACCTCCCCGGTTCGACTGCTGCCGTCAAACACTATTTTTGCTTTTTTCAACTCACTTCCGTTTTGTGTGCCGCAAGACTTCTACTGCTGCGAAACTGGAAAGTCGGTTGAACCAATCGATATAGAATGATATAGAGCTGACTCCTTTCTCTGTGTTCTGAACTATTCGCTGTTACCCTTAACAACCTTATCTCTCACCTTATTCCTTCCTATCTCTGCCAAGTCATCGTGCTCTAAACAATGAATTATCTCATCGACCCCAACCATGCTGAATCGTTCCAGTTCAATATGAGTCAACTGACGAGCTACAGTTTTCGAGTCCGGGCATATGTTGAGAAGACCCGTCTGAAATCGTCTACAGTGGAAGTACAGTTACAGTAAACTCCTCTCGAGAACAGTTGAACTACGACTACAGCAAACATTCAGAATAGAATTACAGTATACTCTTCTCGCGAACAGTTGAACTACATAAAGGCACAGTACAGTATCCTTTTTGGACATGTTCTTTTTGAGCTGCTTACACAGTCAAAATAAAGATAACTTTTTTCGAAGAACTCATGAAGCTAAGAGCTCAGGAAAAAAAGAATGCAGCATTTTCCCCGTTTTTCTGCTTCTCTGAGACAACCAGAAATTTCTTATCGAGACTCGTAAAGCTAAGCGTACAGGCAAACTAATGTGGCAGTATGTTACTATGCAGCTGAAAAACACCTACTCACCAACATATCAAACTGTTGAGGGCCATTCCGATTTTCTGCCAAGGTTTTTTGTAGGTTCACTACGGCTTTTTCATATCTCTCCAGTTTGTTGAGCTGAAAATTCATCATGTTAGGGTCTTGTTGAGTGTTACCATATTCCGCAAAGATGCTTGGATGTCTAGGACCTTCTGTTGGTACGTGTTGTCGACAGAGCAAAGTCGTAGGAGCTCGTTGAGTCTAAATTAGTAAAATTATCTACAATACTCATTGTTAATGATTCACAATTACTGAGTTTCAAAAAGATGTTCTAATCCCCAAGCACACTCGCAGTAAGAAATTCTACAGTAACCTCGAAACTTTTTCGACACCGTATGCAACTGATATCGTAGTTACAGTACCCCAAATCTTACCGTGTTCTCATGTACTCGCTCCTGAAGTCGTAAGGGATGTTGAGCGCCCACTCGGAGCAAAGTCGGAATATGTGAGCAAACATTTTACTCCGGCCTTCTTTCGCGAAATTACAAGCATCCGAGTTCTGAGAGAACATGCAATACTGTAATTGAGACATTTTGTAAGATAAATGTACAGTAACATTAATTTCATCTACAGCATGTTCCAATGTAATCTACTGTAAAAACCCAACCCGAAATTCTGAGTTAACTTTTTTGAAAGGTCCCATATTTTAACTCATCATACACTTGACTGACTTCAACAATGTTTCGTCCTAAGTGGTTGTCTATGAATAAAACAAAAGATGCTGTTTCTACGCATCAGAAATCATTTGGAAAAAGCAAAAACCGTTGGGCTAGAAACGAACCTGAACAATTTTCTGCATTAGTTCATTAGGTGGCACGAACGTTCGGATGTTGACCAGCAGTGCGAAGATGTAACCCGAATCCGGGCTGAAGTCCCTGAATGTGAAAAGGTTAATGGATATAACTCCAAAATTTTCAAAAATTAAAAACTACAAGGCACAAAACGGACCAGGCGTTGCCACCAACGGCACACACCGAGTTAAAGGTGATCGTTATCGATTAGACGCGTTGCACGCAGATTATATTGAACTCAAATTCGCTATAGGGCGCGTTCGCACATCAATACTTTTTTCATTCTTTTGTCCTATTTTTCTCATCTTAACAAGCGAATTTTTTTCGCCAATTGCTG
>OZ022253.1:6783618-6838618 GCA_963978915.1 Caenorhabditis parvicauda | reverse complement strand
TTCTGTTCAATCTTCTATGGTAAGTTTTTGATGCTGTTGAATCCCTAAAAATTAAGTTCTCAACTAGTCGAGACATATTTTAAAAGAAAATTAAATCTCTGTGACATAAAGACCTTATAATGATGCTAAGGCCCTAGCCAACTCCTAGGTAACGGGGTATGCATGAGACCTCTCAAGTATAATTATATCGTCGATACTCGTCAGAAAAAAGTAGAAGACGGAACACCTGCGTCCATTCAGCTACGCGTATAAAACGGACACAAGAAACCCAAACATTTACGAGTTTTCGGAAGTAAGAACATGGAGTATCATGGAGAATTACAAAAATGAGAGGGTTACGGTACTTTCACTAGGATTCTGCGATGAGAGGACGTCGCAGCATGACATTCATGGTAATTTTCTTTTATCGAACTACTAACACCGATGTTCTATTACTACTAACAATCCTTTCCTGCTAGCTTTTTAAAAGGTTCTCTTTAAAGTTCCCATTATTTTGTGTTCAAAACGGCTATTGCTGGCCGTCACGATGCTAATGAACTTTATTCTCAATGATAAAAATTGTTATTCTTAAAGCTTTCATCAAAAAAATTCTCAGTTGTTTTGAATTTTTCTTAACTGATTCCTAAATTACGATCGAAGACAACTTGAAAGATAATACTAACACCAAGGTTTTATCATTAGTAAACAGTTTTTCCTAGTAGTTTTAACCCAATTTATCAGTAAAGTTTTATCACAATCCTGTTGGTTTGCTGAAAGTTGTTGAAGCTCAAGTCAACTTTTCTTAACTTCTGACCTAAGGTGAGACGTAGCTGAATGTGTTTAGTAGGACAGTTTCCGCGTTTTTCTGTCGGAAGTAAAATGTTTTTATTCTTCACGAATGGAGTTCGAACCGGAAAAAGAAAAATAGAAAAATAGACTCACCGACGTTCTGGGCAACGTATTGTAGCATCTGGTGCCATTCTGATTCAGCATAGGCTGGCTGGTGGAATTCTGAAAGGCGATATTCTGTGTCGAAGGTACACACGCATATGAATAACCTTGAGTGTTACAAAGGTTGGCCGCGTGCCAGCTGATAACGTTTTTACCTTTTTGACACGTTTCCACACTTCCTCCAAGCAATAAGTGGATATATAGCCGCTCCGCAACCGCTTTGCTGACCTACCGCGCAGCGAACTCACCTCATTATTTCTTTGTTTTAAATGTTCACCTATTTTGTCATCTTTTCTCTGAAAGCTGTTCATCAAACGTTTGACCTCTACTCGGGTACGGTATTGAGGAGGGAATAAAAACGTGGGAACGTGAAAGCCTAATTCGAGGCGGCAATTCAAAATGTTCATCCAATGTTCAACCTCTCCTTGGGTACGGTATTAAGAAAAGGGTAAAGGTAAATGTGGAAACTTAAAATCGATTTAAAAAAATTGAGCGACTTTCCTAAACAAATTTCATATTAAGGTTGCAAAATTTGATGAATTCAAAATTAGAAACGGTAAAATTTGTAGAACCATTTCCAAGATAAAATTATGAGAGAAAAAAAAACAAGGAAGTACAAGAAAAAATAGGAAAAAAAATCCGACTCACCGAACAACAACATCTCCGGCTCGATGTGTGTTCGACAGTGTGGCCGAACAGAAAGAGCATTCCTCGATTTAACTGCCAACTGAACGAGCCCAAATGAAACTTTGTCTGGCTCTCTTCAGACCGTGGAAGACCCAATAATTGCGTTTCAGAACAGCCGAGTAGTCGAGAGAGAAAAAGTTCAAGTGATTACTTGCACGGGTTTGGACAAGGGTTTGGGGTTACACAGCCTTAGGTTTCATACTACGCTGGTTTTTAATCAGTTTTTGTAGATCAAACTACAGTAACCGTTACTATCACAAGAACATAGTTTTAGTTTCAGACCGCCCAAGAAGAAAATGAAAGAATAGGACAAAAATAATCTACAGAAACCGTTCTTGTTGGAAAACCTCAGGTTTGACCTGCATTAATCTCCCAATAAGGTCTCCAGACCACCCAAGAAGAAATTGAAGAGGTAGGTCAAAAATAAACTTTTAAAAAACCGATCAGGTTAGAAAACTTCAAGTTTTACCTGTAATAACTGCCCAATAAGGTTTTCAGACCACCAAAGAAAAAATAATGAAAAGATAGATAAAAAGCAACCTACAGTAACCATTCTATTTAGAGAACTTCATGTTTGACCTGTATAACCCACCCAACAACGTAATCAGATAGCTCAGAAAAAAAGAAAAGTAGATCACAAGCAAATTACAGTAATCAATTTCCACAGGACCCAAGCTATACTCACCGTCAGTCCATTAACCGGCTTGTTTGTCGGAAAGACCAGAAAATGATTAGATGGATTCGAACTTCTCGATCGCTTCTTCTTCATCGGGGACCAGTGCTGAAAGTGTTATCTTGGACTCTGGAGAACGACTTTCCAGTTGACACTGATGGACAGACGGTAACATTCACAACACGGATTTCGGGTTCCGAAAATTATACTTTGAAATGGTACAACTTACTGTGGAGAAAAATTTCTCAAAAATTTTCAGTTTTTGGTCTTGCAGCGCGATGCGAAAATGTTAAACCTTCGCCTGGAAGGACTTACTAGTTTCTACAAAAAAATCAATTGATGAGAGGCTGAACACCATGGTGCATATCTAGCAAAAAGTCTGACCGATTTCAAACGTGCGCCAGTCGCATTACTATTATAAAACGCACGTGTAACAAAAAATGTTTATATGTTTTCATATATATATAGATATATATATATATATATAGATGTCGGGGTATTTGTCTGACTATAAATGTGTGAATAACTCTTTTCAGAATTGATATTTTAGGTTGAAATTTTGTGACTAGATTACGAAAATTATGTGTACTTGGACTAAACTTTTTCCAAATTTCTACCTATCACGATACCGTAGTTATGACCTAATTAGTGCAAATTGGGGTCAATTTTCACGTGTCACGTACACCATGTTCAACATGTTTCGAACACGTGTTTCCAAAGCGCAGTGGCAGAGAAGTCGATTACAAAACTAATCGAAGCCCGATCATTTCCTGTCTGATCCCTTTTCTTTTGCTTTTTGTCTAACCGTACAAGTGTAACCTTCTGCTCTATAAAAAGTTTTAGCGATAAAAATACCGTGAAAAAATATTTTCATGCGCTTTGTCTCCCCGGGGGCGAAGCCCCCGGGATTAGAACAATATTTTTGTGCGGTTGGTCTCCCAGGGGGCGAAGCCCCCGGGAGTAGAACAATATTTTTGTGCGGTTGGTCTCCCAGGGGGCGAAGCCCCCGGGAGTAGAACAATATTTTCGTGCATTTGGTCTCCCAGGGGGCGAAGCCCCCGGGAGTAGAACAATATTTTTGTGCATTTGGTCTCCCAGGGGGCGAAGCCCCCGGGAGTAGAAAAATTTATCGTTCTCGGGGGAACCCAAGGGTGGAGCCCTCTGGAAGAGGAAAACTTGAAAGAAAGTAACTAACTAATACCATATGAATTATTTCCTGCGCTTGAGTTTACCGATAGCAAAGAGTACGAGCATCAAAAAAAACACGCAAAACGCCTGAGCGCAGCGAAGGTTCAACAGCTAGTTTTTGTAAAATGAGTACGGTAGGCCTACCCTAGGGTCGGGACTCTCGCAACGAACAGTTAGATCTTTGTGGATTTAAATTATTAATCTTACTTTCAGTGCATTGAAATTAAAGGCGCATTACTTAATCGTTTTTGTGTTTCAAGGCGAAACTGCTACAGTAATAAGTAACCGATTTACGGAGGTCAGACTTTTTTACAGGTAGAGGAAGATATGTGCACCATGATCAGAATTCAGCACACGCGTCGCCACGCCGCATCGCATCTCCCAAAAAAAATGATCTAGTCACTGTGTTTTGATGACCACACTCTCGCATTGAAAATCGATCGTCATTCGGCTCTCTTTGCTTTCACCAAAAAACGTCCAAATTTGGTGACATTCACGCTGTCTGATTCAATTTTGGGACCCGACAACACGCGTTGGTATCAAGTATGAGGATGCTAGTGAGTTTTTTCATTGAACCCCAGCCTTTTTCCTTAAGCTTAAAGTCATTTTTCCCACCAAGGTCCAGTTTTCCCTTACCTCTAAACAGAAATTGACCTTCATTCACATCCAGAGTTGGGACCGTTAAGGGCTTTTTGCCTGAGGTTCTGAACCGAGCGTTTCCTATTTGAATTCTAAGATTTATGCACAGCGGAACTCCGATTTCACATTCTTCATGGCAACCAGGTAGTTTCGAGAAAAGCAGTTTCGTATTCTCTCTCTCTCTCTCTCTCTCTCTCTCTCCCCCTTTCTCTTCCTCACTCTATCAACAAAAAAACAGTCTCCTTTCTACAACACATTATACATGATTCGATGTGAGAATCGATTCTTTATTGCCATCTCCACTCTTTTCACGCGTTTAGTGCACATAAAGTGATTTTTTGGGCTCATTCAGTTGGCTTTGGGCTCAGGCTATGAATCACTAGTCTGTGGTTTTGAGCTGTTCTGGGTTGAGAGCTCCGATTCATGTTAAATTCGGACTGTGACCTATCGTAGTGAGCTTGAACTTGTTAGTATAGCTCACACATATAACCAAACCTATTAGCTTAAACCTTGAGATATTCAAGCTGGGTTTTATTTCTGACCTCTAACCTAAGCAGTAGATAAGATTCTCTCTCTCTCTCTCTCTCTCTCTCTCTCTCTCTCTCTCTTTCTCTCTCTCTCTCTCTCTCTCTCTCTCTCTCTCTCTCTCTCTCTCTCTCTCTCTCTCTCTCTCTCTCTCTTTCTCTCTGTCTTCAGCGCACATCTCCCTGTTTACTGCTTGAAGGTGTATGAACTCTGGTCACTCCAAAAAATCCTCACTGTCTCGCTAGCTCTCGCGCGTCAGCAGTCTCACCATCTGCCACACTCTCTCACCCATCCGCATGCAGTATTCTCTACAGCAACTCGCGATTTTACTTTCAATTTTTGTGAGGAATGTTCGAACTTTTTGATTTCGAGCGCTCGTTAGTGACAATAACGTTGCAACGGAAGGTCAATCTGAGGATCTTGCTAAGACTTCTTGAGCCCTTTTCTCTACTCGTTTTTTCCAACCACAAGAACCTCATTCGATCCGAGATTCACAGAAAGCTACCATAAAGAATCTTTAATGGAGAGCCGCTCGTCGCTTTTCCTTTTTTTCCTCGAAAAGCTCTCAAACGAGGACATCGTATCTCATTTATTAGGAGAGAGAGAGAGAGAGAGGACTTCCTAAGAGTTGGCTGATGATTATTTACATATTAGAAACACGTACGAGAGGTTCTTTCAGAAGATTTCATTCATAAACAAGTGAGTTTTCGTGTCTTTCTCTCATTCACGGTCTCTCTCTCTCTCTCTCTCTCTCTCTCTCTCTCTCTCTCTCTCTCTCTCTCTCTCTTTCTCTCTCTCTCTCTCTCCCTCCCTTTTCCTCCCACTCAACAAGGAAAACCCTCCGGAACGATAGAAATCCTAAGATTAGCTTCATTTTATGAGCAATTCGGCGAACGAGACATGCTCAGATTTGTACCTAATTCCATCTACCGGAACACTAGGGTCGTAGGGGCTTCGAACCCCAAAACATGTAAATCACGATTTTCCAATCTTCAAAGACATAAATTTTCTCCCACATTTTCGTTTAATTTACGGGTTCCACTTGATAAATGGCAGAATTTATTGAAATTTGCTGCTTGAAAGATGGTTCTCTCTCAGTCTTTCCAATGCTTTCTTCGGTCTTGTGTTGAATACATATTGAGAGAGAGAGAGAGAGAGAGAGAGAGAGAAAGAGAGAGAGAACGAGAGAGAGAGAGAGAGAGAGAGAGAGAGAGAGAGAGAGAGAGAGAAAGAGAGAGTATAAGAGATTACCCGTCAAATCTCATAGATCAAGTTTCTACCTGAATTTCAAAACTTGTTTTTGTCCTTTCTTGGAGGTTTATGAACTGAAAGAGGGCAGTTTTAAATATGGCTATAGCAGCTTCGTGGCTTTCGTGCTTTGAATTTCATTGTGTTTGACTCCACTTTTCTAGGTTACTAAGGTTCTCCTTCCCTCTCTCTCTCTCTCTCTCTCTCTCTCTCTCTCTCTCTCTCTCTCTCTCTCTCTCTCTCTCTCTCTCTCTCTCTTTCTCTTTCTCTCTCCCATTCTCCTTCCCAAGTACAGTAGTCATCGTTGGTCACTTTCATGGGTCAAAGACCTTTCAACGAACGCGGACATAATGATATACGATCCTAGACTTCCTAGAAGCAAACTATGATGCTCATTACTTGTTTGGACGCTCGGATTAATTTTCGAGGTTGATGCTCCGGATTGATGTTACTGTAGGATCTTGGAACACGGGTACTATATGATTCAGTCATTCGGATACTGTAGCTTAGAACTGAGATATTGTATTTTGTCTCTGACCGTCAGCCCTCTCTTATCATTCTGGCGTGCTATTTATCGAGAATCATTTTTTCAGAAACACGTACACTGCTTCGGTTCTCGTCCGAAATCTTTCCGGAAGCGTAGAAAAGGTGGTAAACGCGTGAATCTGTCTGAAGCCGAAATGACTGGTAGGAGAGCTTCTTCGGTCACAGCACAAATAACTCGACAGGCGAGGTGAGGAGAGAGAGAGAGAGAGAGAGAGAGAGAGAGAGAGAGAGAGAGGGGGGGGGGGAGAGAGAGAGAAAGAGTGAGTGAGTGAGAGAGAGAAAGAGAGAGAGAGAAAGAGAGAGAGAGAGAGACAGAGAAAGAAGGAGAGAACAGTCCTATTACAGGCGTTTTTCAACAGCCATCGCACCTACGCTCACAAAAATCGAGCCAGTCGCCATCCTACAAAAAGTTGAAACGGTCAATTTGAAAATCAACACAATAGAACAAGTAAGTTTGGACTAGAGAATAATACAGGCGCGGATAGTTGAAGAAGTGTAGTTGGGAATGGCAGTTTTCATCGAACTAATAGACGCAGAGGAAAGAATTTCAGTTACAAAGAGCAGTAGAGCTGTATGTTATGAAGAACAGTGTTCACTTCGAGCCAGTCGAATTCGATGTTTTTGACAAAGAAGGCTACAGGATTATGCAAGGTTTCGTTTGTTTATAAAAATTGGAGTAAACTTCTGGAGAGTTAGTTTATGAAAAGAGACAGACAGATGGAGGGAGAGACAGGGAGAGATATAAAAAGAGGGAGACAGGTAGAGCGAGCGAGAGAGAGAGAGAGAGAGAGAGAGAGAGAGAGAGAGAGAGAGAGAGAGGGAGAGAGAGAGAGAGAGAGAGAGATAGAGAGATCTTTACTGAAATTGTTCAGCTTCCCTCTACCCGGAAGAAATTGTTCTATCAGAAGGTGGACGTAAAATATGTGAAGTCACTCTTATTGATAGAGACGATTCGAACAACTTTTTGAAGATCAAGCATCCTGTATCAGGTATATCTCAATATGTGTTACAATAAAAAGGGTTACTGTAGCCATGTAGATTCTGATTACTGTAGCATCTGGAAAACAACGAGGCTAGTATGCAAAAGTGAGGAAAACAGATCGATGTAATTTGCTATGGTTACAACAGAGTTAATGTTACTACCCTCTGCAGTAGATCAAAAAGTTACTGTTTCCAGCAAGCACTTCTACTTACTGTGGCTGTTCTTGCAAAAAGCTCAAAAAGTTGATTAAAATGTGTCCTACTCCGGAACGCACCCAATTTCCTTGTTTAGTTCTTATTTAGGAATGACCGTCTACGAACTTCGCGAGTTGGGAGGTACCATTGTGATCCAAACTAACACGGATGATCTAAAGGGGTACGGTAGTTTTTTTTTGCAAAAAATGAAAACGTGAAAAAGGTCAAAACCAATATTCTGGAATTATTTCATTAATTCTGGATTATTCCAACAATAATTTTAGCTTACTGTAAAACAACAACTATCGACTTTCAGAGCAAGAATAATGACGCAAACAGGCGGTTTGAGTTCTCTCTGCATGTCCTGTGGGTGTTCTTTCACCAAAGAGAAGTGGTCTTTGTTCACCCAGGACAGATGCATCGCCATGGTGCAACCGAAGAATTCCTTCTTCTCCGAGAACTCGATTAGGATCGACTGGACCAGTGACAGTAATGTTGAAATACGCTTGATAGCTGTTGCATTCGGTCTTGTACAAATGGTTCGCGAAGCTTTTCCTTCTCTCATGCACATAGTCAAGGAGTACAGTACTCGGAATAACTAAATCAGTGTTCGGCATGTGGCGGTCACCAAAATGACATGTGGTTCTAATAATTTGTAACTTTTCGCTTTTCACCTAACAAAACGGTAAAACTACTAGAATATATGACGAAATAAGTTCTTCATGTACCCTTTAAAGTGCGGGAATTTGATATTATATAATTTATCAAACTTTTTCAAATTCTTCGAAATCACGCTTAAAGAGATTTCGCTGGACCGGTTTCACACCTTATATTACCCAACTAAAGTGCCTTCTGCATGACAACATAATGGTGTATTATACGCAATGCAGACCTGATAATATCATTCAGAGACCGTGCTACAAAGACGGGAGTGAGGAATTTGACACATCATAAAATGGTTAATTTCACAGTGTACTTGGGTATCCAAGAGTTGGCTCTTCACAAAAGCTGTTCTTCCAACCTAACCCAGGCTTCTTATAAAAGGAAATAACTGTTTGCTGCAGATTGCAGATTGAGATTAATACATGACGTCATGACCGCAGGTTTTTACAGCGTGTCAAATTCCTCACTCCCGTCTTTCTAGGACACCGTATCATTCAGTAAATATTGCCAGATTCCGTGAATGTATTCTTGCCTTGTTTTCAAACTTTGTACTCATATCAATAAACTTACTTTTTGCCAAACACTGCTAGCTGAAGTTTTCATCTGGAATGAGTGTTTCCTTATCGGAGAAAAGGGATGAAACGGTGACGGAGAAAATAATAGAGGGAGTTGGAAAATATAGATTTCCTTATCATTCGTTGAACACTAGGGAAATATCCGAAAATATTTTAGCCAGAAAAATCTCGAAATTAGGTGTACATTTTGTGTTTTTAAACGAATTTCTTTCTTGTTTCTGATTTTCAGTATGTCTTTGTTAAACGAAATTCATCGATTATTCATTACAATCAGCTCTGGAGAAACATTCCTATCTATGAATTTAAAAGAGAAAAAGCTGCGAACAGATGTACACCACCTAGAAGCAACATGTGGGAAACACCAATAACATGGTGTGCAATCAACTCGGAGTGCACCCGAAATGCAATAACGCTGGTGAAACTCGCCACATTGGTATCGATCACTCAGTTCAAATTGAGAAGGTTCTACTCGAAACGCGTAAAAGTGGTGACAATAACGCTGAATACGGAATAAATCTCGAGAAATCCCTTGAGGATGGGAGTGGGCATTACGTTTGAAGTGCCCTTCTAGAGGATCATCGAGGGGGAAAACCTTTTCAATTTTTCAGGAACACGAGCAAGAAAATCTGAATAACTTAAGAAAATATGTTGTTGGTCTAATGGAAATGAGCGAGAAGCCCAAGGGAGTATGTGAGCACATGAGTACAACTCAAAAATGCATGCTGAAAACAAAGATTTTTCGAAAGAGTGTTTAACTAACCAGAAGTTTTTTTAAATGTCAACACCAATCACTCGATAAAATTTTATAAAGCGAGACTTTGACCCATAAAATGAAAAATCACAACAGGAAATTGGCAAAAAAAATTAATTAATTTTGTGCTTTTCGAGATAAGCCTTTGCTTCATCAATTTCCTCCAGAAGAAGATCGCGCTCTTCAGCACAATCGTTGAATGTTAGAACGCCATAAATGACAGATTGGGCAGCGTATAACTGGAAAAATATGAGTTCGTTTGAACTTTTCTACTGAAAAAAATAACAGAAATGGAACTCACTCCGAGAAAGAAAACGGCAAAGATTGGAGCCTGAAAAGTGATTTCATTTCTAGTAAAATCTCAAAACTCACGTAGCGAAGCACGAACTCATAATCTTCATTTACGAATTGTGGCTTCGAGATTGCTCCAACGATATATAGGATCCAGGGTATGATAAGAATTGTTATTTTGAAAGTATATAATGCTAGTTGTGTTGCCATTATTTGCAAAAACAGACGTTCTTTTCAGAGAATAAAAGAAACTGTGCTGATGGAAAAATAAAGTGTGTCGATTTACGCGGAGTCTCGTTTAGACCACAACGACTACGGTGCGCCCTCAGAAAATATTTTCATTTTTCTCTTTTTTATTTTAGGGCCTAAGCATTTTGTACTGTTTTCATATTGTTTTCCGACAGTTTCAACTCGTAAAGCGTGTCGTGAGTCACTGTCATCCTTCAAAGTATAATATCCCACATACTGTTTTTTTGGCGTGATTATATTTTGAATTTTCAGAACATGGGAAAGCCGAAGGGACTCCGTACGGCTCGTAAGCTTCGCAAGCACCGTCAAGACCAGAGATGGTGTGACAAGGCCTACAAGAAGGCTAATGGTGGCACCAGATGGAAGGCTAACCCATTCGGAGGAGCCTCCCACGCCAAGGGAATCGTTCTTGAGAAGATGTAAGCTTTTGTTTGATATTAACGCTGTGTTTTTCTTATTACTTCTACAAACTCAAGACATTTTATATTTCAGCGGTGTTGAGGCTAAGCAGCCTAACTCTGCTATCCGCAAGTGTGTCCGTGTGCAGCTCATCAAGAACGGAAAGAAGATCACTGCTTTCGTCCCAAATGACGGTTGCTTGAACTTTGTTGAGGTAAATTTCAATACTATTTTCAGATATTTAGATCTATGAACTTATTTAATTTTAATTTACAAATATCGGTCTAACCGATCACTAAATATTGATTGAATTATGCTTATAGAAGCGTAACTGTTGTCACGACGATTATAATAATGAAGTGATATAAAAGTTGAAAATAATTTTCTCAAATATTCAAGTCGCTTTTTTTTAAGGAAAACGATGAAGTGCTCGTATCTGGTTTCGGTCGTTCCGGTCACGCCGTAGGAGATATTCCCGGAGTCCGTTTCAAGATCGTCAAGGTTGCCAACACTTCCCTCATCGCCCTGTTCAAGGGAAAGAAGGAGAGGCCACGTTCATAAATTTCTTGTTGTTGTTACATAAATGGTTTACAAGTGATTGTCGAAGTTCCGAACTACTAACTGGATTGAGTTTTCCTTACTGACTATCTTTTCTTACGCGGTAAATTGTTAGGAAGTTATTTTTTCTAAACGGAGAATGATCAGTCTTCAGAAAATGGCGGATTGTTCCATGCGTGAATTCGATTCGAGTTTTCGCAGTGATGTTGAGCGGTCATTTGAAGTTGAAGATGAGAACGATGATACCCAGAGACGTAACGCGATTGCTTTCAAAAGTCTCCAGATTGGTTTGATTTC
This sequence comes from Caenorhabditis parvicauda, assembly GCA_963978915.1. NCBI lineage: Eukaryota > Metazoa > Nematoda > Chromadorea > Rhabditida > Rhabditidae > Caenorhabditis > Caenorhabditis parvicauda. The sequence goes on along the minus strand of OZ022253.1, from coordinate 6,827,223 downwards.
GAATACTGATGAGAATAGTGTTTTTTTGCTTAAAAACTAGATTAAAACCAGTGGTCCATATATGTTCAGTTACGCTCATTTGGGCTTGAAAGTATTGATTCTGAACCATGACGATTCCGTTAACTTCGACAGAAAAATGATTTTCGGAATATTCCGGTCAAAGCGTTAACTGTCTTGGTTAAACGTAATTCTTACTTCGAGAAAACTTTGAAATTGCGTGCCATGAATGGCTGATAGACACCACTTTTGAATTTACTATTTTCCTTTTAGTTCATGCTTCCATAGCCGAGAAGCTCTACGCAGAGCTGTACCGCGTGTCCATCGGCGAGTACAATGTCGCGGGTAGCAATGAGTTGTCAGTCGACATGTGGCAAAACCTTTATAAGGTTCTTCTGCGGGAAGAAGAGCGTAGCAGAGCAATGATCGCCGGCTCTTCAATCACTACCAAAACTAGAAAAATTGCCATAGAAGCTGTGCAACTCGCGGATATCATGTTTTGCTTCACATCGCTCTCACAGTCGGAAGTCTTCGCAGCTACGAAGGTGAGGTCTTCAAATTTTGTTTTTTGTGTCTCCTTAAAGAATATTTCAAACTTTGAAATTTGAATTACTGTAGGATTAAGTTCAGTGAATATGCATGAATTGCATTGCGATAACACTTTAACCTGAAGTCTACACCTCGATTTACGAATTCAGGACGAATCACTGTTGAGCCATCTCATCATCGAGGACATTGAGTTCCGACGGGTCTACGTAAGTTTCTTCATGAAAAATCTCCTAAAAACCTTTTTAGGCCCTTTTGTTGTGGAGTGAGAAGGCTATCAGCGAACAGCAACTGGAACTCGGTATCACAGAGAACGTTCAGACTATCTCGAAGACCAGAAACACAAGGTTATTATTACATTATCAACAATGAAAATTAACATTAAGTTAGAAATGAAAGTCGTTTTTTGACAGAGAAACAAATTTTTCAGTTTCTCAAAAATTCAATCAGTATTAAAAATTTAACGAAAGTTCCAGAGTTTTATAAAATACAATTTTGCAAAATGATACTGAAAAATTTTGAAAAAGAAGTAAAAATAGGTTCTGTAACTGGTATGATTCAACATAACACATCATCATCACTAAACTTTAAATGCAAAGACAATTTCAGGGTAGATTCGATCATGGCACTCACTTCGTCCCGGTTTGGCAACAAGACCGCTTCTATCGATCCTGATGAGCCTGGAACCATTGAAGACAAGAAGACCGAAACATTCGTCCACGAAACGATCTATCAACTCATAAGATGTGGCGAAATTAGCAAAGCAACAGAACTCGCAGCGAATGTTGGGTTACACACATTGGCAGCACTTCTAGTTCACCAACAAATTCTGAGGTTTTATATGGATTTTTGATTCGCTTGTCAATAATATTTTCAAAACCGAAGTGAGTATCAGTAAATCTGACGCACATAAAAAATAGAAAAATTGGGATGTGCGAACAATCTTAATTTAAATGCATTGCAATAGAAAAATACAGTATTGATATTCTATAGAGCAGTTTCCGTCAAAAACGGGTTGTCTGAGAGGCTTGATGATCAATCGAATCGAATCTTTATAAATAAGTATCTTTCAGAACGCCAAGTGAGCTCCCACTAGAACCAACAGTCGACCACAAGACGCCACACAAGAGACAAAGAAGAGCCAAGTATCTCAAAATGTTGGATCTCCTGATCGATGCTTCCGAGGTTCGCGTTGAGAAGACAAGACTCCAAATTTGAATTCCAGAATCACAGCAATGAAAAAGGAGAGTATCTTCTGATTTTGAGTGCACTTCGTGGTCGTGTTCAACCTCTTCTGGATAACTCGAATACGATCGTTGAGAAGGTTTGGGCATATGCGAATGCAGCTTTTATCGCCAGGTATCGAGTTCATAAGACTTTCCTTGTACCTTTCATCTTCCAGAATCCTGACCGCAGAAGGCGCTCTAACAGAGGAAGAAGTTAACATATTGTTCAACACTCCACTAACCGCAACTTCTATTCTTCATGAGCTCATCGCGGTAAGCTTTTTATGAATTTACTGAGAAGTTTAATGAATCATGGTACCAAGTGAAAAGTATTGAAAAAACCCTGAAAGCGATTTATCAGCGAAAGTATTTTGTGTCAGGTTTTTTTATATTGTGTCAGGTTTTCAATTTTTAATGAATTCGGTGGAAACTAGAGAATTGACTTTCGCGAAGTTCCATTCCTATTTAAGAGCCCCGCGGAAGTCCAAAAGACTACTCCGCATTGTTACAGGAAAACAAGCGAACCCGTGGGGTGACGATCCTGTTCGAATTGGCCGACGCTCTGCTCAACGATGACGTCGACCAGCTCTTCAAATTGGCGGCCAAACGGGTCAATGGTTACATCCCAGCACAACAGAACTGCAGAGTCAACCCCTTGGAACTCGACTTGTTTTTCCACTTGTGCGTTCTACAGTACCTTCTTGGATATGAAAGAAATGTGAGTACTTATGGAATCAAAATGACTGAAATAACATCTTTCAGAAGTATGGAGATTATGTCGTGACCGCTCAATTCGATGACCTCAAATTGCGCCAAGGCCAGACGCCACACAGAAGCATGGCACCGTTTTTGTCCAGATTCTTGCCACCATCGGAAAAAGATGCACAGATTATGGACACGATGAAGTGTATGTTTTTGGAGAATTTCTCATCTAGACCGATTACCATAATTTTGAGTACTGTTGAATGAAAACAGAGTTAGAGAGAGAGAGAAAGTGTTCAACATTGAAAAAGACTGATTTTTGAAAGGCTAGAAAATTTCAGTGATCAAAACCGAAGAAGAACGTACAAACATGATGTCAGCCATGAAGTCAGCTCAACTTGATTTTGGCAGATATGCGTGCTCTCATATTGTCAATGTGAGAAAATTAGATCAGGTAAATTTTGAGTTCTTCACCCTCTTCTGCGAGAATTCGCTAGTAATTCACAGTCGGATCCCAGGACTGGTATCGTTCAGTTCGTTTTTGAGAATATCTACATGGACAAATCCTGATTGTAAACGTTTCCGTCAGTATTTTACAGAATGAATTCAGGAGAAGTTGATCACACTCGAAGAACAAGTCGAAGAATGGAATTGGCTGCTGATTGGTGGTCGCGAAACAGTTCTACCAGCTCTCGAAGAAGCCAATCGATTGCTGAGAAAAGCTCTTACTAGTGGTTCGTTCTCTATAACTGTGGCGATTGCACTGAATCGGTAGAGGAACCTCGTGTTGGTCGGACTTTACTTGATTACAATTCGGAATTTAACCTTCCTTCAACTATTCATAAAGTTGACTAAAACCATTCTTCCAGAACCATGGAAAGAAGTACTGGCACGAGAAGTCATCAGAAGAGTGATAAACTGTAATCTAGCCGCTGAACTCGCTGACGTGGCAACGGTTGAAGTGGAAGACGACGATGCCGAAGTTCTGTCACTGCTCGACGAGGTGCTCGACGGAAGTGTCCCAGCCCCACCACCTATGTCTTCGATCACTTTAGCACGAGTCGAACAGGCATCGAACGAGTTCGTGACACACTTAACATTTATGGTGAGTGTATGAATAGTATAATATGAATTTTCTGAAAAAAAAACTCTACTTATAATTGTTTTCAACATATGTTTCAGGACGTCTTCAACCTCTGTGTCGCCATTGCAACCAAACTTCGTCTCGCCATGTCTTACGAAGCAATCACGGCTGAAGAACTGGCTCTTGGTGCACCAAAGGTGTCCACCAAGGATGGTGACGTTGACTGGCAGGCGACCCTGAAGTTGAGAGCACGAGCCGAAGCCATTCTGAGAGAAGAAGCAGCAGAACGGAGGAAGATTGATATTCAGCGAAGGAATATGAATGTGATTCAGTATGTTCAGGTATGGTAACGTTTTACAAGAGAATGTTTTTCCTTCACCTTAAAAATGGCGTAAGTGAAAAGTCTGATATTGTATTTGAAATTAAAGTTGAAGTTTTTTTTTAACTCCGAGAGAATAATGTTGCAATTATAATGAAGTAAAAAAAAGGTGCTGTAACTAAATGGTTTCTTCAACATTTTTCTTCAGAATGCAAAACGAGAGAAGTTTCTCGATAAAATTGAGATATGTCAAATCTGTGCAAATTTAACTGTAAAAATTGATTCTAGAACATTCCAGAACACCCTGCCGCTGCTGACTAGTTTGATGACAAACCTTGGCTGGAGAGCTGAATACTTCTTTTCTCAGGAGGAGGCCGACTCGGCTCGATTCAGAGAACACAAGCTAGATCTACACGCAATCCGAAACAAATTCATCCCGAAGTTGTTGTCGATCGTGGCCAAGGCGTGCAGCATTGTGGATCAGATGTCGGCGTTTTTCGAGTTCTTCGATGCACTGGATACGGAAGACATTGGTCTCAACAGAGAAGAGGTTACTTACTTCTTCTTCAGTTACGTCAGAGATCCAGTGTTCGCGTTGTCATGTGACGGCGTGGATCAGAAACTCACAGATTAAAACCGCTGTATTTGTTTGAATTTGCTAAGAGATGGATTGAAATAATTTCTAGCAGTTTCCAACCGAACATACGGCAACGTTTTTATATAATTTTTTTTAATTGAAAAATGAAGATCTCTCTAACCTAACAAACTTACAGATGGTTCATGTATACGAATCCATTTCGGACTTGATCTCAAGTGATCATGGAGAACAGGAAGAAATATTCCAGTAAACCCCTCATACAACCTCAACAATTAATATGGTCTCTATCAATTTTATGGGTTTATTGATTCCCCTGTCCGCGTGTAATTTGACCAGTTTGTTGTATTTCCATCAGTGACTCTATTTTGTATTTAAACGTCACTTGTTTTAATTGTGAATGAATTTGCGTATTGTATCGTGCACTGTACCTGAGCTACAGTAACCGACTCGAATTTCCACGTGATCCTTTTTCCATTTCTACCCATGATGACCAAGAAAATAACATGGAATATCGTGGCCATATTTTCATTTTGTGAGTGATTTTTAGTAAGACACGTTAGTTGACGAGAGATTTACAGGTCTCTCAATCCTGATCCCTTTGATTGGTCTGCTCATAACCTTCAGAACCGCGTGGAAGCGGAGCAAAAGAAACGATAAAACAAGACTACGACAGAAGTTTGAAGTCAAGTGAACGATGTCAATAAAAATGATCTTGGTCTTTCCGCGAGAAACCCTTCGAAGTAGAATTACAAATACCTGTGGTCAAACTTCAGATACAGTAACTTTAAAAACCGATTCTGAAATAATTTATTCACTTTTCTAATCAGACAGGCAAGAAGAACTACGATATGATCGTTACCAGTGTGTAATAAATAATAGTATTCACATGGGTTTCATCAAATTTACAGGATAGGGGTAACACCTTGCTTAATATCGACATTCCGTGAATTACATACAGAAACGAGAGAAATGCTTAGTGGGAAGAATTGTTAGGAATGAAGCTACGTCCAAAGAGATACGAACGGAGTGATCTTTCAACCCAAGAATCTCAGGAATTCACACAACATGAAGTCATTGATTCTTCAGATATAGAAAACCTTGCGTCATGAGGAGAAAAATGTCTTTCGTTTATCTCTGTGTTTAGCTAACGTCACTCATAAAACGACCAAACTACAATTTTTCTGATGTTAAAACCTTTGCAAGTTATTTTCATGGGTTGGGAAGCTAAAAATCTAAAATACAGGAAAGAATTAAGGGAGGAGGAAGGTTACTACCGCGCAAAAGTTTAAATCTTTTCTTTTAAAGCTATTTTCATGGAAAGAGGGGGAAATTTTACTCGTAGGATATCTCCGAGTCGTTGGAATCGGCTGGAGTATACCAGGCTGCCATTTCTTCAAAATCTTCAGGCTCACCGTTGATTTCGATCAAGGAACGGAGTTGTTTTTCAGTCTCTTGTAGCTGCAAAATTTATATTAATGAAAATTCGCAAATCATAATATGTTTTCCGATTTCACACACCTCGGCAAAGGCACACATATCTAGCAAAAAGTCTAACCGATTTCAAACTCGCGGCAGTCGCATTTTTGTAAACTGAGTACGGTAGGGTCGGGACTCTCACAACGAACAGTTAGATCTTTGTGGATTTAAATTATTATTCCTACTTTCAGTCCATTGAAATTAAAGGCGCATTACTTAATCCTTCATGTTTTTCGAAGCGAAACTGCTACGGTAACTAAGAAACCGATTTACGGAGGTCAGACTTTTTTACAGGTAGAGGAAGGTATGTGGTGTGTTTCACCCCATTTTTTTTTCGAGTTGTATGTCAATGTTAATCTGATTTCTAGAAGGGGTGTAAAGACTTCACGGACCTGCCGTACAACTCCTGTTTATTCATAACGCTTCTTAAAAAATGATTCGTTGCGAAACACTTCACATCAGCTGATTTCCAAATACGACAACGCAAGCGGCCAGCGTCAAGGTCATATCAAAAAAACTCACGCAATTGGCGAGTAGAGCTTGGTCCAAGTTCAATGCAAGCTTCTCGTATGCGCGTACCGGTTGACCTGTTCTCAACAAGACTTCGCCGAGTGTTAAATCCAGCTTCGGCTTCATGGTGTAGTCTGTTCGACACTTCTGGAATGATGTATAGGTTAGAAGTCAAATTGGTGCCGAATGCCACCTCTTAGAGCTTGAGTCAGTAAAAAGTCGGCATTGGTTTCTGTAAAACCAAGAAGGATCTTGAACAGATGTTTTCACGGAACTATGGAAATTCAGCGTTTTAAGTCAATCTTTAAAATTCACCTTCAAGAATTCAACCAAAGGTCCGAAGCCCTTCTTGCATTGTGGCAAGGACAAATATTGTTTGACAAGAAGAAGGATAGCATCCAGAAATCGTGGTTGTTGTTCGATACACTCCTTCAGGAGTCTGATCGCTTTCTGAAATTTACAAGTGAAACTTTTCATATTTGAGTACTTGTGCTATCTCTTAAAGAAACAGATAATACCTAAAACACGAGTAAACTGAAACTCATAGGAAAGACCAAACATACCTCATTTCCAGTGACTCCCTTAGCTCTGAAGCTGATTCTAGCGAACGTGTATTTGGCGAAAACAGAATGCGGATAGAGGTTCAGATAGGCTTGGGCCAGTTCACGAGCCTCGTTTTTCCTGAAGAGGTATTCGAATTTAGAAGAAACTAACACTCCACAATATTGTCTGAATATTAAAATGCTGAAAAACGAACACTCTGACACATAAATTTGATAGTTTTTCCTGATTTTTATGAATATTAAGTTTAAATATCTCAGAGATAGTAAATCATCTGAGTGAAAACAGTCATTGCTTCTTCAACTTTTTGAGTTTTTTCATTCAGAATTAGAAGAATCTCACTTTTCGTCGCGCATGTACATGTCGATGAGAACTTCACGAAGATCTGGATTCTTGGTATCGTGGGGAGTAGACTGTCTGAGTATATGGATGGCTTGTGGTCTCATTTCTGAAAATTCAGAATCGAGGTTGTTACAAGTGGGCGTGGCCAACTAGTCTTAAGGCACTCCGGAAAAAAAAGAGGCGTTACATTCCCGTTTCAACACAAAACTTACTCGCCATCTCGAGACCGAACGCAAGAGCCATGACTGAATAACTTTGTTGAGTGATGGAACAGTATGCATGAGCAAGGTTGTTGGCGTTCTGAGCCAGTGAAATGATGAACTCGCCATTATCTGTAAATTTGGCATTATCTCCAAAACTTTGAGTGGACCGGCATCGGACCGTAAATGGGCGACTATCGTCCCGGACATATGTAGCCCAATTACAGTCTAATTCCGGTCCATTAACAGTCCATCTGTCGCCAAGTTGTATGAAAAATGTAAGGGAAACTCTGGTAAATGAAATGACATTCATATGAGTTGAAATGAAACTTATATGAATTGATATAATTCGAAAACGTGACCGAGGTCAATCTCATTTCACCTCATATGAATCTCCCTTCTCATATCAATGTGATTTCGACTCATACCAATGTGATTTGGACTCATATGAATCTCCCTTCTCATATCAATGTGATTTCGACTCATACCAATGTGATTTGGACTCATATGAATCTCCCTTCTCATATCAATGTGATTTCGACTCATACCAATGTGATTTGGACTCATATGAATCTCCCTTCTCATATCAATGTGATTTCGACGCATATGAATTTGATTTCGGTTCATATCAATGTGGTTTGGACTCACATGAATTTCCCTACTCATATTTATGAGTTCTATTTAGGCTCATATGATTGCGCCATCATCTAATATGAAAATATTTTTCTCTCAATAATTTATTGGTAGAAAACAACAATTATCAATGTATAAAGTCCGGCGTCATGATTCGTTAAATTCTTGCTCGTCTTCTCTTCCGAAGTTTCTTGACGTCGTGCTGCAATAAAAGCTTTGTTGAAATTAAACATAGAAAGTTTTCGTTCTCCATTATCATTTTAGAAAGGAAGTATTGTTGCTATTAATTTCGTAGGCTGTCGATACCACCATCACAATAACGCTGCATTAACAGATTACAAACTACATATAGAATGTATCAAGAGCAAAAGTATATACTTTGTTTTAAGCGCAATTTCTGTTTTTCGAAGCGGAATTTCTACGACGATAAGTATCAAATTTTGTGGCCATTTGCAATTTATGCAACCTTCCAAAATCTACAAAGCTACTGTTTTTTATAAGCCCGCAAAATGTTGAGTAAAAACTAGGGATTGTGAAACGTATTATCATTGAGAAATGACACAGTACTGAAAGACGGAAGTTAGAAACTGTTCAATATAAAGTTTGAAAGCCAACTCTTCTTCGTTTTTTTTATTTAACGCAAAGTGGACAAGTGAGAGAACAACTCCAGAGTTGTTTGAGATGAGCTGAGTCTTGAAAAAACAGGTAAACTGAGCATTCAACGATACAAAGTTCCTCACCACTGTCATTTTAACACTGAACTCGAGAGTGTAACCAAAACAAAAAAAACTAACTTCGAGTTCTCAATTGTACTCCCGACGCGCGACATGAACTGATTTTATAAGCGCACGTTAGACGTAGGCCCCTTGTGACCGGAAGATGTCGACAAGCATCTAGATCTGCAATAGTACGTTAAATGAACTTATTCTCGCAAAAACTCACCAGCTTGTTTCTGTTTACGACAGGCTTATTTTCTCTTCAAGTCCTCGATGCATTTACCGAAGATAATGTAGCGCGTCTCATCGTAACCGTCTCGGCCGAATACTCGTAAGCCTCAAACAATAGTTCGAAATTCTGAAAAATCTTGCAAAGTTATGTGTTGGCATTTAATCAGGTATGAGCTTTATCAATAGGAAACCATGATCACAATTTAGTGAATTTAACTATTTATTGTGATCGAAAAATTCGGTGAGTTCGAAATTTTCGACGTTAACTGTTCTGTTAAAAGGAAATGAAGGTAGTTAACTACCAACGTTGGTTTAATAACTAGAAGTTTCATGAAAAATCTCAACCGCTCATGTGATGCATGCACACAAAGAAAGTAAGCAAAACAAACAAGAAAAGTAATGTGTAAAAATTTTTGGTTTAAAAAAAGCTTCTAGAAGGAAAAATCAATGATCCCTGTTGACTCCATATGAATTCATATGAATTTGATACTAGACAGTTAATTGATCTGAACTCATATGAATGTCCCTAATCATATGAATGTGATTTGCTTTACCACAATTCGTATGAATTCATATGAATGTGAAAACCGCATTTTGCATTCACATGAGTCCATATGAATTCCTCTACTCATATGAATGTGATATCGTTTACCAGAGAAACAAGCACTCTTCAGGGGCGCTTCGCGCCCCACCTATTACTTTTTTCACGCCAATTTTAATATTCGAAACAAAGAATGAAAAAGTAAACGAACGTCAATAAAAACGTGAACTTTCAGACAACTTGAAACTTCTTAGAAGCTCCATTTCTGAAAATTAAAATGCTGGGCAATAAATGGATCACGTTGAGGACACGTTGGAATTTCAAAACTAAGGAAATCCGTGCCGCGCAGCAGCGCACGGTCTGATCAAATTAAAAAGTTGATGCGCATCTCCGCTTCAACAGAACCTATCCGATGGCGTTTTCACCGTTCTGATCCGACTCCTATGAGCTGAGAACAGGCTGCGGAAAGACAGTGTGACCAAATAGCCTTTTTTCATAAGAATAGATAGTCGCCCATTTACGGTCCGATGCGAGTCCACTCAAAGTTTTGGAGTACCATGATTGCAGAATTCACGAGAAAGAGAAGTCGAAAGAGAAATAAAGCGCATTCAGTCAAATATGATATTGCAATTCTGGTATAAAACTTGGATTCGCGAAAGAAGCAAGCATTTTATACGGTTATATTTGTTGAAAGCTACTAGTTTTTGAAAAGCGCCTGCACTCGAAGTTGTTATGGCTTATGGAGGTCATTGAGGACACATCAGAATGTGTGAATTTGGCCTCCCAGAAGCGTGCAAAAACTGACTCGTGGGAGTTTCGTGGAACACGGCTGCTCCTCTCGCGCGGAACGCCATGGCAGTGTAGGCCTCGGGTTGGTCTGGGAATGCGTTCAACATGTCTTGCGACAATTCGATCAGATCTTCACGGTATCGATCCAGATTCTGAAAATATGTATGGGACTTAATTTTTCCCAATCAAACTAACGTTATTTTCTGATACAAGTACTGAAATCTGAGTGTCATCAGTAAACTTACCTTCGACATCAAATACGCCAACTTGTCCATCCGTTCAATACAATCTGGTTCATGGCGTTGCAGTTTTTGTAGTGTCAGAATGGCTTCGTCTAGGAGCCCCATGTCTGTCTGCAGATCGGCTATTTCCGCGAAGATTCTGAAATAAAACCAACTCACCACACTTTGACTTGTTTTGGTCATGGGAGAAGGTGACTCATCCCTTCCTCTCTACAATCCACCCTCAAAAATGCCACGAAATGAGTGCGTCTTTCGACGAGAAATATTCGTTTTCGAGAAGGAAAAAACCTGTGACTCGGCGGGTCCATCTTCAACAGCTCTGCGATTGCTTCTTCATACAACCCCTTGCCTGCGAGTTCTTGACTTTTGAGCCAGATACGGACGTTGTTTTCTCCTTTTCCTACAACTCAGTCACGATTACAGTAATAAATAAGCTCCTACCGTAACCCAAAAATCTTTTATCGCTTTACCAACGTTTCACGACTTAATACGAAAAAGTAGACTGAATCATCGAATCAAGAATCATTTCCTTACAAGGTGCAAAAATTTTTTGTGGTAATCAAGTTTAAACTTTGATCAAATTTTAGCTTTGTACCTAACTAGTGCTTTGAACCTTACCTAAGCCTAAAATTTGAGGTGTCGACAAAGATAAATGAAAAAATATTCATGATTCGTGATTCATGATTCAGTCTACTTTTTCGTATAAAACAAGCAATCTTCAGGGGCGCTTCGCGCCCCACATTTCTTGTTTTCACGCCAATTTTGATAATCGAAACAAAGAATGAAAAAGTTAACGAACTTTATTCAATAAAAACGTGAACTTACAGACAACTTGGAACTTCTAGATAGCTCCATTTTTTAAAATTAAAATGCTAGGCGATAAATGGATCACGTTGAGGACACGTTTGAATTTCAAAACTAAGGAAATCCGTGCCGCGCAGCAGCGCGCGGTCTGATCGAATTAAAAAGTTGATGCGCATCTCCGCTTCAACAGAACCTATCCGATGGCGTTTTTACCGTTCTGATCCGATTCCTATGAGCTGAGAACAGGCCGCGGAAAGACAGTGTGACCAAATAGCCTTTTTTCATATCGTATAAAATACGTTTCACGTATCAAATTAGGTTCAGAAAATGGGTACCCCGACTAGAAACTGGACTAAAGCCAGATGATACGGTATCTAATACAGTAACTCTATTTTTATTCACCTCTGACCGTCGCGCCAATCAGATCTGCAGTGTCGAATGGTCCAAGATGTGATGCTCGTCTGAGCATCACGGCTGCTGAGCCGAATGCACTTGTGCATTGTTTGAAGGTCTCTCTGGAAAATTTTGATATTTTCAGGAAAGAGAGGTAACAGTAATCACCCTTTCATCTTGGTCGCTGGGTATCTGCATCGTGCACTGACGTCTTTCACATTCTCTGGAAAATTAATTGAATGTTGAATTCTCGTATCGAGTGTACAAAGTTTTACGGTAGTTTCCTAAAATTCATATGTTACTCACGATAACCCGGATTCTAGAAAAATAAAATCCGTATTTTCCACTAATTGGTCGCTTTCAAATATAAAAGTTGAACGAGTTTCAACGAAAACCCGGCATCTTGAAAAGAATAACGAATCGAGGTCCGGAAAAAAGCTGAATCTAGTACAATAAAATAAATTTTAAAAAAATTACTGCTTTGCATCAAAATGATTAGCTCGGATTCAACTGCCAAGTGTTGTCGAAAAGAATTGTCAGCGTTCTTCCATGCCTGAAAAAAGTCTGCTTCAATGAGTGAAATGAACCTAAAAGTATTTACGAGGCTGGTTGCATTTTGTGAAATTGAAATTACAATGCCGAAACTGTCACGTTCGCAAGCCTTTTATTCAAAAAAAAAGAACCTTCGGTACTCTTCTCTCTCCTCCGAGATATTCGAAAGCTAGTTCACAAAGCTGAAAAATTCTTTTTTTTTCATTCTGTAGACATGAAGAACATTTTTAAAAATCATCTCAGATTGCCGACAGATTTACTTCATTCGACTGGTTAACTGTTCTCGGAGAACTTGAATTGAACAACAACAAAACTTTTAAGAAATTTGACGTGCTGCTATTGTAAGAGATACTCGACAGTTCATCAAAGTAACGCTACCGAGAACCAAAATAACCAATCTACCACATTTTCAACTTCAACACGAAAAACCAACTCTTTTTCCATTAGTAATCTGGCCGGCCATGGAGTACGCTTCAGCCACCGATACGAGCATTTTGTACTCTATCTCGGCATACAACTTGGTAACCGGGCTGAAATGGAATTTACGATTCCAAAGAATTCAGGGCTCACTGGAATTTTGGATTCGTCAGCTCGTAGAGAAAGAATATATCTTCGTAATGCCCTTCATTGGAAAGTCTTTCGATGTGCTGATAGAGGTTCAGAGGATCACAGAGCTCCATCCGACGATGGGAACGAGTCACTCTCCCGAATGGGAGCGGAGTTGTCATCCTACTGAAAAATCTATGAAGTCTTCCAATCGCTATAAAGTTACTTCCACGTCGTTACGTCATTTACTTAATGAAACTTTTGTAAAACAAATTTATTCAGTGTCAACAACAAGGGTTCTTAGCGAAGTCTTCTGGCTTCTCTCTCAGACTCGAGGAGGGTGAGGATGTCTCCCTCTCTGACTGGACCCTGCAAGTTCGAAATTGAAGAACAGTTATTATACAAGCTCTATCACCAAAGATCCATTTTATAAAGCAGGGATAGCCTATTTCTATTAAATTGTATTCAAAAGTTAATATGACTAACAAGTAATCAAAATTGACACAGAAAAAACATTATTACAATCGTACAACTACGTAACAAAATTCGATCGGAAATCAAAAATTACCTTCACGTTTCTGATGATGGATCTGTTGTTCTGTTCGTTCATGAACTCAACACGGACCTGGGTACATTGACCCTGGGATCCGGTTCTGCCGATAACCTTGGTGACCTGAAAATATATTTTGAGATTGGTTGAGCACTGAAGCTTTTAGAAAATGCATCACGTAATGGTAAATAAAACTAAAACTTACGCGAGCGAGCACAGTCTTGTCCATTTCTGATTTTTACCTGCAAAACAGATAATTATGATTGGAAGGAATTATTTTCATTTTTTCAGAAGAGGAATTGATAATAACAGGTGAATAGTATAACAACGCGGGAAAGAAAGAAAAGTTTAGGCCAGAAAATGAAAATATAAAACAAGCGAGGAGGCGGAGCTTCAATGCAAATGGTGCACAAAACAACCATGCACGTATTTTCAATTTCTTTTATACATGTGTATATACACTTTGCGCGACATATAGGAAAATGCAGACTCCCGTATAGCACTGACTATTACTCTCACAGATTAGGAACCATAAGTAAACTCCGGATCACTTCAATGTGTAGAAAATAAAAATCTGTGTCATTTCACGATTCACGCAAATTTTTTTTATGAAAAGTCGTCTTTTGGTTTAGTTTTCAAACACTTCAATTTCCATAAAAGTCGATTTATTAACGTCACAAAACAACAAAATTCAAAAACTAAAGAAAGTTTATTCGCTTTTCTTATCGGTCTTCTCGTCTTCTTTCTCCAGAAGGCTTTGTTTGTACAGCTTCTTGACGATTCCATTGAAATAACCGAGATAGACGAGAGTGATCCCACGGAAGAGTCCGGCAAGAAGTGTTTGTGCTAGTGCCTTCCACAGCGACTTTTCCGGGCAAGCTCCTGCGGTGGTACTTGCTACAAGTTCAATTTTAATGTTGCGATTGCGTTCTCCTCACCCAGCATCCATCCTTCCAAACCGATGGAAGTACAGTACTGTCCAGCAACAATGTCTTCCACGTGTTTTTCTCCTACGTATTCTGCAGAGTAGAGTCCTGCTGCGTCACTGATGAGTCTCACTTCTTCCGGCATGGTTTCTTGCTCCACTTTGAATCCTTCTGTATCAGTGTTCGGTGGGTACAGAAGGGCGACATTGACCTTGAATGGTAGCAGTTCCATATGAAGAGCATCTGCGAACCCTCTGAAAACATAATGTCAACCAGTGTTACGTGACGAATGTGGTACCTGATGGCAAACTTGGACGGCGAATATGCAGTGTACCCGAAGATGGCGAATTGTCCGGCTGCCGAAGAAACGAAAGAAATGTGACCAGTTTTGCGTTCTTTCATGCTTTCGACTACTGCTCGGGTAGCGTAGACCTGGAAATTCTTTGATTTCTAACGAAATCGGTTCAAAGTTTCTATTCAATACTTTTTATCAAACCTGTCTGGGGAAAATCTGTATAAAAACGAAAACTTGATTTCGAGACATGTTTTTTTTCGGAAATTCAGGAGAAGTACATTGGGAACTGTTAAACGGCTACTGATACAAGCGTGCTTGTAATTTTAAATAATCTAAACACTCTGTAATGGATAGAACAGTAATGTTGAAATCATACGAAAATCATTGAGGTCAAAAAACCTCTTCGAATAGAAAATCTTACCGCACTGAGATAGTTGACTTGCATCTGAGCTGCAAAATCGGTCACTGGTAGCTCTTCGAACCTCGCTTGCACACTCACACCTGCGTTGTTGACGAGTACGTCGACAGGTCCAAAATCCTTGACTGCAGCGTCGAAGACATTCTTGATAGTTTCGTAGCTCGAGCTCATGTCAAGCGCTTTCCATTGTACTTTTTGTCGCTGCCCGAGTGCGTCTGCAATCTTCTGCAGCTTGACTGATGCTGATTCGAGGTCGACTTGTTTTCTGGCAATGATTGTGACGTTGGCGCCACGTTTCAGAAGGGATACAGCGATTTGGTAGCCGATGCCTTTGGAGCCACCTGAACTTATTGATTTCTAGTGATTCGACACTGAGTGGGCGGTGAAGCCGATTTTTTGGGATTGTCCTTTTTGGTTTTGATTGGGGGAGATACGAACCCGCGAAGAGCGCCTGTTATTGCATTAATTTCGGCAATATTGGCGTTAGTTATGATCAGTTTCGGACTGGAAAGAATGAGAGAGACAGAGACATAGAGAGAGAGAGAGGGAGTGAGAAAGAGAGAGAGAGGGTGGTGAGGGAAAGAGCGCGGGAGAGCGTGAAGCCTGCATATTTTTTCGTCAAAGAAAGAGGCCCCGAGTGTAGCGAGGATTTTTTTACTTGTATCAAACGAAAAAGAGCGAAAACCTGCTTTAAAAATTAAAAAAATATTTCAAAAAAAACCTGTAACAACCGCATGCTTCTTGGTGAGATCGAAATCGCGTCTCGATGGAATGGAGAAGTAAATGACTAGTGATGCAGCAATAAAGAGCATGATCGCCAGGATTGGCAGCACTACTGCCAGTGTCCATAGTACCATTTTAGAAGATGTTGTTGACGTTGGTTTCCGTTAGCTGAAATTTGGAGTTGGTCTAGTATAAAGCTTTAATCAACAGTTTGATAGGTGGTCTGTGACTATGACCAGAATGGAACATTTTAATGTTAGAGACGAAAACATTAGAAGACCATTTTTAGAAGAACAAAGACTAACTGAATGAAAATGAGCCGAGATCCTTTGTCCTCTGTAAATTCCGACAGTCGAGAGTGCTGCCCAAACGCTTAAAACTTCGTTTCCTAGAGCAACCAAGCTGCCGCGCTTCTGAGATTCGTCAAACTCTGATACCTGAAACTTGAATTGCATGTCAAGAGACTTTTTTCAAACATCAAGAAAATAACCGGCAAAATTGAACAGTTTCACAGATTTCTCTCTTTTCTTCAGATTTTGAAAATCACCAAAAAATTGGAAAAACTGTTTGTTACAAATCAAGAGAATTCTATGGATAATGTTAAAATTGAGAGATTTTCAGTGTTTCTGCAGACGTCATCAATCAATGAGGAAAATTCACCTTCACAATAGGCCCACAACTTCCAAGAACACTTCTGATAGAACTGGTGACGAACGCTTCAAAGTCGTTTTCGGTAAACTCGAACGCCTTTTCAGTTTCACTGCAAGTGTAATGATAAGGCAAAAGGTCGCGTTTACTTGTCAATCAGGCAGTTGATACGGAGCTTATCATGTAACGGGTGTATGTATAGTCGAAATTGTTTTGAATGATCACATAGTAGTAAATGCAATACTAGTAGTAGCTATGAGGCTTTTCCGAAATAAAGCGTTTAGTATTCAAAACGGTCACACTGCGAATACGTTCGGAAAGTTAGAAAAGTCATGACATGCAGATCGTATTATGAACTTCAAACTTGTCAAGCGTTGCAGCAATTTCAATTTCACAAAAGAGGAAACGCTCGTTCTCACATCCTTTGGCTTTATAGGTGGTGAGTATATAGATGTTTTTACTGATTCAAAAAGTGAAAAAAGTGGGCACTGTTATGCAGAAGATTTTGACTTTTTCCTTGAAACAATATAAACAATTTAAATTTGAATAGAGTTAAAAATCTCACATGCGGATGCCTAGTCTCGCGAATGGTGCTGCGACAGTTTCTTGTTGCTTGCTCATGCGACAAGAGGTTGAATCTCTGAATGATGTTTACATTGCGGATTGGTCAATGTTAGTAGGCACATGCTACATGTCTTGTAGTGAACTTTGATGAAGTGGCACAGGGAATGTAACTGTTACATTATTTTAGGCTGTGCATTCGATCAAAAATCTTATACTAAAATGTTTTCAATACATTTTCAAAAACTATTTACCATTCAGCTTTTGAGACAGTAATACGAAGCGGACAGTTCTCACTCAAACTGTTCAAAACCATGTTGGTTACCTGAAAAGTTCACAAGTAGACAACGTTGAACCAGACAACGAATAAGAGTTGAAATAGAAAGAATAATATATTTATTAGGAATGGAGTAAAGCTGTGCAATTGGAGATTCGAGGAGTAAAGTTTTGATTCTGGATGTAAGACTAAATAAAGGGAACAGTAGGCCTTAGCTATGGGGAAATTCTGAACTGGGGTTGTCTTGGCTATCATGTTATTCGTGAAAATATACAGTACGACCTTTCAAGTGGTGAACAAAGTTCGAATGTTTTAATGCGTAAACTTACCTAAGAGCAATATTGTCACTAACTTGTTACACTGTTTTGAGGAATGTGTAAAGTGGATGTTTGAGAGATTATACATGAAAATGGAGTGTACAGATAGTTCTCAGCGAGCCAGGTCGTTTGCCTTTGGCACAATCTTCTTGACGTAGACTGTATGGCGCTGACGACGGACCACTTCGAGATGGTATTTGAAGAGAAGACGGTTGAACTAAAATCAGTTATTGTAATGGAATATTTATCGGAAATTCTCAGTTGACGATGTTCACGGAAGTTAAGTGGAAAGATAGACAATGATCCAACGATAAGCCACATTTTTTCTAGAATTGAAAACTCACACATTAAGATAACAATAATAAAAACAAACCATAGGATTAGGTCTATCACGATGTCTCAGTTCAACACCCAGTTCACTGCGCGTCGGGTCGACTGAAAACTTCTCCAGGCGACGCTGCAGCTTCGCCATCTGAAGGTTGGCGCTTCGGCGAGCTGTAGTGCGGCGATCCATCGGAATCTATAAAGCATAGACTTAACACTTAAAGTGAACACCGTATTCACTATGTCCTTCACAAAACGAATCACAACACAAAAGCTTACAAATTCACCATCAGCGTCAGTTGCCGCTTCAACCCAGTCGCTTTGTTCATCATCAGCTTCACGTCCTCTGGAAATTACATCAATGTTAAAATTGATCAGAATGAAATACCGATTGTCTTCAGATTGATCCTCATCACTGGATGAAATGTGAGAATCAGCGTCGTCGCATTCCATTCTTCTACCTTAAAAATGAAAGTTTTTCATTGAAATTTCCTCCAACTTACTTTGCTTAGGCGACTTATGAGGTTGGTCGACGTCCATGTGGTGTCCACGACCTGCACGTTTCCCACGCTTCTTGCGTCTAAAAGAACAACACTAACGTTTATATTCAAAAATCTACCTTGCAATTCTCTCTTGAATATGACAGTCCGAGGTATCAGGCAAACTGTCCGACTCGAGCGTCACCCCAGCAATTCTATTCGAAACCTTCTGAAACAGAAATCAATAAAATCTGCGAAGAAGTACTTAAGTGAGTTTTTAGTTTAAACTTTAAAATTTTGAAACATACCTTGTAGTCACCGTCATCCTCCGTCGCACTTGGAGACTCTCTTTCGCTTATTTCCATCGCGAATTCAGAAACAGATTACGTTATCTGAAAGTCATGTTGAATTAATTAAAAACCATGTATTATTCTTTGAAGTGAATAGATTGTTTTACACTGTAACATATGTCAAGGAGCTTGAGAGAAACAAACAACACATAGCTTCCTCTACCTGTTAAAAAATCTGGCCTCCGTAAATCGGGAATTTAAATTCGCCTCGAAATACAAGAACGATTTATGTAATGCGCCTTCAATTTCAATGAACTGAAAGTAAGAATAATAATGTAAATCCACAAAGATCTAACTGTTCGTTGTGAGAGTTACCGTACTCATTCTGCAAAATTGAGATTAGAGCGCGTTTGAAAACGGCCATGCTTCTAGCGATATATGTGAACAACAAAAATATAAAAGAGAAAAACAATGGCCTAGTAATTTGAAAAATTGGTTACAACATTTAGAAAAGTTCGGAACCTAAATTTTCTTTTTATTTAAAAAATGTTTTACCGAGTATAAACCGACAAACTGGAACTTTCGAAAATTCTGATTTTTCATAAACTAATCTGACATAGTACAATTTGATGTCACTGCACCTGTTTCATGTGTCACTCTGTTATCGTGGACAATTTTTCATTTCGAAATATATACTTTCCTTTTTTCCCACCCTCTCTTTTCTTATTACCATATTATGTTGTTTTCGTTAAAAAAAACAATTCAGTCTCTCGTTTCATTTGTGAGCGCTGAAACATGGACGTGTCTTCGGTCAATGATGTGAAGATATACAACTTGAGTGCTGGAAAAAGCATACCAGAAGTAGGTTTTATTCGGCTTATGATCTATTAGAAGTTTTTCAGTGGATGTCAGCAAAATCAAGAAAAAAGTTAGAGAAGCAAAGCGTAGGTGAGTTTGGCTTCCAGTTTCAACTATGAATTGAACTAAACATTGAGCAAACAATTCTAACAGGGATTCGGATAACGAATTTAATTGTAGATGTAAGACGTCGGATACAGTTGATCCAAGATTTCGATATGCCAGATGTCAGTCATTCAATATGTATTTCACCCGATCAACGATACGTTTTTGCAGCTGGTTTGGAGAAAAGTAATTGCTTCGTAATAACATTTTTCTAGGCAGTTACAAGCCTGTCGTGAAATGCTACGATCTGTCCAACCTCTCAGTCAAGTTCGAGAGAGGCATTGATGCTGATGTTATAAAGATGCATGTACTCAGTCAAGACTATTCAAAGGTATCATTTTTCTATCTAAATTTTAGTTTTCACAGCAAGAAGTGTGTTTTAACGATGGAGTTTCCGAAAAAAGTCTGTTGGACTGAAATTTCATAGAAAATGAGAATGAACTATTTCGAAATAGTAATGAAATTTCGGAAGTTGAAAGATTGGCAATTCCAAGATGAAGTCTGTTCAATGATGAATTGTCATAACTCTGAATCATCTTTCAGAAGACATGAATAATTTTTTACGTGAAAAATGGTAAATTTGATATTTTCGAAAAAAATATACAGTCGCGAACATAAACATTTCCACTTTTGGTTTTTTGGTAATATCTCAGCCATAAGTTGCCCGATTGCTTTCAAATTTTGACAGATATTTATTCAAACGTATCTAAATATAGCCAACTCAATAAAGTGTTGATAACTCACAAAATAAAAACATAATAATTATTTTCACTAGACATGTCTAAAGTCGACTTCATGGTTAACCTGATTTCACTTGAATTCAAAGCTTCTGAGAAGCCAAAACATCAGAAACTCTTGAATACTTGTTGATTCAGTGTTTTAAATCATGAAAACATCACATATTCCAAACCTGGGCTCCAGAATCCAAATTCGTGGACTTAATCAGTGAGGATTGCACTTCGCAGGAGTTTTTGCTATTTTTTTTTCGGATTTCTGAATTTTGTTTTTATTTTTCATCTCATAAAGCTTGACAAAACCTATACGCCTGATTTGAGTTTAGTACTGAAGACAGTCGTCTCACAATTAACATGTCCTTCTGACGGAACCAACATCGCGCGAGTCGGTTTGAGTGTTTGGAGTTGTCATCTTGATTGAAAATGAAGCTTCATCCAAAACTCCGAAAACAAAAAAGGAGTGTCTTATGTAAATGAATCAGTTCCCAAATCATCTTTTTTCATAATTTCAAAACTCGTGACTTTACCGTTGACTTAATGAGCACTGGAGTAGCCCTATAATAACGTCATGAATAGAGATCAGCCTCTGATTCCTAAGAAAAAGCAAACGAGTTTTGTTTTTTCTAGAAACATTGTGCAAGAGATAATAAAGGTTTAAAACTTTGTTTCGGGGTTCCTAACAGTTTTTACCCAAGGGATAGAGACCTAGCCCAGGTACACGCCAGTACACGCTAGACAATCTGCATGTAAAGTCATCATAACGGTTACGAATGTTAAATTCATGAGTTACTGAATAGCACCGTTTGTTTAGAAGACAGTTGGTTTTTATATTCTTATCAGACTTCAAGAACAAGCTTCATTCTCTATTAAAAATGACGAGTCCAAACACTTCGACTGACTTGTAGAAAGTTGGTTCCGTCAGAAAGACATGTTATTTGTGAGACGACTGTCTTTAATTCCTAACTCAAATCATGCGTATAAGTTATGTTAAGCTTTACAGAATGAAAAAAAGAACAAAACCAAAAAATCCGAGAAAATATAGCAAAAACTCCTGCGAAGTGAAATCCTCTCTGGTCAAGTCCACGAATTTGGATTCTGGAGTCCAGGTTTGGAATATGTGATGTTTTCATGATTCAGAACACTGAATCAATAAGTATTCAATAGTTTCTGACGTTTTAGCTTCTCAAAAGCTTTGAATTCAAATCAAATCGGGTTAACTATGAAGTCGACTTTAGACATGTCTAGGGAAAATATTTATTATGTTTTTATTTTGTGAGTTATCAACAACTTATTGAGTTGAATGAATTCAGATATGTTTGAATGAGTATCTGTAAAAATTTGACAGCAATTGCATAACTATTGGCCGAGATATTACCGAAAAACCAAAAGTGGAAATGTTTATGTTCGCGACTGTATATTGATAAAATCAAAATACTGATTTAAAAATAAATTCCTCTGAAATTTGGAAGAAAAGAACCAAGTTGAGTGTAACTAAAATTTATCACATTTCAATACGGCAAATAGAATGGTTTCCGTTAGAACAGAAAAGTCATATGGTTAGAGAATTTTTACTTCTGTAATATAAAAAATTCAAAATAATTTATTAAAATTCAAAACAACAATTCGAGATATTTTCAGGTGATCCTCCTCGAACAAGACAGATACATCGAAATGCACGCCGCTTTCGGCCGCTACTTCCGCATGCGGATGCCCTGTTACGGACGTGATATGGCGTATTCCGAAGAAGCCAGTGATCTGTATCTTGTTGGAGCAAAGTTTCCCACCGCACAGTAACAGTTAAAACATGACTCCTTTTAGAAAAGAAATCTACCGACTGAATTTGGAACAGGGAGAATGGTTGTCACCCCTGGAATCGACCGGAACTTCCATCAACTGTTGCCAAGTCTCGAAGGAGCATCAATTGTTCATTTGTGGAACTTCATCAGGAGTCGTCGAGTCATGGGATCATCGTGATAGAACTCTATGTGGAACATTGGATTGCTCGTCAATTCTTGGAAATTACCTGGGGTGAGCTTTCATGTTCTTATTCAAACAGAAGCGATAAGTGTGGTCAGAAAACTTGACAGATTTCATCAAAACTTAGATTCTCGTTGAAAACTTCGCTATACCATCAGTATAATTATGTAGCTATTTTGACTAATTTTCCTAATTTTTCACTATATAGATCCCTCGTATGTATTATCCTATTCTCAATCTGCGATCTGCAGCCAAAGGAAATTCACCTTTCCTTATAACATTATGTTTATTCTGAGTATGAGTAGGCTGGATACATTGAAACTTTCACAGAGAAGCTATTTTTATGGCAGAAAACATGTACATACAGTAGCGTTCAAAAGTTTAGAAAGTTTTTATTTTCGGCCATAACTCTTGTCAAACCTCACCTATCGGTCTGATTTTTTGAATGGTAATACTTCAAACATTATTACATCTTATGTCAAAACGAATTCAAATCAGACCAAAAGAGAAAAAAAATTAAAAAATTTATTCTCAGACACTATAAAAAACACATTTTCCACAAACTCAAAAACATAATGGTAA
Source organism: Caenorhabditis parvicauda (assembly GCA_963978915.1). Classification (NCBI taxonomy): domain Eukaryota; kingdom Metazoa; phylum Nematoda; class Chromadorea; order Rhabditida; family Rhabditidae; genus Caenorhabditis; species Caenorhabditis parvicauda. The sequence goes on along the minus strand of OZ022253.1, from coordinate 6,804,151 downwards.
ACGGTTGTAACAATTCAAATCGATAAGGAATGAACATCAAAACATTATTAAAACCTTAATACTTAGTGGCATAACCAAAATTATCAATGACGGCTTTACATCTTCTCGGCATGCTCTCAATCAAGTTCTCCAACTTGACTCGCGGAATTTTTTTCCACTCTTCTTGTAAAACCGCGTATTTTTGCGCGGCATTGGATGTGTAATGGCCGGAAACGCGTCTCTCGAGTTCTTTCCATAAGTGCTCTATAGGGTTGAGGTCTGGAGACTGACTGGGCCACGGAAGAACATCGATAGCCTCATCCTGGAGACATTCGCGAACAAGACGGCTAGTGTGTTTCGGGTCGTTATCTTGTTGAAACACCCAACCAATCGGCATGTTGGCACCAGCAAATGGTACAAGAACATTAACAATAATATCCTTGTAGTCATTGGCATTCATTTTGCCCTGAATCCAGTGCAATGGGCCAACGCCGTCGTAACTAAACGAACCCCACAACATGACGCTACCGCCACCGTGCTTCATCGTGGGCAATTGGTACCTAGAACTGAACCGGCTGTTGATTGGCCTTCTGACATACTTAATGCCATCGGAACCAAACAAACAAAACTTACTTTCATCGAAAAAAAGGATTTTCCTCCAGTCGTGGACGGTCCAGCTCAAATGGTCTTTTGCCCACTCAACTCTAGCCTTTCTGTTTTTCTCAGAAATCATTGGCTTCTTACAAGGACGTTTTCCAAATAACCCAGCAGCTCTTAGACGACGTTTGACTGTAGAAACAGAGACTCTGGCAACGTTTCCAGCGACCATATCCTTCTTGATGTCTTCTCCGGTCAGACGCGGATTGAGACGTGAATGGCGAACAATCAGTGCGTCGTCTCTTGCTGTCGTCTTCCGTGGCCGTCCTGATCTTGGCAACACTCCAAACACTCCAAACTTTCGGAATCTTTTCAAAATTCGGGATACAGTGGTTTCGTGAACTTGAAATACTCGTGCAACTTGATTCTGTCGTATTCCTGACAGGACAGCATCGATGATCAGTTTCTGCTGGTCGGTGGGCACTTCTTTTCCTTTTCCCATTACTTAAAAAGTATTGTTAGTAGTATAGAAAGAAAAAAGTACAAAAAATCGGGAAAAAACCTTCAAAAAAAATAAAAAAAAAGAAAGTGAAAAATCAGTTCAAAAGTCGCGGTTTCGTAAAAACGCTGTAGATCAAAATGTAGCTACAGTAATCCTGATTTTTTTCAAAATTAGATTTCTCATGAGTTGATGTGTTCTCCGACAAAAAATCATGTCGATTGGTTAAGTTTGACAAGAGTTATGACCAAAAATAAAAACTTTCTAAACTTTTGAACGCTACTGTACATTAAAGTATGAAATCTACTCAAGTGCTGTAATTTAACTTGTATTCAAAACGTTTCAGAGATCAGGTAAACGCAGAAGTAACTTCAATCGCCTTCGGAGGACCATTGAATATTGCAGTCGGAACGAGCACTGGACACGTGAGTTTCAAGTACCTCCTTGTAATAATGTAACTGTATAGATCCTGCTGTTTGACATCAGATCAAGAAAACCTCTCCTTGTCAAAGACCATAATAACGAACTACCAGTGAAGAAGATTGAGTTCGTCAAGAGGTTTTTTCCTGATAGTTAACATTGATCAATTTATAACAGTAAGAAAAATCTGAATTTTAAAATACTTATTTTTGAAAAAAATTACGAAGTTCATATCCAAACGATCATAAAAACGGTCTGGTTAGAACTTCAATTAGAAAAATTGAGTTGAAAGAGATTGATTGAAAGAGTTGAACATACTGAATCTAAAATCCATTCTATTGAAAAAAAAAACACAGAGCCTAAATGTTTCTCTCAGAGACGATGGTGATCTCATCGCTTCAATGGACAAACGAATGTTGAAACTGTGGAACCAGAAAGACGGTTCCGCAATGGCTGCAATCGAAAATCAACACGAACTGAACGACTTCTGTCGGTTCCCCGATTCTGGTAACTTTTCTTAACATCAAAAGTCGAATTCTGTGACCTTTTTCACCGAATTTTTCTCTTATACTAAACATTCACATCTTCAATTAAAATTTTCAACAAAGGTTACTTTTAAAAAATATTTTTCCATTCCGAATTCTCAATTGCTTACCAATGCATTGACGGTAAACAAACATATAAAACATTATAAAATGTTGTTTCATGGTTTTTTGAAGCTATTAAAATGGTTTTCACATCACGAATAGCATTATCCGATTAGATGGTTCAGAGTTTTATTGATAATCAGTGAACTTTTGGTCTACGATATACGCTGGATTCTGCTTGTAAACGCTTTCTTTCAAGCAAAACCGTACTTTAATCAAACCGGAGCCTCAACTTATTTCGTTGAATGAAATTAGAAAGAAGTCGAATAGAAAAAGACAACAACTAATTTTCACAGGTCTGTTCCTTTTCGCCAATGAAACGCAGAAAATGCTCCAATACTTTGTGCCCAACGTCGGCCCGGCGCCAAAATGGTGTTCGTACTTGGAGTCGCTGACCGAAGAACTCGAAGAGACGGAGGCCAGTGTCTACGACAACTACAAGTTTGTCACGAAGAAGCAGCTCGAAGAACTCGGATTGTCTGGGCTGGAGGGAACGAATGTACTCCGCGCGTACATGCATGGATACTTCATCGATGCAAGACTCTACGCCAAGGCACAGACACAGACTCAACCGTTCGCCTATGACCAGTATAAGGACAATAAGGTAATTTTTGTAAGAAAAATAAAATGAAATTGTGATGAAAACAAAGAATAAAACAACTCTTTCAAATCCGGTTTTCAAAACGGACAAAGTATGATGATGGCCAAAATTAGACTATTGATCATTTAAACACTGAAAATTTTGTAATTTTCATTGTAATTTTGTCCATGGTAGCGTAGTCATGGTGAATAAAAATCAAGAATGTAATAATTGTCTCGAAACCGCGATTAAGTCAAAAAAAACTACATTTTATTAGAGAGATATTCAAAAATCACTTTTCGAAATGCATAATTTTGAAAGAGATAATTTTTTAAAAATTTTCAAAAAAAAAGTTCAGATCAAATCCTTGGTCGACGAAGAGCGTGAACAAAAGGCGATCGAAAGAAAGAAGAAGAAACTTCCAACGGTCAACGCCGCATTCGCTGCTCGTCTACAGGAAGAAGCTGATCTGGAAAAGAAGAAGGCTGATAGCAAAAAGGAAAAGAAACAGAAGAAGAAGTCGGCCATCGCATCGGAAATCCTTACGGACGATCGTTTCAAGAAACTTTTCCAAGACGAAGAATTCGAAGTTGATGAGCACAGTGAGATGTTCGAGAGGAATGCTACCATGTTCAAGGTTGATTTCACCACATTTTCGAGAAATATGTGTTTTTGAAAGTTAAATTTCGATCTATTTTTGAATTTTTTCTCAAAAAAAATAATTTTTCAAATGAAATTAATATTACTTTTTTCATTCGAGTAAGTTATGATATCAAAATCAACCTCAAAAATCAATATAAAACATTAATTTTTCATTAAAATTATAACAATATCTCTTGTCGATTTTAGATGTTGGACGAAAAGTTGAAATATTCTATCACAACAATTCCAGAGAAATGCTGGAAAAGCCTCCGTTGAAGTTGATGATGATGATGATGAGAAGGAGTCTCGCGACGGCAGCACAGATGAAGACGAGCACGAAGTTCCAGATGACGCTAGTGGAAGTGAAGACGATGTGGCACATGGAGAACGTGTGTGGGAAGAGAAGGATGCCGACCCCGATATGGATTCCGATCTTAATAGTGATGCTGATAGTGACAGTGAGGACGATGATGCGAAGGTACGATTCTTGGTTATTGAATGGAAGAGAGCAAGTTCGATTCCGCTCCTGGACACTTTTTTCTTGCTTTTTCGCGGAAGCCTTTGTATATGAACAAAGAAATTGTCATTGGAAGTATGTGCAAGAAAAATAAGGAATGCTAAAGTTCGATCTCTATTTTGTTTGTTTTTTTCCGGATTACAAATCAAGATTTGAGAATATATTCATTTCACTAGACTTTTTCAGAGGAAAAAATCTAGAGAAAAAGAGAAGAAGCTTGCCGAACGGATGAAACGACGAACAGAAGGTCTTCAAGAAAGAACCGAGCTGCAGAAGGCCAGAAAGTGAGTTTTTGGGGAAATTTTCTGTCTTAAAAAATTATATCAAGAAAAGCAAAAGAAAAACAACAGGGAAAATTCTGGTAAAGACTATCGAATCCAAACTCATTGTATTATTTATTGTTTAGATTGGAACGATCCTTGCTTAAACCGTCGAAGTTCGTCCTTCACACTCTGGATAATGGCGAAAAGACAAGCAAGTTCATCGATGAGAAGGTTGCGATGGATAATAACGATAAGGAGGTAAATTTTCGATTCTAGTTGAGTAACGACTTCGTACGATAGTGAATGAACGCTTATACAAATAGAGGAGTTTACTATGAATTAGCTACAATTCTAGTTTCGCCATATCTACAGTATCGGTCATGAGTTATGAGTTGAGTCATAAGATTTGAGGTTCGTATCTTTATGCCGGCACTGTAATTTGTTCAAGCAGCCAAATTTGGAAGATCGTATACTTTTGGACTGTCTAGTTATGGTAATTTGAATAATTATCCGATCCGCGCCACATCTACCAATAATCTTTGTATTTTTTGAACTACACATTTTAATTCTCTTTCATCTAACTAACCAAACTAGAAAACATCTAGTTAAATCGATTAACTGAAACTTCCTTCAAAAATTAATCTAAAAAATGTTGAACAAAGCGGAATTTAGGAATCTCTTGCGTTGGGAACAAGAAAGAAGATTGTCCACAGGAAAGAAGGAAGGAAGTCTATAGAGGTGAATTTTGTCTTATCTTGCTTCTTGCAAAACATACGTTTTGTTTGAAAAAAATTCCGAATAACGCTATTCAATTTTTATAAAAAAGGCCAAATTTAATGGTTGATAATTCGTTATTCCAGTAAGCCGAAAGTTTTCATAGGTTTACATTCAAAATGGAAGAAAAAACTGAAAATAGGCACAAAATATTTTTTAAAAATTATTCTTGTGACTATTTTCAACAAAAGTTTAGCCACTATTTTCAGACAGCAGAATCCACACCGTTCGGTGGTCGCCAGATGACGTTCAAGATTGAGAAACGAGCCAAAGATCAAAGAATTGAAAAAGAGAAGGAGAAGAAGATAGCCCATGTGAAAGAGAGGAAAGAAGCATCCAGAAGGCCGAATTCGCTGGTCACGAAAGGTCTCAAAAAGTTACCAGGTCATTTGAACGAGAAAGGAGGAAGACCACCATGGAAGTATTGATTTTTATCAATTTTTGTAAGCTTTCGAGTGGATTTGTGTGAAATGACGGTTGATTTTGACTTTTTTGAGTAAATAAGTTAGAAAAATGATAACTTTAAAATATAACTTTTTGTAGGCAGAAATCATTGAAAGCCAATATATTATTTCATTTTATCAATTCAAATTTTTGAAAAATTGATTCCCGAACCTACTTGAAAGCAATAGTTTTGGTATCCTTTCTTGTTTTTAGCCCCAGTTGTTACGTTTTGAACTGTTATTTTGTTGTTTGAACCAAAAAAAAAACTTCAAATGAATTTATTCAGATTAAACCTGTTGAAATACCCGTTAACAATGAAAGAATTAAAGATTAGACAAACTCCAGAATCAGAGTCTAACGCCAGAATGATGGCACTGAAGCATGGTCTGTACCGCCTGTCCACAGACCAAATGTTGAATTCCTAGGCCACCGATTCCTGATCCTCGGCAGAATTGTTCGCATTGAGGACCGCTGAAAGATTTTATACAGTTTCATAGCCTGCAGATCTTAATGGACTACTGTACCCAGATATCACATACAGTAAGAGAGTAGACTGCAGGAAAAATCTGACTACAATACTCGGATAGACTGCAGATCTTACTGGCATGGAGAAATAGCCTTGCGTGCCGATGTAACTTGACTACAGTACCCTCAAAATCTGCATATCTTACGTTTTCTGTGCGAGCCCCTTGTATCTACAGCACTCGGTGTTGTCCTTCCCTTGAGAAGCACATTCCAAGAACGGAGCTACGTGCAGGATGCCGCATTGTCCTCTATCCATAGCGGATTTGATCTGGAAGCAACTCATTAGGCTCCGCCCACATGACACGCCCACTTACCTCGGCCTGGGTTATGTCGTACCGGCACAAGTGTTGGCACCCGAGTGGGAGATTCTTACGCTTGCAACAATCGAGCAGACTACGACTCGCATCCTGTGAACTGACACAAGGAGCGAAGTCGGGAGCGACACCACAGGCTCTTGGCGGAGGTGGTGGTGACGTCATCGGCTTTGGAGGAAGTGGTGTAGTCGTTGGTGCGACTGATGGTGGACCATTGGTGAACGCCATAGGGTGTGGCCGGGTGAAGTGTATAGGTCGGAATGGTATTAAGGACACTGAAAAGAGACTTTGATGTGTTACAACCTCTGGGATTCAGGAGTTACATGACCTGTTCATTTCCATGAAACATCAATGTTGGTGTAAGACGTATGTTTTGAAAAGTCTCATTTTTATCGAAACCTACCTTTGTTAGTGATTCCGGGACCGACTGTGGTACGAACCTTCGGCACTTGATGCTCCTCGGTCTCACCGGATAACTGCAATGAATACTTGTTGGTTGCGTGCTGGCGGCGCGGATCGGAAACCGAAAATTGTATAAGAATCTACATATACCAGTAACCAGTATAGTTTTGTTGAGAATCGAGCTAATTTTACTTGAAAAAAGAACGTTTTTGAGTGAATTGATAGTTTCCAGAAACGTTTCTCATTCAATAATTACTTCCAGCTTTTGGATTGTAAGCACTTCCTATCAAAGCTCACGCTAAATAGCAGGCACCAGGTACTGTACAACATGTTGACTATAGCACATATCTAGCAAGAAGTCTGACCGATTTCAAACGCGCGCCAGTCGCATTTTCGTAAAATGAGTACGGTAGGCCTACCCTAGGGTCGGGACTCTCACAACGAACAGTTAGATCTTTGTGGATTTAAGTTATTATTCTTTTTTTCAGTCCATTGAAATTAAAGGCGCATTACTTAAATCGTTCTTGTATTTCAAGGCGAAACTGCTACGGTAATAAGTAACCGATTCACGGAGGTCAGACTTTTTTACAGGTGGAGGAAGCTATTTATATAGTCAGAAGGGTAACCGTCTGTCAACTAGGAGCCTCAATAAAACATCCTAGCTAGTGAACAGGGAGTGGGCTCCCTCCAATGCTTTAGATTCCTACTGATAATTTCCATAAGCTAGAACTCGACTTGGAAGCACTCTATTAATCACAGTTATGACAGGATAATCGTCGTCAACACGCGTATTGGTCGCACTACGGTCAAGAGACATAATTGACGACACAAGTAAGCTTGTGTATAGGGCGACTGTTACTGACCTCTTTCTGCAGCGCTGATGGTTTGATGCTGAACTTGGAAATCAGCCCTGTTGGTTCAATTCCAGTAGGAGCTCCTGATTTTCCGTCTACGGAAAATGGTGGAATTGATCTTGCCACGTGGCTTGTTTTGTCTGCACTCCCACGTTGAACCAATGACACTTTCCAGTCAGATCTGCAATTGATTGTTGATTGGAAAACGGTGAGCAAGTGTTAGTAAATCTTGCGTTAGAAGCCAAGCACATGCAAAAAAGATTACAGAGATGTCTGTCAGATATTTCGAAAAAAGATTCTGCTATTTCTTGAATTCCAAAAAATCAATTCGAGACAAAACTAAAAATTTGAGTGTATCCCTTCCTTAAAGAAGCGAAACAGTGTATTCGAACACTTTACCTCTACATATCAAAATCTCTGACGTCTATACAAAAAAGCAAAAAAGATCGTTAACAGGACTCGAACCCATGTGATCCAAACCGACATCCATCCGTGTTATAACCGACATCCATCCGTGTTATATGTTACCACTGGGCCATGCATGCAAAGTTACCGGCTCATGCAAGCGTGCAGGCATACGTACTTCCTAGAATATTTGTCCATCTTTCTCCGTCTTCTCCTCAATTGACGTTTTCGATATGAGGGAAGTTGAATTCTTGTCGTATAGAAGTTTCGTATCTTCTTACTCCGACTGATGTTCATGGGTCGATGTCGGAATTCCCTTCCTTCAGAATCGGATACTTCCGAGCATTTCAATTTCCCGGGTGGAGCGATTCGACAAACCAGCCGATTCGATGTAATTTTACGGGATATTCTGTTCAAAATAAAGGCAACTTAAAAAAGCGGATGAAAACTGAAATTCGCTGGAAACTTGCAGAGTTGGGTCAATGTTTTCGATCCTCATCTGGATCTTTCTCCAACATTTTTCTGGGGCGAACACAGGCGCTGCCATCAATGCTAGGTTCGTTCTACACGCCCGAGAAAAACTTTGGAGTTTCTAATACTTCGGTACGTTTCCACCGTGTTTCGTAGTTTTCTCAATATTGAGAATATGGTTATCATCTTTATCAACTTGAATCATCAGATAAAGGAACAATCGGTTCTCCAAAAAACGGCGAAAACTACCGTAGAAGATAAGCTAAAGGACTGTTTCAATAAAAGAGCGCCACCATGAGGTGGCCCAGTTCCAGTGAAACAGTCGTATTTCAACCAACGTTACCTATGGGGTGATGCGTCACCAGAATTAATTCCAACTGGTGCTTCTTCGATGGAGCTGCTGACTAGTTGCGGTGGCAATTCGACACCGGTGTCCGCTCTCGTGTCCACGACCTCTTTCTCACTTTCTTCTTCATCATAGTCACCGATGATGACAAGAGACTCGGGCGGTCTGATGATACGTGGATCTGGGGTCGTGCGATGGCGATGACCGTTTTCTCCTTGGGTGGTCTGAGTGGTCCATTCGGGCGAGAAGGTCGTAGTTGCGGCTATTCCTGAATATGGGTTATTTTAGGGTGTTTCAAGCATTGGCTAATGAACATCAAGCTAGGCCACACCCCTTCCCTACTTGAGTAGATCAGATTTTTTTGCAAACTTTTTGAAAGTTTTGTAACAAAACCACAGATCAGATCTTGCAAAAGAAACTTCCGTTTCTGATCATTGGCTTGCCCCGCCCCTTTTTTATCGTCTAAAACCCCACCGCCATCAACAAACGGCACCAATGTCGGGAACGCTGTAGGACCAACAGGCTGAGGTGTAAACTGGAATGTCGTATCTGGCACCGGTGGTGGCACCGCTGGCGCAAGTGGTGCCGGCGGTGGTGGCAATAGATTGCCAGGAAGCATGGACTTCAATTTCTCCACAAACGACGTGATCCCCGCGGTTAGATCTGCAACATTTGGATACTGTAAGTGAACTGCAAAAACTGCAAACCTGGTGTTCCCGCCGGGGCAGCAGGCCATGGGCTACTGTCACTGCTCTTGGTTTGGGTTCCGCTGTCGGTTGAGAAGACTGGAAAACAAGGTTTCTCAGGTAGATCACATTTATGATTAACCAGTCAAAATGTCCTGTTGGTCAGAAATTTGCAGTTTCTACGGAAAAATGCACATGTTTCAGAAAACATATTGATGAAGTCCGCACAAAGTTTAAAAAAAAACAATAATTAAAACCCGCATAAAATTTTTTCGTGTTTGCAACACGGCCACAGGATCCCTGGCAACAAGCGGTTTGGGGTTTACAATCAGAGGAGTATTATACAACATGCTAGTACAAGCAGTAAACGAAAGTAAAACCAGATTTTCTTCTCATTTCACTTTCTCTCAGCACTTAAGTGGGGGAGATTTCTCGAGATGACGTGAGAAGACCGAGGGAAAACATAGTGTGACCGTTTTTTGGTTGTGTGGTCAGAAGAAGGAAGGAAGAGAGAGAGAGAGAGAGAGAGAGAGAGAGAGAGAGAGAGAGAGAGAGAGAAAGAAAGAGAGAGAGAGTGAGAGGGTGAGAAAAAAAAGAGAAAGAGAAAAAGAGAGAGAAAGAGAAAAAGAGAGAGAAAGAGAGAGAAAGAAAACATACGTGTCTGCAAAAAATCTGGTCCACAGGAAACGCCAGCACAAAGATCTGGACACTGCTGTTTTATCCTTGACGTGCAGCAAAAAGATCTCGGTATCCGATAGCAGTCGAGCTGGATTCCTGCAAAATATTACGGTAATGAAACTGAATATCTACAGTATCTACGAAAACTGCAAGCATTATTCTAGTCCTGGACTCTAAGTTTTAAGATGCTATGCCTCACACTGCGGTAAACGCAGTTGAAAAGTGTAAGCAAAGAAAATCGATAGAGAATATCAAATTTCAGTTACTGTAGTTCAAAAAATTTTACCTTTCTCACTTTTTTTTTGTCCCAGATTCAGAAATCGTAACGAAAAAATGTTTGAAGTAGGTAAACAATCTTTGAGAACAGTCCGCAACGTTCATTATGTCAAATGAAACGTTTTTTTTAAAAATACAAACACTTTTGAAAATGAAAGCGGAGGTCGGCAACGCGGTTGCGAAGCGGTAATATTGTCTTATGCCTGTGCCGAGGTGTGTGCCTAGAAACAGTGAAACTTTAAGGTACTGTAACTCCAAGCGATTTATCTACATTAACTTGAAAGGTGTAAACTACAGTATCACAAATAACAAATCATAGATACAGTATCCTATACGGTAACTACAAGAGGTTAGCATAACGAAGGATATACCGCGGATACAGTACTGGGAATTGAGTGAAAAGATCACTCTTGATCTACAGTAACCCACACGGATGTTCATGGAAAAAGGTCTACAGTATCATATGAATCTCTAAGTACAGTAACCAAGTACGGTGTCCGTGAATACTATGGAAGACGTTGACTTAAAACAACAGCAATCACTCACCATCCTGAGCCAATGTCCGAGTAGCCAACAGCAATAGTAGAAGATGTTTCATGAAGAGTCTGAAAGTGGTTTCACGATAGTGACCATCAAAACCGACTGTGAGAAAGCAGAATAAGAGAGGGAGAGAGAGAAAGTTGTAATGGACGAACAATGGGGCACACAAGCCCATATTGTAACCGACCATGACACAAACAACGAAAAGGTCGTTCGAATTAATAACCCATGATGATGGGGGAAAAGCTGAACGGATGATCACGTTTTATCACGCAGGGTTCGATCCGGCGACGAGTCGGGATTTTTTGTTCTTTTGAGAATGACGATAAAACATGAGTGTTTCCAAGATTTGATCCTGCACACTGTCCCTCTCTCCCCCTCTCACTCTCTCTCTCTCTCTCTCTCTCTCTCTCTCTCTCTCTCTCTCTCTCTCTCTCTCTCTCTCTCTCCCCCTTCTCCCCCCTCTCTCTCTATCTCCCCTAGAACACGTCAACTCTTGAATCCATTCTTCTGAATCGAAAGTATGCGAACAAAAAGGTGTGGACTTGCTCTCACTCTCTCTTTCTCTCTCTCCTTTTCTCTTTCTCTCTCCTTCTCTCTCTTTCTCTCTCTCTCTCTCTCTCTCTCTCTCTCTCTCTCTCTCTCTCTCTCTCTCTCTCTCTCTCTCTCTCCCCCTTCTCCCCCCTCTCTCTCTATCTCCCCTAGAACACGTCAACTCTTGAATCCATTCTTCTGAATCGAAAGTATGCGAACAAAAAGGTGTGGACTTGCTCTCACTCTCTCTTTCTCTCTCTCCTTTTCTCTTTCTCTCTCCTTCTCTCTTTCTCTCTCTTTCTCTCTCTCTCTCTCTCTCTCTCTCTCTCTCTCTCTCTCTCTCTCTCTCTCTCTCTCTCTCTCTCTCTCTCTCTCCCTTCTCCCCCTCTCTCTCTATCTCCCCTAGAACACGTCAACTCTTGAATCCATTCTTCTGAATCGAAAGTATGCGAACAAAAAGGTGTGGACTTGCTCTCACTCTCTCTTTCTCTCTCTCCTTTTCTCTTTCTCTCTCCTTTTCTCTTTCTCTCTCCTTCTCTCTTTCTCTCTCTTTCTCTCTCTCTCTCTCTCTCTCTCTCTCTCTCTCTCTCTCTCTCTCTCTCTCTCTCTCTCTCTCTCTCTCTCTCCCTTTCTCCCCCTCTCTCTCTATACTATGTTTGGAGAAAATTTCAGACAGTCAATGAAATGAAAGAAGCTCATATGGATTTAAAAAAAAACAATACTGGATTCTCTCCAAACTGCAGTCTGTTCATTCCATGGTCATAACTTGAGTGCCCGCTGACCAATCGGGCAGATATTTTCAGCAAAGTTGTTTCGAACGATCATTAAAAAGTTTTGTTTGTTCAAATTCCATTATTCTCAGAAATTGGTGAAAAAAAGGACGAAAAACAGAACACGACTCTTTCGAAAGATGAATTCATTATGGAAATTGAACGAGAATAAGGGAATTCATGAAATCTAGAACAACAAAATGGAGGTCACCGCATCAGAAGGCGGTCAGCATACAAACTGAGGTGATTCTGGGTTGAAGGTCATGTTCAGACAAAGAATGACAAGTCAGTGACTCACTGATAGTTCAGCTAACACATGACGTAACAGCCTTTTGTGGGTATTATACATGTAACTTTAGATCCAATCAGAAATATTATTATCGTAGCCGCTCGCCGCCTTATTGGCTCAGTGGCAGAGCGTCTGTCTAGTAAACAGAAGGTCGCTGGTTCGATTCCAGCATAAGGCAGAAACCTTTTGGTAGAATTTTTGGAAAAATTAATAATTGGGATGTTAGAAGGCTAAGGAACGATTCACATTCTTTAAGGAACAAGTGTGAAAATGCCTAGCAAACACAGCATGGGGTTGGAATGGACTAGTTCTGAATAGATGCGAGAATTCTTGTACAGGTGGTGCAAATTCGTTGGAAAAGAGGAATAAAGAGAGAGAGCAAAAGAGAGAAACAGAGAGAAGCAGAGAGAAAGAAAAACAGAGAGAAACAGATAGAAAAAGAGAGACAGTGAGAAAGAGGAAGACAGAGAGAAAAAGAGGAGAACTTGGTTCAGTTACCCAAGTTTGAGGTAACTCAAGCTTCTTTAAATAAGGATTCTCGAGACTGAAAAAGAGAAAGAGACGAAACTTTGAAAAAAGTTAGTTTGAGTTAACTTCTCGAAGGAAAGATTCTCGAGACAGTGATGCCTACAAGAATGCAACTCGTCTACGTCGCCCATTCAATTACAGTCACGCAACGCTAAAAAGATGCAATTATTAGATAAAATTAACAAAGGCTTAATGCGACATGTCATGAGAGAAGATGAATGCGAAGACCTCACTTTCCTCGCTGATTTATGAGGTTCATAATTGGTTGAAAGAAGCAAGAAGAGATTATTAGATTCGACAGCGTTGTAAACGCGTTGCGGCGGGAGGAATCGACAAGAGAGACTGTTCTGATCCGGGTCATGAAAAGTGGATAAGAGAGTTAGCTCGATTAATATCCACTCTAAAACCTGACTTGGCGAGTATTTTTTCAATACACTATTTAATTACAAAATTTATGTGCATCTCCGTACCTACAGAACCTATCCGATAGCGTTCAGACCGTTTTGATTCGACGTCGATGAGCTGAGAACAGGCCGAGGAAAGACAATGTGAAAAAATTCGAATCAAAGGATGTGTTACTCTGACTCGGGGAGTATTTGGATCAATATTTGTGCTTTCTCAACTAAAACGAAACATTTATTCATTCTTATCAAGATTTCTTGGTCTGAAGGACGTTTCACTGATAGCTTAAAGTCGAAATTTGAATTATGAATCTAACAACTTTTACCATGGAGAATTCTCCCTTGGCGAACAGATTGTCGCTCTTTCACAGTATTCTGAATAGATCGTGCAAGAATCAGGAATTTTAAATCATTTTACCCCTTCTTGAATTTCGTCACTTGCAGTCTCCCACGAGGAACTTCTTATAATTGCCTGAAAATTGTAATTAAGGCGAAACCCGTGGCAGGTCCGCGCTTCAGGAAAGTCTGATTTCCAACTCTTTGCGAAACCCACGACAGGTCGGCGACAATCTCATACCATTTTCTCATTCAACGCTCTCAAGCTTCTGATGAAATTAGTTGAAGCAAATTTGTACTTCTCTTGAACAGTAGGATCTTCAATGGTACCGTATTGAAGCAAAAACGCAGATCTAATTCACCGATAGATCTTCTCCAATGTCGAATGTCGATGTATAGTATGTAGACGAATGTTACCAATGTCGCTGCAACGAACAGAGAAATACTGCCCAGCACGTAAACGCTTCTGAATTTGTATTGTGAATTGGGCGAAACTGATTTGCGAACCCGAAATATTTGTCGACGAAGTCCATTGGTAAAAGTTTTAGAAATGAATGAGGGGAAAGGAGTCGTATAACGTGAATCTAATAAACTTTCTTCTGTTTGGGACTTTGACCAGGGTAGTCGTGGGATCGACCTAACCTCGGCTCATTTTTTGCTGTCCTTAATGTGAAGACTCCAAAACCATTCCAGTTGGATGGAACGGGCCAGAGATGGACTGTAAATGGACCGCAAATGGACTGGCATTAGACTATAATCAGGCGACAGATGTCCGGGACGATACTCACTCATTTACGGCCTGATGCCCCCAAGTTTTGGAGAGATCTTTCTCTCCAAAACCACTTCATTTCTTGAAGTCAGGTAGGGACTACCGTCAAAATCTTTTTCTGAAAATCTGTTCATATTCTTTTGAGACGCAGTGATTAGCTACCCTAATATGATAAGTAAATGTTAAGGGACTTTCCCTAGGCAGACCGTATCAAACATGTCTTCAGGTCGCGACGGATGAAAAAACCAAGAGAAAGTCGATGAAATGCGTACAAAAAGTGCTATCAGTAGGACATCTCGGCCCGCTGCTATCCAGTATCCCGATTTGATGTGCTGACGACCATGTTAGGTGTCATTTCCCTCCTAATTATTATTGGCTACATTGACCCAAGTAAGGTACGTTTCACAAATTTACCGCGACACATATCTAGCAAAAAGTCTGACCGATTTCAAACGCGCGCCAGTCGCATTTTTGTAAAACGAGTACGGTAGGCCTACCCTAGGGTCGGGACTCTCACAACGAACAGTTAGATCTTTGTGGATTTAAATTATCATTCTTACTTTCAGTTCATTGAAATAAAAGGCGCATAACTTAATCGTTCTTGTGTTTCAAAGCGAAACTGCTACAGTAATAAGTAACCGATTTACGGAGGTCAGACTTTTTTACAGGTAGAGGTAGATATGTGCCGCGAAAAAGACCATTGTATATCACCTAACGGTAAAAGAACATGGGTTGGTACATCCGAATTACTTATAAAGCCCTAGGTTTCAAGCTCAAAAGGGAGTTTTCTTGGTGACGAACTTCATATTTGAACAAAACGCGACGCGTTTTACTGAAAGTCACAAGCAACACGTGACTAGAATTCAGCGACTGTAATGGTCAAAGCTATCGACGAGTAGCGAAAATTTTGCTATCGTTGAC
Source organism: Caenorhabditis parvicauda (assembly GCA_963978915.1). Taxonomy (NCBI): domain Eukaryota; kingdom Metazoa; phylum Nematoda; class Chromadorea; order Rhabditida; family Rhabditidae; genus Caenorhabditis; species Caenorhabditis parvicauda. Next base: position 6,788,744 of record OZ022253.1, on the reverse strand, counting down.
TTACTTTTTGACCCACAAAAATTACATGTGTTCTGAATGAACAGACATCATTATTAGAATAGTTTACTGTAACAAACAGGTAGATCAACATTTCGCCAATGTATTGGTGTAAGATCGTGTGAGATATTGCACGAAGCGATCACTGCAATTTTGTTAGTGAAATAATCAGAATTGTCGGTAGAGATTAAAAACTTCACAAATCTGCCACGTGCTCACCACTAAAAAATAATTTTCAGGCCAATGTTCCCTTCAATTTTGGTACTCCAGAGTCATTGAAACCAGCACGAGCTGTTTTATACACAGTTACTCCACTGAAGGATTCACTTGTTGTACCTCAAGTTTGTGCTTATGGTAAGTTTCTCCTCCAAATTTTTTCTGTTTTCAATTAGTATACTTTTGCCAGAATTGATGACTCTACTACAGAAAATGGAGTAACGTCACCCATTTTCAAATTTTGTTACCTAATTTCGAACGACCTTACTGTAAAAAAAGTGGTTGATGAAATTTTCAAAAGTAGGAGTCGAAGCTCAAAGCTTTGACCTTTCTCAATCATAATCAGTCCCCAAAAATTGTTTCACTCATGTACGTAATACCTTGTTCGAGTAATTTTCGACAGTCCGTAGTGAAGAAAGTGGTGACCAACAATTTCAGACCCCACCCAGTACACCCATACGCCAAACCATGGACTGGTGCAACTGAACATGTTCGAACGACGAGCCGGCATCTCCTGCAAGCTGTGCCTTCGCTATTGTGCTCTCCGTCAAGGTGGAACATTCTCTTGTCGATCGGTGGTGTACGACCACAAATGGAAGGTGTGCGACTTGTACGCCATGACCGAGTCACCAAAGAACCACCAACTGGTCTCCATGCAAGGCAAGGACTATTTCGAGTTTCTTATGGCAAACGATGTCTCGTCAAATGAACACAGTGCAGCTGAACAGTTCAATGATGAAGAGCAGATCAGGAATGCTGTTAATTGTACTTTTTTGAAGAAGGTTGAGTTAAAAGCCGCTCCGCCTGACTGATGCAACGCGTTTCAGAAGTTCCGAAGAGCGAGACAAAGAGGCGTCCCTAATGTGGAAATTTCAAACATGGATGGAAAGGTTGGGTTATTTTATGGAACTTTTCACTTGAATAATCAAACCGTTTCGTTTTTATTGATACTACCGAAAAAAACAATTGAGACTTCGGAAAACATGGACAGTTAAAAAAACCAATTTCCAATACTTACCTAAACTTGAGTCATGAAACCGTACCTATTCAGAACGATAACCTCTTTTTTCACCTCAAACTTGGGTAACTGAACCAATTCCAGCCAAGAACCTGGACTCGTACTGTCCAAGCATCGACAACAGCCCCAATGACAAGAAGACAACTCCAGGAGATGAACAAAGTTGTGCTGCACAAAGAAGCAGATGGAGTGCTGGAGCAGATCATGTCGACTCTGAGTACAAGTCAAACAGACTCACTGCGTCAGAGTGCGATTGATGAGGTGAAAAAGTATGAAACTGAGTTGCGGAAGAGGAACGACGATCAGAGACGGAAAGTGAGTTGATGGGAGTTTAATAACTCCAAAATTTTTCTCGGTTGAACACAGGGCGCGAAACGGACCTGGCGTTGGTGGAAAAGCCCGGTCCGTTTTTTGCCTTGTATTTGTCTCGAAAAAACCACAGAGTTGTGTGAACTGGTATCTTTTGAGGCGCCCTATGTCCGTCGGAGAAAATTTTGAAGTAAAGTGCGACTCCCAGGTAATGAAAAAAACGATCGTTTTCGATGTCTCTACAAATTCAGGTGTTTCAAATGTTTGCAACAAGCAGGATAGTTTATGTGGACACACTTTTTTATAACAAAAACTTTATTAATCAAGAATAAGGTCATAAGCTTCGTGACGATCAGCAATAGAGCACAAAATAATGGGCGTGGGAACCGTAAAGAGAACTTTTCTTAAGGGTCTGAAGTTGAACGAGTTTTTTCAGCACGAAGAAGAAACCATTCAACAACTGGCCAATATCGAACATAAGCGACTTCGGATTGACGAGAACTTCCATGCAGGACCAGCAGACACTGCCGATGACTTGCGACGTCAACTCCAGAAGGACGAGGAGGAACGAAGGTACAGAATCGCTGGTGAGTCATTCTCTGCATTCCGTCTCAAATTGATTTCTCTTTTGAGGAAACTGAAAATATTAACAGTCTTTTGGTATGAGAAAAAAAATTGAATTTTCTGAAGTGAAATACCGAAATACTCCTAAACCTATACACCCAGTTTCAGAACTCAAACGACGCCAAGACGCAGAAGATTCCAAACTGCGTTTTTCAGCAGCTGAAGAAACTAGGCTACGCAGAGTCCAGTTAGAGATTGGAGAGAAGCAGAGAGCCAGACAGCTAGAGGAGGCAGAGAGGCAGAGAAAGCTGCAAAAACAACTAATTGAACAGGCAGAGCAAAAAAGACAAGCGGAATTGGAGAGGATCAGACGGTTAGAGGAGGAGGCAGAGAAACAGAGAAAATTGAGAGAAGAATTAGAAGAACAAGAGAGAGTCCGACAGGCGGAGAAGAAGAGACAGGCTGAGATGGAGAGACTCAGACAGTTAGAGGAAGAGGTAGAGATGAAAAGAAAAATGAAAGAGGAACAGGAAGAACAAGAAAGACTCAAGAGGGTGAGAGAGGAAGTAGAGAGACAGAGAAAGTTGAGAGAAGAGTTAGAGGAACAAGAGAGGATCAGACAAGCAGAGAAGGAAAGACAAGCTGAGTTGAAAAGACTCAGACAGCTAGAGGAAGAAGCTGAGAGGCAGAGAAAACTAAAAGAAGAGCTGGAAGAACAAGAGAGAATCCGACTAGAAGAGAAGAAACGACAAGCTGAATTGGAGAGAATTAGACAGTTAGAGGAAGAAGCAGAGAGACAGAGAAAAATGCGAGAGGAGCAGGAAGAACAAGAAAGACTCAGCAAGTTAGAAGAAGAGGCAGACAGAGAGAGAAAGATAAGAGAAGAGTTGGAAGAACAGGAGAGGATCAGGGTGGCAGAGAAGAAGAGACAAGCTGAATTGGAGAGACTCAGACAACTAGAAGAAGAAGCGGAGAGGCAGAGGAAGCAGCAAGCAGAGATAGAAAAACAAGAGAGAATCAGAGAGACAGAAAAGAAACGAAAACACCTAGAACTCATGAAGAAAAGACGAGAAGAACAGCTCAAAGAGGAACAAGAAAAACAGCGTCAGTTCCTAGAAGCCCAGCGAATCAGACAAGAAGAGTTGAGAAAAATGCAACTGGAGAGGTTTGTAGTGAGCGTGGCGGTATAGCAACGCGTCTTAATTGCAGAGAGGAAGATCACCGACTTGCTTTCGAGAAGCGTGAGGAAGAAAGAAGGAGGCTTGAGATTGAAGTCGAGGCAAAGAAACAGGCCGAAGAAGAAAAGAGAGTAAGTTGTGAGATTGTGGGCGGAGCTAACCAATGTACTTACAGAAGGCTAATGCTCTGAGAGAGCAGAGACGCAGAGAAGAAGAACAGAAGAAGATTCTGGAGGACTGGAAGGAATGGCAGAAGGCTCAGTTGGAAGAGAGACAAGCGGAAAGTGAGAGACTTGAGAAGGCCAGACGAGAAGAGTACCAGAAGTCGATTGATGAGTGGAAGAGTAAGCAGGAGAGCAAGAAGAAGGATTTTGAGAAGAAGATAGAGGTGAGAGAAAGAGAGAGAGAAGGAGAGAGAGAGAGAGAGAGAGAGAGAGAGAGAGAGAGAGAGAGAGAGAGAGAAAGAGAGGAGAATTTCAGATCCAAGAGGATAGAACTCTTCTGAACACGAACATGCCAGTTGATGAATCTAACAACCAGGAGTATCAGGTTACAACACTCCAGATTACACCCACTTCCTAACTTCAGACGACCGTTTGTGGACCAAGAGAAGTGCCGGCTATGGTGGTGTTCGGAGACTCGAAGCCAAAGAACGCTGATCTGCACCTGGTTCAGTCGACTTCGATGAATTCTTGTCTGAACACTTGCAGGGGAGATGATCAATGGTGAGAGATTTGACTTTGCATCTTGAACCTTTTGCGCTTCAAATTTAAAAATTTCAGCACATCGGCCAGCTTTTCCCGAGACGGCTGCAAAATATCCTCCGAGTTCTGGTTTGCTCAACCTGAGGCTGCAGTCGAACAAGTCCGCGATCATGTCTATTTTGAGAAGATTTGCCTCCTGAGTTTTGTGGCTGGAGGTGAGGACTCTCTCTCTCTCTCTCTCTCTCTCTCTCTCTCTCTCTCTCTCTCTCTCTCTATCTCTATCTCTCTCTCTCTTTCTCTCTCTCTAAAATAATAATCCAGAACGAAATGTGACATTGGCTGGAGAAGCATACAAAGTCCAAGTAGGATCAGCTCACCAAGTGGAAGATACAGCTTCTCTAGATGAATGCGTCTCCTTGTGTATAAAGGTGAGAAATAAGGTCTGTACGGTAATGTAATTCACACTTCCAGGCACAAAAGAAACGATCGTTCGACTGCAAATCAGTCATGTACTACCCGGACGACGCATATCAGAATTGTCTTTTGAATACCGAGAGTCATCAAACGAAACCGGAGAACTTCATCTCGCAGAACACGAAAGTGGTGTATGTAGAAACACCGAGGGATGTCGTTTTGCATGATGATCAGCCTTTCTTCTCGATGGTGAGAAGAACGAGAGAGAGAGAGAGAGAGAGAGAGAGAGAGAGAGAGAGAGAGAGAGAGAGAGAGAGAGAGAGAGAGAGAGAGAAAGAGAAAGAGAAAGAGAAAGAGAGAGAGAGAGAGAGAGAGAGAGAGAGAGAGAGAGAGAGAGAGAGAGTGAGAGAGAGAGAGGGAGAGAGAGAAAGAGAGAGACAGACAGAGAGAGAAAGAAAAATTCAGCAAAAAGACACTCCACTACCATCAGACCACACCGAATGGTCGAAATGCAAAGGTTCCAGCTCATATCGATTCAAAAAATGTGATCGCAAAGATATCAGAAAGTGCCCGAAAGAAGTCACAAAATGTCAAATGCGCGAAGTGAAGATTGGACTGCAAGGTTAGTAGCCTAGATTCTCTTTAGAAGTTTCCAAATTTTGATTCTTAGGCCACAAGAAACTCAACGTCCGCAAGTTGAAACGAAAGACTGTAGCTGAAAAAGAA